>CM034354.1:82110811-82215612 GCA_019925275.1 Mytilus edulis | reverse complement strand
AAATGCATGAATTAGCATACTTATGTCCTCGCACATGTAATTGTTTATTTACGTGTGACGCAATTTACTTTTACCTGGGTTTTTGACCAATACAATAAATGAGTTACAATGCATGATGGACTACTACGTGTTTACAATCAACCAGGAACACGTGTTGGACGTCATACTAAGCTCCGAATTATACACAAGAAACTAAAATTAAAATCAAAAGGCCAGAGGCTCCTGACTTGGGACAGGCGCAAAAATGCGGCGGAGTTAAACATGTTTTTTTAGATCTCAACCCTGCCCCTATACCTCTAGCTAATGTAGAATAAACAAACACACAACAATGTACACAGTAAAACGCAGTTTAAGAGAAGTCCGAGTCCGATGTCAGAATAGGTAACAAAAGAAACAAAATGACAATGATACACAAATTAACAAAGGACTTCTATAGCAGTTACTGACATGCCAGCTCCAGACCTTAATTAAACTGATTGAAAGATTATGTCTTCATCATTCAAATATCAAGCACAATTCCTACCCGTTTTTAATTTTTAACACTTATTTTTACGCATACTGAATATTATGATGATCTTTCTTTTAGTTCAGGTCCTGATAAAAAGTTTACACATCCAGTACAGATAGAAGTGTTTCAGTGCCAGTTTTCGTGATTTTTCGAGGCAGAAATGTTTTAAAATGATATTATACAGGTTTTAAAGAGCTAAACAAATAACATACTGGACAGTGGTCACTTCATCTGAAATTTCACTTTTTCATGCCTTAAATTATAGCACAGATACAATGTATAACAATTGAACAAAACTGTTCAACTACTTTAACAAGGCGTAAAAGAAAGTCAAATAGTGAAGCTCGAAGCCCGTAAACAATACTTTTTTAATCTGAGCATGCAAATTGAAGATTGTGTTATATATTTCACAATAAACATTTTCGCAGAACAAAACATTTATTTTGAGAATCCCAGACACTATATATTAGTTGACACTTTTTCCACTAATTCTACGTGTTTTCAAGTAATAGTAAACTCGTAGTAGCCCACAATGCATTGTAGCTCATTGAGTTGATTGATCAGTTTTTCAAGGCCATCTTTGGTAAAAATCTATGCAAATATATTCTGACGTCAGGAAATCTAGAGTTCTCGACATGATAAAGGGCACCCGTCATAATAGTTTTTTTTTCACTAGATATTCTGTGTTTTGAAATGTAAATAGGCCTAAACAAATGGATAATCCCTTACAAAGAACAGGATTTACATTGAATTTCATTCTTCACATTAAGGAACATGAAATTCTACGCTTTCATGGTCAATAGCACTTTTCTATATTCTAAATTATTAATGAAATGTATAATCCATTCTTGTTAATACTCATAAACGCTAGTTGCAAGCATATAATCCACCACCAGTGACACAATAGAACAATGGTATCAAACATGCGAGAATGAGAATTTATACCATACGTTTAGAAAATTTAAACATATTGCAAATGTGTACGGGTACTAATGGTATTATGTTAGGACATACAAATCTTCAGGATACAAATACTCTTTTATGTCCTTACAATAATAATAATGTAAGAATTGTAATATTCACTACTTAGCCACTAGCATTGGTCTCGTGAAAAAAAATCATATGTACCTTAATATGACAAACAGGTTTATAATACGTACATACTTTAGACGTACGAATTAAGGAAAAGAGGGTTATCCAAGGAAAAAAAACTTACTTTGATGGAACGCATTGTATAATTGTTAGAGCAATCTAGAATTAAAACAAGAATGTGTATGCCACACTCGCACTATTATTTTCTATGTTCAGTGCACCGTGAAATTTGGGTCCATACCTTCAAATTAACTTGGCATTACAATTAGAATAGCTCTTTAAAAATCTATATTGTCGTAAACCAAAGTGCATGAAATGACATAGAGACAATATCATATCATATGGAACATGTGTGTTCTAAGTTTGGAGTTTATTGGACTTTAACTGCACCCAAAACTATCTTGACAAAAAGCTTAAACCTAAAGCGGGACAGACGAACGAACGGAAGAACAGACCGAACAAGAATGTGTCCCAAGTACACGGATGCCCCATCTGCACTATCTATGATCAGTGGACCATGAAAATAAGATAAAATCTCTAATTTGGCATTAAAATAAGAAAGATCATATCATAGGGAACATGTTTACTAAGTTTCAAATTGATTGGACTTCAACTTCATCAAAAACTACCTCGACCAAAAACTTTAACCTGAAGTGGGACGAACGGACGGGCAGACGAACGGACGAACGGACGGACGAACGGACGGAAGGACGCACAGACCAGAAAACATAATGCCCATAAATGGGGCATAAAAATATAATATCCCTAAATAGAGCGTAAAAACAACTTTGTCTATGTCTTTAGAATACTAGTTACATGAATATGAATGATTGGGACGAAGTTTTTCGTTAGTGTTGAGAATAGCTATGTTTGTTTGTTCTATGTTGCGTATTGAGAACTCGTGTTTTGTTGACGGCTGCACGTCTATTTGTTATTCTTGTCGTCGGGTTGCTGTCTCGTAGACACAAACCCGACAATACCCCTTTTTCGTGTATACATAACTGTAAATAAATATGATTTATCTATTTCTTTCTAATTTCAGAGACTCAACGTAGGACATAACAACATGCCGAAACTAAACGTACGAGAAGTGCTCATACTGGCAGCTTGTGTATTCATTGGGTTTAATGTATTCTACTTGGTGGCCGGAAGTGGAGACAAAACAGTCGTTCAAAGTGACAATAACGTCCAAGTATTGAGTCAAGGTGAAACGAATGTCAAAAGATTCGAGCAGGATAGTGCCATAAATGTGTTACCAGTTATCGGATCAATGCAAAGCAATTCCAATATCACGGATGTTATCAGAAAACAGAGAAATGCAGTATCAGCAATGCTTAATAAATTGAGTAAAAGAATCGGGGTCCTGCAGTGTGAGGTAAATAAATATAAATAAAAACACATGTGCATTACTGTAGGTTGCACGTCAGTAAATATAGACAATGCAATTTCCTATAAAAATTCCGTTTACGGGCTAAAACACTTCTGTGCCACTTTTTCTATGAAGTTTCCTAAAAAAATTTATCCTAGAATGGAAAGATTTTATGCACTGCTATTTTTGTGAAGGTCAAAAGATATGGCTGTGCTGTATATTTTCAACATTTATATGTCCCGACTTATATTAACCCTCTCTTTTCGTTTGGTTTTCCTCACCACACGACCACATGTGCTTCAAAAAATTATCCCCCATCACTCATGTGAGAAGCACATTGAGAAGACCTCAAGACCGGTCGTTGTAACAGAACTAAATTATACTGCTAAGCAGATGAGGAAGAAAAAAATAAATATGTAGATTTTACCTCCTTGTATCCATAAACTAATAAATATTCTCGTTATGCTCTGGGTTATCCCACAATTATAACGAGCGATTTTGAAGCGCATTACTTTGGCAACCGTTATCCAAATACTCGAGAAATCATCAAAGAAAATGGAATTGATCGCCTAGTTTTAGAATCAGATGATCCATATATTCAATATAGAGAAACCCATATTCCAAACCCGTAAATCGTAAACTTTGTATACTTATATATTTATATTACTATATTAGATGCAGTTCAGAGGAATAGACGAAGAAGGGAAGAATATGGAGACGGTGGAACAGAAGTTCAATTTGATATTGACGGAATTCGCTTTTAGAGCATACTCGGGCTGCCACGAATCGTTGGCTGAAAAGGGGATGCTTCCCTCTATAATAAATCAAATTTATAAAACCTGGTCCTAAATGGCCAGATTATTTCACGAGAATAGAATGATGGGGACAATTTTTAGGGATTCGTATAAACCTTTTTTGACAGTTCCCACCTTGATGGACTTTTAATTCCCTCTTTAGTTAAGGAAGTAGTTGAAATTGTAGTAGATAGGGCAAGAAACAAGGGTTTCTTTTATTTGCATACACTGAGATTGCAAACGGAAAACCAATTGAGGTATAACAGTGCGATTGTATTCTACCCGGAGTTCATGGCCTAAATTTGGGGAGAAATATGGAATGATCTTGTGTGGTTGTAACGTGAGAGTTAGCGTGTACAGCAACTATTTAAATCATTTTTATGGTTTTATAATGAGACAAGAAAATTATGTATTTTGTTTAATTGTAGGATATGGGACAGACGGCTGCACTTTCACAGCGTAAATACTGTTACCACCTCGAGGTCGAAATGGTTGGTAACATTCATAATTAATTTAAATCCTTTTAAAGGATTTTTGAACAGAATATCCCATGACATGGTAAAATCCTCCGCATTAGCACAAACTGCTTTGAGACGGTATGAACGACCTGGAAAGGAGCATTTTTAAAACACCTTTTCAAATTTGGAACAAAAATTTAACCTTTTTTTAACTCAACATGTAATTCCGCTTTAATAGCGAATTTTAAAACTATTTAAACTAAAAAAAAGGCAAAGCAAGAAATAAAAACTAATTTCCCAAGAATTTGTAATTGATTTTCGAGCTTTATTTTATTAAGTAACTCTTCAAAATATGAATGTAATATCAGACCTTTGAACAAGTATTCAACTTTCTTTTGATGTTACAGATCAAGTAAACGGACGCAGATACACACTTTTGCTCTAGATGAATTGACAAAATTCACTTTTACAAATGTATTGTGACATATAGTTGACATACATTCCTAGTTTTGAAGCTCCTCTGACCCATTCAATAATTGCCGATTGGTTGCACGTACACATGGCCAACAAACCCGATCCGTGATTAAGTAGGCATCTTTCCATCCAAGAATTCATCCAAGCTTTTGGAAAATTCAAAAGAATAATGTGTAATGCATATCCAGAACGTAGGGAGGAACTAGATGCTTACGAAGCCGACATAATTAACATCCATAATTTCCATGGCCTTAAATTTTATGATTACCATGAAATATTTTCCGCTAAAGCTGCAGCTCTCTTGAGAGAGAAACAGGTTAAAGTTGATTGATTGATTGTTGGTTGCTTTACGCCGCATTAGCACAAAAAGGCTATATCGCGGCGAGAGCTAATTCGAATATTTTTATAATTTAAAGCATATTTTTAAAATAAGACAAAAAGTCCTTCAATATACTAAAATTCTTGACTAAAGCAAATTGAGTATATACAAATAAAAATCAACAGTAAAATAACGTGATAAAAATTAAAATCGATTTAAATATAATAACATTTTTATATTCTATGATAAATTCCAATTTCTTTTAAAAAAGCAACAATATTTGTAAATGGAACATTATTAAATAAATCATACATATTATTGACATTGAAATGCTTCTTACGAATATCAGCAAAGTCAATACAATTAATTAAAACATGTTTAATAGTATACTTGCAGTTGCAAGGAACACATTGTGGTTCATCTTCATTTTTTAAAAGATACTCGTGTGTTATTCTAGTATGACCAATACGACATCGGTTAAAGTTGATTGGAGTCTCCGCGACCGTGATATCCTTTCATTGATTACAGCAGGATCCTCAGGAAATGTGTGTAAAATCTGTAATATAATTGATCAGGCTACACAATACTGCCCATTACAATCATCAGTCCCGGTTGAAAATCCTTCTTCAAGATCATCTTCATCTAGTAACCTACAATTAGTAGACAAGCAAGGTCGTTCAAGAGTATTTCACGAAGGTTGGGAAATGTGCAATAATTTCAATAATCCCAAAGGTTGTTAAAGGAAAGTGTGTTATCTACTCCATCAGTGTACAAAATGTCGTGCAACAGGCCATGGTGCCGCAACCTGTAGGAAATCCAATAGCAATGTGCCTGATCATTCTTCAACCTCTTCTATGTCCTCTAAGGAGAATAAATCGGAGAAACCAAATTCGGAATGACTATCCAAGGACAATTTCTTGCGTGAAGCTTCAACACCAAAAAAGGTTGATACATTGGAGGAAGAGTTTTCATCACATCCTGATAAAAATTTTGTATTATATCTATGTAATGGCCTGAGACAGGGTTTTGATTGTTTAGGTCAAGCGGATATTTCAGAATCTAAAGAGTGTAAAAATATTTTTTCTGCAAGGTCTCAGGTTGAAGTTGTATCAGAGTTAATTAAAAATGAATGCCAAAAAGGCTTTGTACATGGACCTTTTCAGTCCTAACCTTTTGAAAATTATAGAGTTAGTCCACTTGGGGTTGCTGAAGGAAAATATTCTGGGAAGAAACGTTTGATTTTAGATCTTTCATCTCCACATGACAATGACAACTTTCTAAGTATTAATGACATGATTGATAAAGAAGAATGTTCCATGTCTTATGTTTAAATTGATGATGCTATAAGAATTATTCTAAAATTAGGTAGAAACAGTACATTTTGTAAATACGACATCTCAGATGCGTTCAAAATTTGTCCTTACTTGCCATCCCAGTGGCCTTTATTTTGCTTCAAATAGCAGTCTTTTTATTATTATTATGTAAGATTAACTTTTGGCTGTCTGTCTAGTCCTAAAATTTGCATCACATGCAATTTGCCATATTGCAGAGAAAAATTATAAGATTAAAAGCATTTTACATTTACTCGATGATTTTCTTACTATTGATCACCCAAGTGAAGATGGTGAAAGAAGTATAGCTATAATGATGACCGTTAATCGTTTAAATATTCCTATAGCCAAACACAAAACTAAAGGACCAGTTCTTGTCTAGAGTATTTGGGTAATATTTTAGATTCAAACAAAATGGAAGCAAGACTTCCAAATATTAAAGTACAGAGAATATGTCAGTGTATTTCCAAATTGTTGTCAAAATCATCTTGTACAAAGAGACAGTTATTACAGTTGTTGGGACATTTTAATTTTCAACCGCTTATTTATATACATATTATGGAAACTTCTTCAATTATTCTTTATCTATAGTTGTTATGTTTGTATATATATTATTATGTATTGTTAATTGTAATACATGACTTCGGTGTTGCGGCATATTAAAATATAGAAACTTTATTTCTATTATTCCCAGCCAAAACGTCCCACCCAAAGCCAAATTACGGCAGAGTTACAGGTCCGTCTTAACAACTACGAGACAGTAAAATAAGTCCTGATAATTTTGGTGGAGGCCCGAAAGTCCCAAATTTTTAATAACAACCAATAAAGATGTCTACTCCTATTAACTACAAAAACAAAGATACGACGAATGACTATATTCTTAGGAGTAAGAAAACGGAAAAAGATTTGTCAAAAATCCCAGTAACACCGGTGAAATCAACGATACCGGAATCCATTAACCCTAGTCCGTTATCGGCGGCAAAAACAACCTTGGAAAATGAAGCTTCAGGGGGGGACTACACCTGCCAAAAGCACGTCCCTGACTGATAAGAACCGCACATTGACGGAAAGGTTATTTCAGCCGTTGGCACAGCCGCCAAGCCAGTCCACGCCTGACCAAGTGTCTATGAGTCAACAACAAGAGGACCCGAAAAAGCAGCAGTTAAAGTTGCATGTTCAAAACTTGGAACGGCAGCTTCAACTACAAATGCAGCTTAACCAGTTGCAGCCGCAAGTACCACAGGCGTCCCAGCCTGAATCTCGGGGATCAAAACACATGGGAAATGTGACCCTGCAGAAGTTCGAGGGAAGAGACGAAAATCGAATCAAGTTTTGGAGTCTATTCATGCAATATTGCACTTTGTACAGGTTCACGGAGAGCGAAACAGTTGGCGTGTTCCCACTGTATGTATCCAGCACTGTGCAAGACTGGTTCTATTCGCTGGAGGAAGGCGTTCGTAGGAACCTGTAGCGTCTGAAGGAGGCGTTTTGGAGCGATTCCAGAGACAAAACTTCGAATACAGCCTCCAGCACATCAAGCAAAACAAGTCGGAATCGGTCAATGACTACATAAACAGAATTCTGGCGCAAACTTCCGAAAGCAATGTCCTAGAAGCCATCCTGGTGAGCATGCTAGTTGGAGGATTGAGGCCAGATCTAGCAGCAATAGTTATGCCTCAGGTACGAAAGACCCATCAACAGTTTTTGGCTGCAGCCTCGATTGCGGAGAAAACGGTCCAGATGACGACGGCAAAACCTATCGAAAATCTAACTTTGCAGGTAGCCAACATAGCAAGTATGAAGGACAGACTGTCGGCCATGTTGACGGACAAACTCAGCAGTAGCGTCGCCGAAATGTCAGCCATACAGGCCCACAAAAACAACCAGTCGAATGGACCGTACCAAAGGCAAAACTACCAACAACGACCGAAGACCACTTTTCAGCAACGGAACTACTAACGTCCATCGAGCTCATCTTGTCAATGATATGGTAGTTACTGTTTAAATAGACAATCATGCCCTGCACAAAATTCAATTTGTCGGTTTTGTAAAGTTACAGGTCATTTTGAACAAGTGTGAAGGAAAGCTAAGAGGTACAATCAATATCTACAAAATCAATACAATTAGACAGTTTGAAATATAAAATTTAGTATCAAAATAATGTGTGACATAAGAAGTTAAAACACACGTCAAGTGTTTAAAGTCTTAATGAGTGCTTTTGCATAATTAAAGCCTATTGAGGAGTTGTTTGTGCAAGTGTTGCGCTACTAAATCTTCACCCTGTTTACCAATTGGGGCACCAATGCAAGTGTTGCATTTACTGCAAAGTCAGGAAGTCGTAAATTATCCACAAAAACCAATGGAAAAGGGGGGGGGGGGGGGGGGGGGGGGGGGGGGGGGAGTAATCCATGTATTGTAATAGAATTCTGCAATTTATTTGTTTCATATAGTTTTTGATTAATTTATGTATGGTCATTTGTTACAGTTATTTATCATGTTTATCGACTTTTATGTATAAAGTGAAAAGTAAATATCAGCGGTCACTTTAAATTATCTTGGGGCAAATAGAATATTTAATATCAGGTTGTCAGAATGACCTCTATTCATTTATAACATTGATGTTATGCAATTTTATCTTCAGTTCTGACCGAAATTGACTATTACTTAATTTTGAGGGAAAAATGACAAGTAGCATGTGTTTGGACAATGGTCAAACTACGCAGGCAATTTTGAGTGGTTTTAAGCTATTTGAACAGAATAAATTAGTAATATTGACATTTATAAATATCTTAAATTATATAAATTATGATTGTTGTATATTATGTTGTGTATATTTTTTTAGTAACAAATTGTTCTTTATTATAAAAGAAAAATGTTTATTAATATGTTTGAAATATAATTTGGTTAATTTTGAAATAAGAAATAGAAGTAATTTAAGAAAAACTATTTTTATATAATTTTGAGTTTTGGCCTGGTTCTTGACCATTACCATATTTGGTCATTCTAATTTCATTTTTCATTTGCATATTCGGTTGTTTTGACAATTAGTTTGTAATCAATGGAAAACATTATTTATAGGTTCGAACCGAATACTATATAAAGTGAATCAAGCCGCTTTTACATTAATTGCGGGTTTCTTGATATTTCTAGGTGAGTTCTTAGTTTGGAAATAATTTATATTTAAAATTATTTTTCTTTTTATTTTATTTTGGAAAAGTTAAATAAAATTTATAAGTAACTGATATTTTTTAATTTACAAAGTTTAAATTTATAACAATAATTATTATATTATTCAACAATTTATTGTAATTATATGTTGTATTTTATTATTGTTTTCAATTTATTTTAACTTTGAAATAATATTGTAAAATTATATTGTCATTACTTTAATGTTTTCTTTATTAAATTAATTGCGGGTTTCTTGATATTTCTAGTTTGGTTTTCTTTCCTGTTGCGTTCCAGCGTTCCCAGCCTTTCTACCGTGAGACTTACCCCTCAATTGTGCTGTAAAGCAATACAATTGGAACACGAAAAATAACAACACAATAGAATGGTGAGGACCTTCTAAAAACCATGTTTTCAACAGGGAAGACACCAAAAGGAAAAACGCCTATAAACTACCAACAGCTTGATACGGCATTTGAGAGGTTACATTTTGGACAACTTGAAGACAGAGAAGAGACTGTTGTCTTTAATACTAATAAAGAAAACTACTACAAGCATAGTGACGATACCACGGTTCCACTCGAGCAGCCACCGAGATACCATTCGTCGCCAGACTCGCAAATTTTTCAACAACCTTACATTCCTGCTTGGGAGAAATCTTCTCTCCCATCTCCAATTAAACCAATTCGGCCATCAGTGGTGCTGAAACCAAAATTTCCGGCTTCCTTGGCAACAAGAGCACCAAAACCAATATTGAAGACGCCAGCGCAATTCTCAGCTCTATATCCGACATTGCCACCTTCATCATTGCCACCAGCGGCACCAGTTTCACAGTTAATTTCGACCGGACCAGCTGCTCAACTAATTTCGGCTGCGGCACCAGCTTCGTCATCATCTGCTTTCTCGTTAATCCCTGCTTTGACAACGTCAGTACCAACTACAGCGGCTACAACTTCTTCAGGAGCCACATCTACTACACCAGGTACAGTGCAACCTTCTACGAACATTTTTAACATGTCATCTATTTTAAAAATTGAAAAATTTAAGGGTGATAATTCACAAAATCCAGAGACTTGGTTAACAAATTTTAATCAATATTGTTCTTTCTATGATTTGTCAAAGAAAAAAAGTTCAGAGTCATTTCCATTTCATTTAGATGGTCATGCTAAAATTTGGTATGATACCATATCTGATGCAAAGAAACAAAATTTTGATCAATTGATCCTTGCTTTTAAGGATAGATTTAAAGATAAACAACATCTTTTAGATATAACTATCTTACAAACGCATCAGGGAAGAAATGAGTCTGTACTAGATTTCTTATCTAGATTGTTAAAATTAGCTACAAACAGGAATATATCTGATGATATATTGCTGGCAGTAGCAATGAATGGTTTAAAGGCCGATTTAAAAACAATTGTCATGACTAAGGAACCTAAAAATATTGAAGAATTTAGGCATGCCGCTAATTTAGCAGAAAAAGCAATTGATTCTAATGTAAATTCTTTAAATTCAATGAATCAAACTGTCTTAAATGAGATACACTCCTTAAGAGAACATATTCAAACTATGAATGTAAACAGTCCAACAACTACACAAAATCAATCTTATCAACCTCCTTCAAACCCTCCAAATACTGTTTATGTTCAACAGCCCGTTTATCAAAGTCCAAGGGTACCAAATCAGCCAATGCATCAATCAAATAGGTTTAGGTCACCTCAAAATCATATTGTAAAATTATATTGTCATTACTTTAATGTTTTCTTTATTAAATTAATTGCGGGTTTCTTGATATTTCTAGTTTGGTTTTCTTTCCTGTTGCGTTCCAGCGTTCCCAGCCTTTCTACCGTGAGACTTACCCTCAATTGTGCTGTAAAGCAATACAATTGGAACACGAAAAATAACAACACAATACATGTATCAACTAGAATCAACTTCAATGTTTTCCCCTTCCCAGGTTAGAGGATAGAAACATACAGGAACTCCCTTTAAAAGGCCGAAAACATCAGCAGCAGATGACCAAGTATGGAGTAAACGATCAAGATTCTCAGAGCAGTATGAAGCCATTACTCCACCACCAGTTTCGTATGAGGACTGTGAAAACATACTTCCAGAAATGTTTGCTCCATATGACTCTGTATATATAACAATTATGAAAGTGATTAAATATGACTTAGTTAATAAGAAAGTGAAGATCAATTTTATTTATTTTTCAATAATTTCACATAAATGAAATTATATCTGACATGGATAGTACATTTTATATAATTTAATAATATTTAGATATTCTTCTTATTCTTGTAGTGTCCAAATGGATAACTGTTCACGAAATCTTTCCAAAACCTTTTATCGTGAAAGAGATTTTTCCCTTCCTCATCTTATATATAGTTCATGGTTGCGTGAACGAATGCATTGCATTGAATTTACAGTTTCACTTTCATTAAATAAACAATGTTTATACATATCATGTCCCAAAGATTTTTTAATAACACATTTGGAAACACCCTTTGTCATTTTCTTTTAACTTCACTCCATTTTCTGTTTGTACACTTTTATTATAGATAAGACTATACATTTTCGGACAAAATGCAATGGCATATAAAATTAATAACACATGCAAATTTGTAAAATCAGGTTAACTTAGGAAAAAAGAATCCCTCCAAAAACACAGGTCAAAATTTATATTAACTGGCCCAACCTTACATAGTATGGAATTAATGAGGTATGAAGATTGATGCACTATAAGTAAAAAAATGATCTCTCAAAAAATATTTGTAATTACTAGGGCGTTATCCGAATAAAATTCATGATTCCGATATTAGTTCAACTAGCTATTGCAGTGTCATTTTGGCACTGGACATGAATTGTTATACATGTTATCATAACAATCAACACTATGTTATTTACTTTTACAATTTTGTTTGTTGTTTTCATTCGGACTAAAAGCGTAACCAAGACGTATTTAATTGACGACAAGATAGACATAAACCATGTTTAAAAGTTCAAATTCATCTCCCATTACATGTTACATTGAGAAGATTAGTTCAGTTTAAATAAATTCGAGTTTATTAAATATTGTTTTTTAGTTGAGGAGTTGTTTGTGCAGGTGTTGCACTACTAAATCTTCACCCTGTTTACCAATGGGGGCACCAATGCAAGTGTTGCATTTACTGCAAAGTCAGGAAGTCGTAAATTATCCACAAAAAACAATGGAAAGGGGGGGGGGGGAGTAATCCATGTATCAATTTCAATGTTTTCCCCTTCCCAGGTTAGAGGATATAAACATACAGGAACTCCCTTTAAAAGGCCGAAAACATCAGCAGCAGATGACCAAGTATGGAGTAAACGATTAAGATTCTCAGAGCAGTATGAAGCCATTACTCCACCACCAGTTTCGTATGAGGACTGTGAAAACATACTTCCAGAAATGTTTGCTCCATATGACTCTGTATATATAACAATTATGAAAGTGATTAAATATGACTTAATTAAAAAGAAAGTGTAGATCAATTTTATTTATTTTTCAATAATTTCACATAAATGAAATTATATCTGACATGGATAGTACATTTTATATACATGTTATCATAACAATCAACACTATGTTATTTACTTTTACAATTTTGTTTGTTGTTTTCATTCGGACTAAAAGCGTAACCAAGACGTATTTAATTGACGACAAGATAGACATAAACCATATTTAAAAGTTCAAATTCATCTCCCATTACATGTTACATTGAGAAGATTAGTTCAGTTTAAATAAATTCGAGTTTATTAAATATTGTTTTTTAGTTGAGGAGTTGTTTGTGCAGGTGTTGCACTACTAAATCTTCACCCTGTTTACCAATGGGGGCACCAATGCAAGTGTTTCATTTACTGCAAAGTCAGGAAGTCGTAAATTATCCACAAAAAACAATGGAAAAGGGGGGAGTAATCCATGTATCAACTAGAATCAACTTCAATGTTTTCCCCTTCCCAGGTTAGAGGATATAAACATACAGGAACTCCCTTTAAAAGGCCGAAAACATCAGCAGCAGATGACCAAGTATGGAGTAAACGATTAAGATTCTCATAGCAGTATGAAGCCATTACTCCACCACCAGTTTCGTATGAGCACTGTGAAAACATACTTCCAGAAATGTTTGCTCCATATGACTCTGTATATATAACAATTATGAAAGTGATTAAATATGACTTAATAAATAAGAAAGTGTAGATCAATTTTATTTATTTTTCAATAATTTCACATACATGAAACTATATCTGACATGGATAGTACATTTTATATACATGTTATCATAACAATCAACACTATGTTATTTACTTTTACAATTTTGTTTGTTGTTTTCATTCGGACTAAAAGCGTAACCAAGACGTATTTAATTGACGACAAGATAGACATAAACCATATTTAAAAGTTTAAATTCATCTTCCATTACATGTTAGGGACAACATCAAAAGTTCAATGAAGGATAAAAAACTTAATTCATATAGTTTTTTCACTGACCCCCTACCCCCCTCTTAACTTAATTTGGGAAAAATTGATTGACCCATATGAATATATGCAAAAATCAATGTCGGATAACCAATTCTTGCAGCAGTTCAACCCTCCCCACCCCCAAACTATTTGAATTAAGTTTTTTTTATCTTACATTGATCTTTTGATGTTGTCCCTTACATTGAGAAGATTAGTTCAGTTTTAATAAATTCGAGTTTATTCAATATTGTTTTTTAGTTGTTTTAATGTTTCATAATAATAAAATATTTACGGATTAAGGCGTAATCTTGTGGATGTGCATGTTGAATATCCATATTTGAAGACATCTTAAGTTTAAAAATGAGCATTTAAAGAGAAACTAAATATTTTAATTTTATTAAATATGAGTATTGTTATTTTTCACCATCTGTCATACATTTGACAGTAACATAATACATGTTTTCCCTGACCATAATATTTATTTGATATGGCATCTGGATATGTAACAATATCCATTATATTTACAATATATTTGCCTCAATTAATTATGAAGGGACACATTGAATATGATATAATAGAATAGAATATTTTAATGTCTGATCATGATCCCATCGGGGCATACAATAAAGTACAATTATGATTTAATACAGTCTTATGCGGATCAAATTACAAATACATAAATAACAAAATAAAATGAGTACAAGTTGGGTGTGTAAACTTGTAAGAAATCAGATATTGAGAATTCTTGGTTAACTACTTAAGTCATGAAGAGTATCTAAAATGTAACTAAAGTATTGACTGTAAGAGATATTTGTTTAAAGGATATTCTCGAACAATAGCCGTTTTAAAAATATACAAGTATTTCAATGTACCTTATATAATAATACTTATATATTTATATTACTATATTAGATGCAGTTCAGAGGAATAGACGAAGAAGGGAAGAATATTGAGACGGTGGAACAGAAGTTCAATTTGATATTGACGGAATTCGCTTTTCGAGCGTACTCGGGCTGCACCGAATCGTTGGCTGAAAAGGGGATGCTTCCCTCTATAATTAATCAAATTTATAAAACCTGGTCCTAAATGGCCAGATTATTTCACGAGAATAGAATGATTGGGACAATGTTTAGGGATTCGTATAAACCTTTTTTTGACAGTTCCCACCATGATAGACTTTTAATTCCCTTTTTAGTTAAGGAAGTAGTTGAAATTGTAGTAGATAGAGCAAGAAACAAGTTTTTTTTTTATTTGCAAACATTAAGATTGCAAACGGAAAACCAATTGAGGTATAACAGTGCGATTGTATTCTACCCTGAGTTCATGGCCGAAATTGGGGGAGGAATACGGAATGATCTTGTGTGGTTGTACCGTGAGAGTTAGCGTGTACAGCAAAATTATTTTATGGTTTTATAATGAGACAAGAAAATTACGTATTTTGTTTAATTGTAGGATGTTGGACAGACGGCTGCACTTTCACAAAGTAAATACTGTTACCACCTCGAGGTCGAAATGGTTGGTAACTTTCATAATTAATTTAAAACCTTTTAAAGGATTTTTGAACAGAATATCCCATAACATGGTAAAATCCTCCGAATTAGCACAAAACTGCTTTAAGACGGTATAAACGACATGGAAAGGAGCATTTTTAAAACACCTTTTCAAATTTGGAACAAAAATTTAACCCGTTTTAACTCAACATGTAATTCCGCTTTAAAACCGAATTTTAAAACTATTTAAACTAAAAAAAAAGGCAAAGCAAGAAATAAAAGCTAATTTCCCAAGAATTTGTAATTGCTTTTCGAGCTTTATTTTATTAAGTTACTCTTCAAAATATGAATGTAATATCAGACCTTTGAACAAGTATTCAACTTACTTTTGATGTTACAGATCAAGTTAACGGACGCAGATACACGCTTTTGACAAAATTCACTTTTACAAATGTATTGTGACAGATATTTGACATACATTTGGACATAGCTAACGTTACAATTATTAATTAAATTTTATTTAAATAAGAAAGGTAATGATTTTTGTTTACCAATAGGTATAGTGTGGAATAATGCAAACAGTTCTCTGGTCATTTAAAAGTTATTAAAAGTGACCTCTCCATTATATATGGAACATTTACTTATGCCACATTTTGACCTTATTTCGGACAGTAACCATAGTAGGTTTTTCTAAATAAATAGCGACAAAAAACCACATTGGCATAACATCAATTAAGTGATTGCTATATAAGTAGAAATTCTGCTTTGAGACGTCAAAATTTGAATTTTGAAACTTATAGGTAAGTCATGATTTAAAAAGTATTAAGATGTAAAGTAAAATATTTTAAATAAGTTTAAATAGAATAAAGATAATAAATAGTAATCATAAATAAAGTTTATCAAATTATTTATTGTTTTCTGTTAGGGAAATAATTGAAAATATCTGTTCTACTTTATTGTAGTTTGTAACTGTTTTGAATCGTTTTTGTTTTTATTTATTTTATTTAAAAAGTTTGAATTTTGAAACTAATTTGTGTCAGTCGATCCCGGCCTGCCTTGACAGCGGCATCTATGTCGGGCTAGTTTTCCCCAGCATGTAACAACAGATAACCAACTCTCACAGAGTCCTTCTTCTGTTGAGAGTATGGGTCTACAAAGAAGAAATAACTCTGCAGACAAACAAACTACAACAATAACATCTACAATACGAATATCAGCCAATTAATTTTATTATAATATATGGTGAGGACCTTTTCAAAGCTGACACCAACTTTAACATCTAGACCTTTACAGCATGCAAGGGACTAACGCACGTGTTTCGATAATTCGAACCAAAAGATTTACAGTTGAACATTATTTTTTTACCGTTCGGACTATTTTATTATATATATTTCCAGTAAATGATTTATTTGTGAATAATCAGAATACACTATTGAACCGTTAACGATACCAGCTGAATATCAAAGAACATATTATTATACGAGAAAAAACTTTTATCAACATCAGTGACATAAATATTGAATTTATATTATTGTGTATTTATATTTGTAAACATATATTTTCATGAAACTGTGAGTACATCAAAAGCTTATTTTTTATCTGTAAAAATATTCAAAGAATTTAAAAACCCACGAACATGAAAATTTTGCTCAAACCACGAACCATGAATTTTCACAGTACATCATAACTTTTATATTATAAGGGAAATGGTTTTTTTTTATTCTGTTTGTACTTATAAAAAGTGTTTTTTGTGTTATTGTTAATGTATGTTTATTTATTTTTTTATATAAATATTGTGACAGATATTTGACACACATTTTGGACAGAGCTGAAGTTACAAATATTAATTAAATTTTATATAAATAAGAAAGGTAATGATTTTGTTAATAACAATGTATACAGTAGAATAACGCAAACAGTTCTCTGGTCATTTAAAGATTATTCATTATCACTTAAAGTCAAGTTGACCTCTCTATTATATATGGAACATTTAATTATGCATTAAACATTTTGACCTTATTTCGGACAGTAATCATAGTAGGTATTATCTAAGTAAATCGTGACAAAGAAAGCCACGTTGGCATAACATCAGTTAAATGATTGCTATATAAGTAGAAATTCTGCTTTGAGACGTCAAAGTTTGAATTTTGAAACTTATAGGTGTCAGTCGATCCCGGCCTGCCTCTACATCGGCAACAGAGCCCGGCGGCTTGCCTTTACAGCGGCAGCAATGCCATGTACCATCCAAGGCATTGTCCACGACTAGTTCCCCCACAACATGTAAAGATCCAAGACCAACTCTCACAGAGTCATTCTTCTGTTGAAAGTATTGGTCTTAAAGAACAAATATGAATACTAAATTATGTTTAGAAATAACAACAGGTTTCAATTGTGTTTGTATTCCAATTTATTCCATGCCTCTATGTCCAACATACTGGGATATTCAACTTCCAAACATTATTGATAATTTATCTGTTGTAAATTACATTAGGCCAAAATTACATATGTCTTATCTAAATTTTACAGTTCGAAATAAAAATACTTATCTATCCATTCAGGTACCTGAAATTGTCGATCTGAACATTTTCCAAGCATGCACACTAAGGTCAATAATTAAACATCCTTTCTCTGTTTATGTCATACTACTTCATCATAACATTAAATGTCCTATTAAAAATGACAATAGATTCGCAACAAATAGTGATAACCCAGGTCAACCAAACAATCGCAACACTAATGTATACCCTTCTACCTTATACTAATATTGGTTTTTTTTTCTATTTTCTCAGATATTGATATGGTAAAAGACGTTACCACCTTTTCGCCGTCCCAGCTCTGGTACAAATTATGTAATAACCATACTGATATATATTATTTAGAAGCCACAAATTATTTAGCTGATATCAATTTTGATCCATTCAATTATTCATCTCTTCAAACTGACTGTTTAGAAATTTTATTTAAAAATGAAGAGTTGGATATACCATATAATGATTTACCCCCTTTATGAGTTTATATATTTCCTATTATGAAATGTTACACAAGCAATACATCAGACAACTTAGATACTTTCGTTAAATTTAAATTCTGTCAATCGATAAGTATATTATATTTACTATTTATTCAAAGTTTCTCATATATTATTTTTTTTTACAATATTGCAACAGAGTATAACATTCATATAGATTCCCCCTTCATTTAAGACTATCCTCAAATTTCCTATCTTCAAGTGCGCGAAAAAAACGCGAAATACTTGTATACAAATAAAATGCAATCATCGCTGCCATTGTGGTATGTGTATAGATTATACAAAAAGAAAAAAATGTCCCTTGTTTAAGCATGAAAGGGAAAATCGTTAACGTCATGGAAAGTTAACTAGATCTTAATTGAATGATATATTATAATGATCATTGTTCCTAAAATAGTCATTTAATTAAGTATCTTTAAGAACATCTGTAAATATTTGAAGGCCTTTTAATCATTGATTTATGTTATATATCCATTTAATTGTATTTTATGTTTTATTTTTTTCATTGTGTATTTTATTGTATTACATATCTATATATATTATAAAAAAAAATTTAAAAAAAATATGAAAACAAAACTAAACAAAGAAAAATATTGTTTTATTATTGTTTGTTATTTCATGGTGTTAGTAATTAAGATTGGTGGAACAATCTCCTTTTCAAAGGGAGAGCGATTATTGTAATAGAAAAATGTACTTTATTTGATTTCATATAGTTACTAATTTATACATGTAAAATCTTCTGTGAAAAATATTTTATAGTCAATTATTGTTTAACTGCTATATACTTTAAAGCCAAACTTTCATGTTTAATTGGTGAACATAAGATACAACAAATAGACTTTTGTTTCAAGTAAATGTCACGCTGTTCTAAGTGACTTTCTGAGAGTACAAATGTTACTTAATTTTTTTTGATAAAGGTTAACAAACTAGGTCATAAACTATGGACAATGGTCAATTACATGTAGGCATTATCAATTACAGATAAAGATAAAAGATAACTTAGGGCTCATGACACGCACAAATTAGTATATAAAGTAATCAAGCCGCTATAATGTTAATAGCGAAGTACTTGATATTTTAGTTTGGTTTTTCTTTGCCATTGTTGTCCCGGCCTACTACCTTGAGCCTCCCCCAGATTGCGCCAAAGGGCATTACAATTGTCGGGTTAATATACCACAACACCAAAACACAACAAATCGTAACACAATATAAATTCTTCATATAATTGTAGAATGGTAGAGGACAATGTTTAATAATGGAAAGAAACCACTAAAACCAGGGAAGACACCATCCAGTTATTACCAGGAAATCCAGTGCAAAATTGAGTCGGCATTCGATTATCTATACCTTTTTACCAAATCAGACAACGGATGTCAGCTTCAAAGCCGATCATCCACCGTCGTATCTAGTTGATAATTGTGATAACGACACCACAATACATTACGTCGAAGACCAGCCTTTCTTCAAGTCATTGCCCATTCATTCAACCAAAAATCACTTTCTTTCATTGTGTACAGGACAACCTACCCTGCCATATAACTCCTTTAAAACCGTAAATTGTACACCGGCCATCCTTTCCATCCACGTTTGCTAAAAGACCGGCATCTGTTACAAATCGACTACAAACTCCACAACATTTTTCATCTCATTATCCTAAGTTACCAATTTCAGCTACAGCTTCTACAACGACACCAATTGCTTCAACTGTGACTGCTATCACATCCACAATAGGATCATCAACAACAGCTGCAGGAATTGTAGCAGGAGTAACAGCAGCTGTGTCAACAACTTTAACAGGTAGGACAATACAACCTCCTACGTACATTTATAACATGTCATCAATTTTGAAAATTGAATAATAAAGGGATACATCACCCTCTTCAGTTATAAGTTACAGTGCACAAAATACCTGTACGTGGATTTGTCAGGTTGGACTGTTCAAGGTTTTAACATCTTTTTTTTTATTTTGATTCCAGAAATCCGGGAAATAATAATATTACCACAATAGAACAAAATGCGTTTCAAGGATTAACATCTCTATAGACATTGTAAAACTGATTAAGTATCGATATAATATATTTGAACAATAATAATCGTACAAAAATAAATACGATATCGCAACTAATTTTTGAGAATCAGACGTAAAAACATATTTTATCATATAAACAATTACTATTAGTTCAGATGATAGATATTCTAGAACAATAGATTGTATTTTTTAAATTAAATAAATTAAATAATATATTTGAGATACCTGTACATGGATTTGTCAGTCTGGACTGGTGAAGGTTTTAACATTTTTTTATTCTTTTCCCCAAAAATCCGGGAAATAATGAGATTACCTCAATAGAACAAAATGCGTTTGAAGGATTAACATCTCTAAGACATTGTAAAACTGATACAGTATCAATATATTAGATTTGAACAATAATAATCGTACAAAAATAAATAAGATATCGTAACCAATTTTAGAGAAACAGACTAAAAAAAAATATTTAATCATATAAACAATTATTACTAGTTCAGATGATAGATGAGGCAATGCCATTGAACCATTTAATTGAAAAACATACATTCCACACAAAAAACCCACTTTAAATATAGGTTCTGAAATGTCAAAATGTTCTAGAACAATAGACTGTATTTTTAAATTTAAACAAATTATATAATATACCTGTACATGGATTTATATGTCTGGACTGGTGAAAGTTTAAACATTGTTTTTTTGTTAGGTTTCCAAAAAAATCGGGAATTAATGAGATTACCTCAATAGAACAAAATGCGTTTGAAGGATTAACATCGCTATAGACATTGTAAAACTGATACAGTATCGATATAATAGAAACATTTAATTGAAAAACCTACATTCCCAAAAAAGATTAAAATTTAAATATATGTTCTGAAATGTCAAAATATTTAAAGGATATTCTAGAACAGTAGACTGTTTTTTTATCTATGGAATAATGAGTTTACCTCAATAGAACAGAAAGCGTTTTCTGGATTAACATCTCTACAGACATAACCGAGTTAAAAACATTATCCATTGATAAAAACAAAATTAATAAGTTCATCGGCATCCACTTGAGAGTATCCAAAAAGAAAGGAAATGGATCTTTTTTGTTATAATATTTGGTTGAGGCCCGTCAATAAATGTTGTACGACCTTTACAAGCCGACATCAAACATCATCATCTAGACATTACAACATACCAAAGACAAAGACAGTGTTTCGACAATTCGAACCGGAATATTAACAGTTGAAAATTATGTTTATACCTTTCGGACTAATCTGTTTCCAGTGAATGATTTATTTGTGACTTTATCAGAATACACAATTGTACATTTATACTACATTATAATGCATTTTTTTTTCTAAGAACCAAGAACTACTATCAACATCAGAGACATTAATAACTCTCTAATAACTAAGTTGCTATTGTTATGTATTTTAATTGTAAACATATATTTTCATAAAACTTGTACATCAAACGCTTATTGATAAAATCTAATTTTTTCAACTTAAAATTTTCAGGTAAGAAACAAAATGTTTATTTTCATTTCACAAATCGTATTGCATTACATGTCCAACAATTTTAGGAAAAACTTTTAAAAAAGGCTTAAAACAATACTGAAGTTTTTATGAAGTTATTCAAGAATTCGAATAGGGTTTCATTACACTCGATACAAATGAACACAGAACTGTCGATTTCTGGATAGGAACTAAATCCGTTTAATTGTCTTGAAGATTAGAAATGTTCATGCATGTGATCCTGTTGCATTTAAAATGTATGCAATCGATATCAATGAAGATCTGGAAATTACAAGAAATGTTAACAGGTATAAAGATGGTCCCAAGTAATGTATACTTGGTAGTTATATAAAATTAAATGTTAATTATCAAGGCTTAATTGATCACATGAAAAAAGCAGGTATTAATCTTTAAAAGAGCCTTCGAGGCCCTTTAAGGTTAAACAGTTCCATTAATATTAAATGAGGATTAATCTAGAAACCCAGTTATATTGTCTATGCCGTTCCGGTTTCATCAAGTAGACATCATTAATAAAGAAATTTAACTGATAATTGACATTGCGTATAGGTATAATGTCAAATTATCAAAGAGTGTTCCAGGTAATTATTATACAGGTAAATAAAAATAATTTTGACATTCACATTTCTTTAATAAGAATACAATTTGAAACGTTAAATGCGGGATTTTCATTTCGTAAAGATATTAAGTCTATACTACTAATAATATTTAGATAAAATCATCAATCCGCCTTGTTAGAGTTAAATACATAGTTCGCACAGAGATAAACATCTGGAACGGATCGTTCACGACAAGGAAAAACTTCTTTAAATATAGTGTTTCGAAATAGGCACCGAAGTAGTGGCAGAAATTCTAAAAATTACGATTTAAGCCTTAATGAATTCATATAATTGACATTGCGTACAGTTCAAATGTCAAATGATCAAAGTTTGTCCTCAAGTAATCAATACACAGGTAAATAAAAATAATTTTGACGTTAATAGTTCTTATACTGAATACAATATGAAAGAGCTATGTACAGGATTCCCAGTTCGATAAGATATTGTCTTTAATAATAATATTGAAATAAATTATCAATCCGCCTTGACCGTTCCATATGATATAACAGGTTGTACTGAAGACGAGAGGCTCTCCGATGGTGATCGCAACATTTATAATGGAACAGCGAGCACGGTGTAGGTCCACCAATGTAATCGTAAGAGAAATGAAAAGCCTCTACATGGCTTTGCTGACTAGAAGGATGAGTTTCTCTTTGAAATAAATCCGACTTATAACATGATGCCAACATGTTTACGTGTCAACATATGGTAGGTCCCAGGTAAGTTACTAGGCTACGTCACATACAGGTAACCAAAAAATAACATTGTCGGTTGTGGTATCCATGAATGGAAATGGAGATCGTATTTTACCATAATTCCCTTTCGTTCCAAAATTTTCAGGACACCCTTGTTAAATCATCCCGACTCCATTGGTTTTAAGTCTCACCAGTTACATCAAACGAAAATAATTTAACGTACCAAATGGTATCATCGGTGAAATAACATAATTGTGTTATGGCATTCTTGGGAAGCCACGTCACACAGGTACATTGAGATTAGAAAAATATCGTTGACATAGTTATTACAGATTAAATGTACACGACGCGCTTTTTACCGTAAGGAGATAAGAGCAGTACAGTATAATATTGCATTTATCAGTTTCAGTAAGGTATTCCATTCCTCTGACAGATCAACCTGTCAACAAAAGGTGGATCCCAGGTTACTATACTACGTCACATACATGTTACCGAAAATAACTTTGTCGTATATAGTATACATGACTGTAAATGGAGATCGTATTCACCATGTTTCCCTTTCGTCCTACAATGTACGGCAAACATCGACACCCTTGTTAAATCTACTAGACTATATACATAACAAGTCTCAGGAATTCCATTAAAGGAAAACAATTGATAGTACTGCAAGGTATCAATACTAAAACGTCAAAATTATTTTATGTCATACCTGATATGCCACGTCACACAGGTAGGTTCTCAAAGGTACATTGAAAATAAGAAAAAATAACATTGACATTGTAAGTACAGAAGAATGTAAACAACAGTTTATTTATTTCAGGTATAATCGCTGTTCGGAATACAAATTCACCAGATTAGCTCAAAGCATTAATAGAGTTATCTTAGATACTTTTGGAAGATGTTAATGAAGCTACCATTGACACAAAATTAACAAAAACAATGATATATATAGATATATCTTAAATGAAATATAAATACAATACAATAATACAATATTTTTTATTGCCAATCAGGGACGCCATAAAAGAGCAGTATAATTACAAACAATTTGTTACAATGAATATTATTAATTCTTAATGAATTATAAACCAATCGACAATTGCTGGTTAATAAAATTATTAAATAAAATAGTGAATTTGTGAAATACATGTTATAATCTTTATGAAATACATGTTATAATCAATCAAGGGGTCTTTGATGTGTAAATAAGGCACAATATGTTTTATTCGAATCTGTAAATATGTATTATACGTATGATGTGCTTAATTTCTTTTAAACTTTGAAATTGAACATTTAAATTTTGATTTGAATGGGTCAAGGGGTAATTTTTGAAAGGGTCAAGGGGTAATATTTTCTTGGTCAAAGATTAATAACAGACAGCATAATTTTTACTTCATATTATACTTCATGTAAACTACTGTGTTAATGTCAAACCTACCACATGTCTCATTTGTGCATGTCTAACTACAAGCTCTGTTAAACATGTTTGCTACAGTAGGGTGCTCATTGAAATCTACCAGATAGATTATGCAATTACAATTTTCTGACATAACTTGCACTATCACCACTTCCCTCACATAGTCTTCCTTGTTGCAGAAGCAAACGGCCAAAGCTGTGTCATATACCCATATAATAGACGAGAAGCAGACAACAATCATACATTCAACTTAATATTTTTACAGGTAATTGCAGATGTACAATGGTGCAGGCATAAATTTCAAAACTTGTAGATGAATTAGAATTTCTCCTACTTAGATGAGTTATTCTTCCCCCCCTGGATGTATAGCACAAATATCAGAATTATAGTTAATACTGGAAAAGAAAAAAGAAATGAAAATTAAACTGTGTATTATTCCATTTGTAAAGGTTTCTCGAAATGAGACTTTGAATCAAAAATCTTTAAGAGTGAAAGATTCCCCCTCCTCAATTTTCAACCCTGCATTAACCCTTTTTTTTACACCTCTTTTGATAACAGCATATATCAAAAATAAAGTTACATTATACATACATTCCATTTCCTTTTCATTGGTATAAGTATTAGAGTATTGAATGTTTCTGTATGCAAATTTATGTTTTATCACATATGTAATACTAACTATAAAAACACTAATCACTGTTGCAGTCAACAAAATAACTTTCCTAATGATGATAAATTATAAAAAATGAACTTGTACCTGTAATCAAAACTGCAGTGCTGACTATCCAGGGAGTGGTATCCTGATCCTATAACAAAAATATACATAGTACGAGTAAAAAATATGATAAATTATGAAAGGGAAACCTATGAAATTTTTCAAGCTATATCTTCACAAGAAGAAGATTTCTATCCCTACTGAGCATCTTATGAAGATCTCCAAGTATAAATTCTGAATTTTAAATACTTATGGTTAACATGTAAAAAAATGTATTATGTGTGAGGGAGCTACCATTTTATTTTAAAGGGGGGGGGGGGGGGGGGGATGAAATTTTCAAAATAGGCAGGACAGGAGTTTTGAGTAAAAAAAAGGCAGGATGAGAAAATTGCAAAAAAAAGAAGTCAGGACGACAGTTTAGAAAAATAAAAGTCAGGATAAACTAAAAAGAAAAAAGGCAGGACCGAACAGAGTGAAAAATAAAAAGGTAGGACAGAGATCACAGCTAAAAAATGGTAGCTCCCTTACTGCGAGAACTATATTTACATTTCAATGTTTATCTCTGTTGTTTCTAACCGTTTAACAGTAGTGACACTGCTTGTTATGTCATCTCCCGTCTTCCTCTCCTGTGTTGTAACCTTAGATACATCATTCTAAAAAATAGAAGATTTAGAATAATTTTTTTAATGAAAAATATCTAGACAAATCTTATCAAACAACCCCTTTCCAAATAGTTAAACCTTCACAACATATCTTACATGGTAAAACATAGTAATAAAATACTCATAACCAATATTCTTATGTTATGTTGTTTTATACTAAGTCTAAACATAATTGTAAACTATTTATCTCTGTTTTTTTTTATCTGTTTAGTAGTGACACTGCTTGTCAAGTCATATTTTCGCTTCCTTTCCTGTGTTGTGGCCTTGGATACATCATTTTGAAAAATAGAATTCAGATTTAGAATTAATTTTATAGTGGAGATACTTATTAAGTTATCGATAATTTCAACACATAAACCTATCCAACATATCTTACATGATAAAACATAGTAATAAGATACTCATAATCAATATTCTTATCTTGTATTATGTTGTTTCATACTAAGTCTAAACATAATTGTAAACTATTTACCTCTGTTTTTTCTATCTGTTCAGTAGTGACACTGCTTGTCATGTCATATTCTTGCTTCCTTTTCTGTGTTGTAGTCTTGGATATATCATTCTGAAAAATAGAATTCAGTTTAATGAAAATCTACTCATATCTGTAAAGTCTTCCTTTTTTTTAATATATCCTAATACAATCCAAGCAACACTTTTATTTACCAAACATTTAGATATTTAAAAATTTAAACGACTTGATATTTCGATCGGAAACAATATATCATTAATTTATCCTGTATCATATTTATTGACCTTTGCACATGCTCATTTTGTGACGATTGAAGAAGATTGGAAAATAAAATTTTTTTTTTATCTTGTTGGTTATGCTATTTATTCCCATAGACGGGTTTGTTCAATTTGATGTTCCACATGAATGTATCAGAACTTTCCCATCGGAAATTTAGAGTTGTAAATTTAGAACACCAAATTACTATGTTTTGTTCGGAGAAGGAGTCAGCAGAATCAAGATTTATAGAATTTTACCGGACACCACGTTAGAGATTTTAGAAGAGAATATTTCTGGCTTAACAAGCATCAAGATTAGTAAGGGACATGCTCTATAATAGTTTCAAACAAACCCATTAACTTCTGGACAAGAATCAACTCATATGGTGGCACCATATACTTCCACCGTAAAAGACCTAACCAATTTGGAGGGTTTAAAACTTTTTCAATGTCGCAAAAGGAATATTACAACATGGTGACGTTGATTGATTTGGATAAATTGAAAGGGATAGCTTCCAATTTTGAAACACAGGTAAGCATTAAGTTTTTAATTTTTCATATAACAAAATGGTAAAGTCGAGAATTTTAACAAAGTTATTGTTTTATACTAAACTATCATTTCTAATGCACGAGAAATAAACTGAAACACAATCGATGAATTAAATGAAATATGTATCACGTGTATCCCTGCAATCATAAGACAACGAAATTTTAAAAAAATCAAAATACAGGAGTACGCGCATAATGAAATGCTTAAAACGTTGCACGAACATAACTCTCTACCATCCTCGTAACAACATATTTTGTTTGTCTTGTAAGTAATTGATAATACGCACTACTATCATGGATTATACATTCTTTGCAGTCTGTTCGAAATCCGACCATTCACAATGTAGAATGTTCACCTTGGTGTTTTTACATCTTCAATTTGTAGACCCACCTTTAAGTTAAGACACCATGACAGTTACTAGTAGTTTCACAATATGTCAGAATATAAAATATAACCTTTAAGAAGTAGGTTCTTGTCAGTCTTTCGGTATTCTGGTATGTCATAATATATATTAATACAAACTTGTTTTAAGTGATTATGTCTATTGTAATGTTTATTATTCTAAAAAAATATATGATTTAACATCTTTGATTTCTTGATCCAATTTAAAATTAAAACACTTTTTTCAGAGCAGAGCAGAACTCAATTAGCAAAGGAAGAGAAAGCTTTGCAGATGGTAGAGGGAAAGAAGAATGTGTCGACAACAACACCCCCGACGATACCAAAAGATGTGCCGGCGTCGCCGACAATAATAGAAGAGCTGTCAACAGACGAGGATCTTCCTGCTTTATTGTCGGAGGAGGAGGAAACGCAACTACCACTAAAGAAAAGAAGAATAGTAAAAAAAATCAAGAAACCCATAGTGGAGGAGCTCATAGACGACGAAGCGTTGGATTAAGGGTCGTATGTTTGAAAAATCAGTCCTTCAATAGAATTATTAAGGTGCTAATTGTGTCACCAGTAGCATTAATGACTCGTGATGTTTTACAAGTTCTTGTTTTCTTTGATCAAGAAGCTCGTTGAATCTCATGTCTTTCAGCATTTGTGTTTGCAACACCTTTAAACTTTGTTGGAAATATTTGATTTTTACATCAGCGCTCATCAACTTTTTATTGATTATTGAAATGGTGGATCCGATGTTTAGATATTCAGCCTCATTAAGAGATATCCTTGTAGTAATTACCCTACAAAAGAAGAGAAAGGAAAACAAGAATTATACAATAAACAAATTGTGTTTATAGCAAGGAAAATTTCAAACATTCCATTAAAATCGGATATGTGTAAAGTTCCTGTTGATTAATATGATATATCTTATAGTATTTAAGTTTGTGTTAGAGATTATTCTGTCATCTCACCTCGGGTGGCATATTAGGAGTTTAACGGTTCGACCGTACATCCCTGCGTCCCAAACAATTTTCACTAACGTATACTTTCGCCAAGACGTTTCATGGAAACTAATTCAAATTTTTGAATGCATCAATTTCCTGTTAACTTGATCTAATATGGCCTTGAAAAAATTTTAACAAATAAAATTTCCTGTGACATTGTGTTCCTGTACTACGACAAAAGGTATGATTGTCCATGAGCATGTGGTTTCTAGATTGATTTTAATCAATAAATAAAAGATTTTTCCCCCAAGATAATAAGCATTTACTCACCGTATTCCCCGTATATCTCTGTCACTATCACCTTTACCATTCCCTTCCTCTGTTCTGTAAAGGAGAGAGAGAGATGTATTAATATATATTTAATAAACATAACAAATAATAATTTCAAGTGAGTTGTGTATTTTTAAAACAATAGTAACCAATATATTTTGAAAACTAAAAGTAAATCTTATTAATTTATGAATAAGAATTCAACTCTGTATACGCCGTGCGTACATTCGTACGTCCGAAAAAACAAAATCGTCAACCTATACTTCAAAACGGTTCATGATGGAAACTGTTTCAATGGGAATAAATGTTTCGTCCAATGTGATATATACCCACTTTCTGTTTACTTGATCTAAGATGATTTTCGTCTGATAGTTTTCTAAATTTTCGACAACTAAAACTTCTGGAGATATAGACTTCCTGTGCGAAAAACGTTATGGTTATCCCATGGACACCCTACGTCTAGTTTGGTTTTACTTAAAAGTTTTTCACAAAATAATTTATTTTGATTGTTCAGTATTTACTAACCGTGCTCTCTTGAAATCCTTGCTACTCCTATCATTCTCTTCCTCAGTTCTTCTGTATAGACATACTAAATAAATAATTTCAAGTGAGTTGTATTTGTGAAAACAATAGTAATCAATACAATGTTTAAAGTCATATTTATTTTGTGTTCTACAACTAAAATTGAATCTACTAATATATGAATATAAATTCAAGATTTTACATCCTATGTAAGTGTACTTTCTTTCCAGTGTATAGTGTTGTGGAAATTCTACTCTAGTACATTTTATCCAAAAGGAAAGAATACACTGCCGGAATAAATTCGTACTCCCCAAAATGTTTTCGTAAACTTATACTTATAAAGTGGTTCATGTGAACTGTTTCAAAATTTGGAACGCATGTTTTGTCAATGTATTTTATATCCATTTCCTGTTTACCTAATCTAAGATGTTTTTAGTATGAAAGATTGTAAATTTTCGACACTAATTAAAATTTCCTATATGTTCATGTTTGGTTTTACTTAAAGTTTGTTTTTTTCGCAGAATTATATATTTTGTAAGTTTAGTATTTCGTCACCTTGGAATTATACTGGTCTATGTCCAATTTTGTCACTTTGGTAAAAATTAGACTTGAAGTTTATAAGTTTTTTTCTTTTTTAACTTTAACTCAAGCTTTAAATAAAAAAGATGCTATGCTTATGCAGGTCCTAGGTGTCTTATAAGTGCTTTACATGACCTTATAATTTTATCCATTAAAAAGAAATTGAAATCAGATTTTGGAGAAGTAAAAAGTTAAATCTTACACTGATATTGGATATAAAACAGTATAATTCTAAACAATTGATTGATTGATTGTTGGCTGCTTAATGTCCAATGGCAAATTTTTCATGCATGTTCAGGACGAGAACAAATTTACAATAAATACAATAGGTAGGTCCTGTAATAGAGGCCGTCCGGGATGAAGGTCGGTGAAATTTGGACTTCCACGGGAATATTAGTGTAAATTGGATAGGGACAGAAATTTTGCCGTACAACAGGCCACTTACGGACACATCAAATAGTTGTTTGTAAAGGTTCTTAACGTGCAGAGAGAGTGACACTCTCTCCATACGAGGCATCAGATTTAACGTCCTCTTATTCTAAACAATAACTTATTTAAGCATACGGCTCACCATAATGAATACCTTTGATATTTACCTCTTTTTTATTATTAAAAAAGCACATGAACATTTTCTAATGTTTTATTTCGAAAACAAAAACATCAAATAAACTAAAAACAGTTTCGAATATAACACTAACAACATCAACAACTTTGGTTTCCAACAACTAAAAAGAAAAACACATCCTTCTTGGAAATAGGAACATCATTTAAAAAAATAATGAATATAAAATTAAAAAAAAAATAATTTTAAAAATAAAATTTTTGATATTAATTAATACATTCTAGTATTATCAAACTTTTTGACTTATTATGAGAAAACTCGTGGTTCAATTTCAGTTGTTCTCTACATTTTAAATGTCTTACTTCAAAACTATACACTTCAAATTAACTAAACTTCAAACGGATTTTCTCATTTAACCCTCTGAATATAACACAATCAAACATCATTATTTTTGGTTTTGAAAGCAAAAACGAAGAATACCACCTTCGTGGACATAGGAAAAATATCTAATAAACTATCCTTGTCAATGTTAATCACAAAATTCTGTAATAACAAAAAGTGTCACAAAATCAGAAAACTCATGTTTCAGTTGCAGGACTGTGCTTCCTCAAATTTACTTCAAAACTTTTTCAAAGTAGTTACGGTCGTTTACTGGCATATATTTGTACATTGACTTGATATCGGCAATCTTTTCTTTCGATAAAACGGGAGTCTTGCCGAGTTTTACAATTTTAGGGGGAGTAAAACTACTTGAACTACCACCACTCCTCTTCCTTGTTTGTTTTCTAACAGAAACCTCTGTGTAATTTTCATCTCCATAAGCTTTTTTGTATTTCACATGGCATGGCATGGATGCATCAATTTGCAGCTGACTAACTTTAGTAAATGGTACTTCAGCAAAAGCATAAGACAAACTGGCTTTTTGAAAATTCATAAAGTCCGACTCCTTCATCTGAATTACTTTCATGCTTCTTTTCCGTACATTAGTAAGCACTCTCATGCAGCTGACAGGACTATATATTTCATTCAAGTGAAGAGCCTTCTCAATGTGGCTATGTACATTATCGACCTCCTGGATTGTAGAGTGCCCGGCCTCTGAAAACTTTTGTTCTATCGTTGTCAGAGTTGGGGTCGTAAACAACACATTTTTTAAAGCTGATAACATTAATGAATTTCTGTTCTGTGGTACACATCATTGCGTTCTGTGGTACACAGCATTGCGTCAACATCAGATACTGCACAAAACAAAACAAAATGACGATAGTAGAATCATCCGCATACCAGTAGTCAAAATCCTAACCTCACAATAGAAACGTCATCAGAGTATACACCAGACGTCCACGTTCAAACTGGATCTGGAGACACAGAAGAGCCTCTTCCTTACATTTTAGAAAGAACAAATCAAAAGACATTTTCGAAGAATTTGGCAACGGAAACGACGTACAGAATAAAATTCAATAACGTTTGGAAGGGAAGAAAGATCAAAGATATTTTAAACAACTTAGTAAAATGTTCGATGATGTTTTAAATAGAGCAAGGGGAGACAAGGACACTGACCTCGGAAGAGTAATCATAATACACCCACAACTTAAGAATGATATTGTTGTACCCTTGGACAAATGGTCTAACATTGATTCAAATCGAGTTATGACGGCTGTAGAAAATGTATTGAATAGCGAAAAAAACTTGCCTTTGGATACGGGAATGAAAATAGTAATTGGAAACATAGCCGTACCAAAAGGCAGTGGTTCACTTTCAATTACCAGATTAACCGGAGCTCAAAGTTCGATAGCTCTGAAAAGGTCAATATTAAGGGTCTCTAACGACGAGCATTTGTGTTTGGCAACTGCAATTGGGCGTTGTTTTCTTAAACTTTGCGAAATAGTACCTGGCGAAAAATGGAAGGAACTTACAAAAAGAGACCCAAAATATATGAATACATTTATGAAAGTTATGAAACACAGAATCACAACAAAAAGTTACTACAAACACGTTAGTGGAGGGAAATCTTATAGTAAAACAATGGGATTAACTTTGTGCAGAGAAGCCAACTTGCCGACAGATAAACCGTTAACTATCAGAGATATAACTGTTTTTGAGGATTTACTTCAGATCAACATTTTAGTGTTATCTGCAAAACTTGACAACAAATTCTGCCGAGTTGCAAATAATCCCGAAAGAGAGAACATTTACCTTTACCTGACAGAAAATTCCTCCCGTGGACATTTCGATGGTAAAGGATATATAAACGTTTTTTTGGATATGGGTACTTTTGTCCCGAGTGCTTAAAACCGTACAAAAATAAAGGAAAACACCGTTGTGTAAATACATGCGACGTTTGTGGGCACAACCTTTGCATCCTACAAGTAGATCAAAAGAAGTGTCATGGAAGTCAAACGTGCTATGACAGGCATAGGACTAGGAAAACCAAGAGAGGTAAAGACACGGAAAAATCCATGTGTGAAAGATTCTTCCAATGCGAAACTTGTAAAAAGGTTATAGAGAGAGAGAAGAGAAAACCTGAACATCATCGTGCGGCGAATGGAAATGTAAAAAATTGTAATGTATATCAGTTTGGAGATCACTTATGTTATCAACGCAAGAATCAGTACAATAGTCCTAAAACAGAACCGAGAAGATATTTTTTCTTTGACTTCGAAACTACTCAGAACCAACTCATCACTTGTACGGATAAGTATGTACCGCAAGATCCTTGCAACAACCAAATATGTAACGCAAAGAATGATGAGCCTAGATGCGGTAAATGTAGAATATGTCAAAATTGTAGTCAATCTTGGTGCGGATTAGAGGAGCATATTGTTAATTTCGCCCATTTGCAGTCTACTTGTGACAAATGCGAAGAGGAAGAATTATCCGTTTCTTCGAAATGTGACGTGTGCGGAAGCCGCTGTGAAAAATGCAGGATCTTTAACAAGAATTCCAACATGCTACAGCTACTGAACCACTCAAGTTTCCCGTTTTTCCGTTTTCGCTCCGTTTTTCATTCGTTCCGTTTGCGTGTTTCGTTCATTCCGTTTCCGTGTCATTCATTTCATTCATTTCGTTCATTTCGTTTGAGTTCATTCCGTGTTACATTTCGTGATCCATTCCGTTTATACACGACATAGAATGATATCAAGCGTGTCATTCGGTAAACGCGTGAAGCTATTCATTTCGTTTTAGAACGTTTACAGCGTGTGTGAACGATTATATCATTCTAAAGCAAAATATAATTTGGTTCGTTTCACAGTCAAATTTCGTATGTTATAATTACATCATTTACATGTATTTTCTTCATCAACAAAACCGACGACCACCACAACGTATACGACCATGATAGTTTATTCATTTTAAATGAAGCCATTTCTGTAATAATTTGATTATTTAGTTAAACAATAAAAGCGATAAATATACTATTTGTATAAAAAAATAAATATTGATTAGAATCAGTTAAAGACTAAAAAACGACTGCAATACAATCTCTTTGGAGCACTAGCTTTTGTAAAATATAATACTTATAACTTTTATAGTTAAATACTAAGGAAAATAAAAATTTGCATGTCAAAGAATTGGTGTTCATTCCGATATCATGAACAATGTATGTAACGTTACTTGTTGGATTGCTGTCTCTGCATGGAACGTTACACAGTATATCTTTATGGGATTGTTGCACATACATGTATTTATGTCAATAGGTACAATGTAGCAATTTAATATTTGTCACTGGGTGTTCAGATAACACCGTTAAGGATGATGATAAATTTATATTTGATGTCCAGTGGCAAATATATAAGAAAATCAACGCGGAAAAAGGTCGATGGGCTATAAATATGACTTCTACTTCTAAAGGTTCACAGGATAAGTCCACAAAAAGTCATACCAGTAATTTTTTATTATTAATTATGATCAAACCCATGATTCGTAACTGAATACAAAAAAAAAATAACACGATCACAATGTAGCAGTCGCCAATTTATCACAATGGTAACTCCTGACATTATAACGCAAACATATTACGAAAATTATTTGAAAACAAATATAAACTTATTTACTTGCTTTCGTATAGGTTCTTATACATTTTTCCGAGGTTTCGTTAGTTGCGGAAAATATGTTTAGCCAAAAAAACCTTGTATTTTATATTCTTATTGCAAAATTATGTGTGTTATTTTTCTAATTATAAAAAACTAATCTCAAATGTATGTCCATTGTTCAATACATACTTTAGACTTCAGTATACTTTTTTGATAAAGATTTCAGTAGTTTGAACAAAAAAAAACTCGATTTCTCTTTACTGTGTTTTTGTCTCTCTCTCATGAACTTATCTAGCTCTTCCCATACGATTTATTATTGAAAATGTTTATCACTATCCTCAAATGTATATTTCCCGAAAACACAAAAGTATAAAAAACGTGAAAGAAAAAAATCCAAGAATGTGTCTAAAATGAGGATGGGATTATAATTAAAGATTGGACAACGAAATTTCAACAGTGATAATGATGGTCACTGGCTCAGGTCTGAATAGACCGTTTATTATAATAAAATGATGTGAAATTTGGTAAAACCTTTTGGCTCACAGTATAGCCATTAAAACTTGTTGAGACATGGAAATATCTCGAGGGAAATATTATATATTTTACTTCCATATTGAGATTAAAAGTATTCACTGGTTCCTTATTTTTTTGGTAAAAAGGATGTTTTAAAATATATCTATCTTAAAGTGTATTATAAACATGGCTTATTGGATACGCCGAGTTTCAGCCATGGTTGTCTAACTAATTTACAAAAAAAACGAATGTTCAAAATTGCAGTGTGGTATTTTGTTTATTTTTCTTTCTATTTTAAATGAAGTAAATGCTAAATAAACTGTATCTACGATTGCTTAAAAAATAGGGACAATATTTCAGTAAGTCTGTGTTTCGTTAAATTAAACAAGGTAGATAATTTTTTTAATTCAGTTACTGTTATCTTTATACTGTTATAGGAAAGTGTGTTTTTTTTACATATTATAAATATCATGCATATTATGAAACAAGTATATGCAGCATTGTGTTTAGTGGACTATTAAAAATAAAATATTTCTGTAAGTCTAAAACTACTAACATGGCTATAACAACAATTTATTGCAACAGTTGTGTAATAATTAAAGTGGTGACAACGCTTTCGAGGTTAGAATGCATTTTTGAATCAATCAGCGGGCGAACTCTGCAGGACATCTTTAAAGAAATTGCCAGACATTTCACACTTTGTTGTTCAACAGATAATTATTCTACCGCCAATCATCTTAAATTTCCTTTCTCAAATGGATCTTTTATTTTTATTATTTTTAGCAAATGAGACTGATAAAGATATATGAATATATACAGAATTTGATTTTGTTTAGGTGTTCAAAATGTTGTTCAGTAATATGATTCAGTATTTTAATTTCTTTTATTCAAAATATTTTAGCTTTCAGCTAATCTGACAATAACAGTGTAGGTATAACGTGATACCTGTTAAGAGAACGGTAAACGAATAAAAAAGTCACGGAAAAAAGTCACACAAAGTCCCTAGGAAATGAAGTCGCAGGAAAAAAGCAACAAGAATAGAAGTCACATGCAAAATAATCACCTGGAGCTTTCAATGTGTAATGGGTTTTGCTCACTGTTGAAGGCAGTTATATATATATATATATATTTATATAATTGTTAATTTCTGTGTCATTTGGTGTCTTGTGGAGCTCTGACTCATTTCACTGGCAATCATACCACATCTTCATTTTTATATCATGATATGTGTTGTGTAAACAAAAGCATAAACCAGAACAAGTTGTCGATTTATTCACTGACAGTTGCTTTTTCAGTTACTGAAACCTTTACTATTACCGTAATTTGACGCCTAAAATTAATTTGAATACGCATAGCATACCTGTAGATACATGTATGTAAGGGCTGTATAGCCACTCAAGTTCGTTACAAAACTTCAATCATCATCAATGGGTTTTTTTTTTGGAGGGGGGGGGGTAAAATTATAGCTTATGATGATGTTTCTAAAAAAAATTTGATCTTTTACATTAAATTCCCATAAACATGAAATTGATATTCAGCCCCAAACGTTGCCGATGAAAGATTTTAGAAACCATGAATAATGTAGTGTAGATATATTAGCTTCGTCTCTAAATTTTCAATAAAAAAGTACCTACAAATAATGAATCAAAACTGTTGAAACAAGGAACTGGTATAAAAAAAGATTTTTTTTCCTTTTCTAATCAATTGTACTCATGACTTACAGCAATATGAAATTTTACAACAAATCATCTCAAATATTGCACTTTTGTGTCAGTAAGGACAAAAAGTCATATTTAGTGTAAAGTGCACAGTGTATTAAGAGTTTTGAATTTTCCTTTATTCACATATAATATATTATATAAGTAATATTAAGATTAAACCAGGATAACAAAAATCGTAATAATAGCGTAGAAAAGAATATTCAATGAATATTAAACAAAATGCGTCGTTGCAAATTCGTGTAAATCCTTAGAAATATACTACAGTTGCATTTTATCGACTGGTCAATACTTTTAAAAAAGTGTATTGAGGACGAGAAAACGAATAAAAAAAGCTATATTTTGCACGAAACAACTACCCAACCAGTTGCGGATCCAGGGGGGGGGGGGGGGGGGGGGGGCTTCCGGGGGGGGCCCCCCTTTTTTGGACGATCAATGCATTTGAATGAGAGCATATAGTTGGACCCCCCCTTTTTACTCTGGGTTGGGACCCCTTTTAAAATGGGTGGATACGCCCCTGCCAACAGAGACCAAATGACTTATAGATATTAAACTGGTCCGCAATTCTATCGATAGCTTCGTACTGTTAGTGTAGAGATACATGTAAGTGAACACAACAGGGATCCAGTTTTTATAGATGCTAGTTGTAATAGGTCACCACCTCGAAATCCTACGCACGTTTGAGTTGAAAGCTCGCGGTAATTAACTATATTATAGTACGTGACAGGGGTACGTCAAAATGACTACAATTAATTTTCATTAATTGTATATATTCCGAAGAAATAGTTTAATAGTTTTAATTGTACAGAGAATGACATAAATCTTAAATAATAAGATTTGATATGATTGCAAAAGAGACAACTATCCACAAGAGTTATGACAGATGAAAGCAACCATTTTAAGTCACCATACAGAATATCCATACCGAATAGTAAGCTCTAAAAAGGTTCTCACACAAAACAATTCAAACCAGAAAATAAGTCATCCTGTTGCTATAAAGACTTCATAACAGTTATGTTTATGAATTTAATGGTTCAAAGAAAGTATCAATCTTTTAATTGCTTTTCTTTTGCTTACTGCAAGTTTTGCATTGCTGTGTGTCCAACTTAATTTTTACGCGAAAAGAGAAATATTTTGTTAAAAAAAGAACAATCTAAACATCAGAGATAGATACATTTAATTTCAGTTCTGTTCCAGTATCATTCTGTTCGCAGTTTTTCTTTAATGTTTGTCTTTTTTTTTCCCCTCTAATATGCAAGGTGTTGTTCAATAAAGTCCCTGTTTTGAATATTTCTGTATTTGTTGTCTATAAAACTGATGTTTTTATAAAATGCGAGAGACATATTTTATGAAATATGAAACGAAATGTTAATTATCTTCATTTGAGTTGTATACGTAGCACGCAATAAATTAATTCCTGTATCGCACGATATTTAGCCTATGGTCAATTTTATTTTCCACTAAACTATTCTAAAACTTTAATAATAGTTTTGCCAAATTCTTTTTCAATAATTTTGATAACCAAATGCATATAAAGTGTTGTGTGCTAAAAAATCTTGATTTAAACCCCGAGTGCTTATATGACTATATCTTTTATTTCGAGTCTGTTTCACCATTGAAAAAGAAGATATATCGTTGATGATACTTGCTTGTCATGCAATTTGTCCCGAATATTAAAAAAAATATGTGAATTGGTCTTTGATAAAAGAAAACCGCCATTTGACAATTCTGAGAGGACCCTTTCCGCTTTATAATTGATAAATTATTATGGCTTAGATTTCGTCGTCTTCATAGCACATACATGTATGTATATGTCTAAAATGAAAAACATCATCGAACCTTCTATCTAGCAGTAAAGCCAAATGCCGCGAACAGAGATATAAGTATGGATGAGCAGGCAGTATAGACATCCAAGTTTCGTTGAAAACGGACGCTGAATCCGACGACTCGTGTAACATCGAGTAGGTACATTACTGTGCACTATGCGAGTTAACGAACCATTACAACAACACTTTGAATGATCGTATATACTGTATGTGGCCTGTTGTACTCTCGAAATGTATGCCCCTTTATAATATTTCTCCAATGTTCAGTAGCTGTCAAAATTCTTACCCTATTTTGATGAACACATTTTAGTATTGTAAGATTTTGTTATAACCACTATTTCATCCAAGTGAAATAAGAATTTAAGTGAAATATTTGCCACTGTACGTTAGGAAAACGTAACATAATAAGCTAAGAATCGATTCACAAAGTTATCATACATTATGTTACTTGACAAAATAAAAAGAATTGATAATTTGTTTTTATTATATTTTTTTTTTCGAAGTAATAGGTTTTAGTATTAAAGTTTGAATAAGTACCTATCTGTCGTAAATATAACAAAGTCTTTCAAATCTTATTCTGTGGGGTTACGGGGGTTGGAACCAACTATTTTTGACGATCAATGCTTTTAGATGGGGTCATATGATTGGAACTCTTCTTTATCCTGTGTTGGAACCCCCCTTTTTTAAAACGGCTTGATCTGACCATGAATATTTTATATTTTCATCATAAACACGTGTATGTATATCACCATGATTTGAATATCCTGGATATTTCCAACTTAACATGACGTAAAATTGAGAATGAAAATGGGGAATGTGTCAAAGAGACAACAACCCGACTAACGTGTTGAAAACAGCCGAAGGCCACCAATTGGTCTTCAAGACGTCGAGAAAATCCCGCACCCGGAGTCGTGCTTCAGTTGGCCTTCAAACAATGTGTACTAGTTCAGTGATAGTCACGTCATACTCAACTCCGAAATACTTAAATGAGCTAAAATTAAAAAGCATACAAGACTAAGAAAGACCAGAGGCTCCTGACTTGAGACAAGCACAAAATACGGCGGGACTAAACATGTTTTATATTAAAGGTATATATTAAAATGTCAAAGCTTACGACATAAAAAATAGCATACTAGTATGCATTCTATCTAAAAAAAAAGCTATAAAGGGCCCCTTTATATATACATGTATTGACAATTTTTAAGTTTGCTATAACAATTTTGCAACGATTAAATTCAAATGAAACTAGTGTAAAAAAAATATCAACTTTCTGATTTATTACAGTTTAAACTTAATCATAATATTGGTAAATTATCGATGATAAACGTGATTAAACTGTAAAATTGTTCCGATTTTAGTTCGAACACCTAAAAGTTCCCAATTGTGAAATAAATAGCGACTTGTAATTTCTCTCTCAAGGTAAGAAACTTCAAAGAGTGACGATGTGATAGACGGATGCTAAAAATCAACATGTACATTGTATGGACGAGACATAAAAAGGTGTTACATGTATGAAGTTATTCTGGAAACTGTTATCAATTAGTCAGATTCCGATCAAAGCTTTGTCGGCAAAGAACGCAAAAAAGGCACAAATAAAGAGTGATGTTATTAATTTAAAAAATCATAAAGTTTATTTTAAACATGATTATTTCTATTTCCAAGCCAATCGTCACGTACCTGCATATAACATAAAAAGAAATATCTTATAAGAATATATTTTTTTTCATATTTGGTATTAATTTTACTGTCGAAGACAATTCCAATATTTTCATAGTATTTTTAGATATTCAAAGCAGTTTTATTTCTTTTTCAAACACTTTTAGAATGACTCCCTTCTATTTCTTATTTCACTAACATGACTAACTAATATGAAGATCCCTAAGCAAAAATAAATAGAAAAAATTACAACTTTAATAATAGATGTGAATAATGAAATAAAGAATGTTCGCGTACATTTTTTTTTACAAGTTATATGCATTTTTTAAGAACTCGTATAACAAACCGGCAAAAGAAGAGAAAGTTTTTTAATATTTAGATTGATCTCGTTAGCCTTTCATGATTTAAATATTTTTTATGTTACTTGTCCTTTTATACGTTAATTTCAAACTTATTACTTTATTTCAAATGCAATAACGGAATAATGTAATGAATAAAACTATTCATAGATAAATATAATGAGTAGTATAATATACCGATTAATTTTAGTATATTTATTCGTTTCATTTGGAAATTTGAAAAATAGCATAATCGCCAAACAACCAATCAGGTGAGATAGTATCGTTTCTGGACGGAACGTGTTTGTTTACACGGAATATACTGATCGTTTCGTTCGTTTCGTTCGTTTCGTTCATACACGACTGTGAGCGGAAAAACACGATTTGACTTCTATGAGTGAAATGAGTGGATAAACACGATTCTGACTGATTTAACTCGTTCGTTCTCATTCCATTCCATTCGCGTGTTCGTTCCGTTTTCGTTCCGTGTAAGAGGGAACGTTGAGTGGTTTAGTAGCTGTACCATGTAAGGACAGTTGTGGATTCCGTCAAAGAGTTTTCAAGGGTGAAAATGTTCCTTCTCAATTTTGTTCCCATATTATGACTCCCTATTATATAAACACGGTTTTAATAGCTCATAATGCCAAAGGCTTTGATAATTATCCTATTCTCAACAGTCTCATAAATGACCACGCCGTTAAACCAGATAAGATCATTTTCGATGGCTCTAAAATCAACTACATGCACGTTGCAAAAGGATTGGACCTTACCTTTTTAGATTCCCTAAATTTCATTGGGATGAGGCTGTCACAGATACCCTAATTTTTCAATCTAGCTCTGAACAAATTCAGGATTGTCTCTTGCTGATTTGTTATTTTATAATTCAACCGTGCATGGAATTGTGCTGAAAGGAATTTTATACCCGTTTGCTATGACATCTAATACAAAATCCGTGGCACCTATTCTCTTCCATTCGCTCAAGCTCTCTTTTAAATGACCTACACCTGTACCGTTAAATTTTACTATAGTAGTAGTATGTGTATTGCTCATTGACTGGACATCACGTGATGTCTGTGTTATTAAATTAACACTTCTCATTGAATAGAGTTCACCCGATGCTACTTCTGTTTTTGGGTGAGTATACATTTCTACTTTATTATCAATTTTACATATAGAAGTATCAATACTTATCTTATGTTTTTGCTCGGCAGCAGACTTTGGACAATTCCTAATCCAGTGCCCGTACTCATTACAATAGAAACATCTACCGGGTCGTACATCAGACCTGGATCCACTACTAACGTTCACAGGGATCGAATTTGTTGTTTTCGCTGGAGCCTGTTGTGTGTATGGCACGCTCTTGCGGTCTGGGCGTCTTTTTAACTTTTCTTTTTTCAGCTTGCTTTCTGCTCTACTCTGCGCTTTATACATCTTCTTCTCGTCCTCGGAATCTTCAGCGAGTGGATTGGTAACGTATTCTTCTATCATGCGCCAACCCGCGTCTGAAGAATCTGCAAGTTTGATGAGCTTTTGACGATTTTTTATCAAGTCCATACCTTCTGAAATTTTTCTTTTTGCACTGTTGATATTGGACTGCGTCAAGTTGTCGGTCTCAAATTCTGCATGCACTTCTCTGATTTTGGCGTACACTTTCTGGTTGTGTTTGTGTTGTTCTTCGTTCCCCCTCTTTCTGAATTTATAACTGTCGGTCAGTGATTCGTCCATCCTAGCTATTTGCGTGTCCGACAGCACTTTCTGTTTGTCCTGTATTCTTCTTTGGAACCTTCTAAACGTGAATCTAGTAACGTCGTCATACTGTTCAACATCTGGTTCTGTGTGGATTGAACGGCATTCTGTACTTCTGTCTGGATAACTTGCTGTAATTCGGCGTCCATTAGTTTACACGGTCAATACGACGGCTAGAAGTGAAGCTACCACAAAAAAAAACACCTTATATATGACCACAACTCAGTCCTCTGATTGGCTAAATTTCTTCGGCCTACCGAAAATTGACGATTTCCATATCGAGAAAACAACATTTTCCCGCTATACTGATCGAAACGCGGGAAAACATTATTATTTACAGCAAGCCCAAGTTTCTTGATGATTTTAACCACCTTAATCGTTGTCTGTGTCAAACGTCTTAAAAGGAACAGGAAAACAGCTACAAATTTACCACGACACATTACAGACCTACCATTGAACCCCACAGTTTCACTTATGAAAAAAAATCTTTAATTAATATTATTGACATACACGAAACTGTCTTGTTTTACCCAGGGATATAAAACTATTTTATAAGTATCTTTTATTACCATAAACCCTTCAAAAAAAACCTTCTTTACTCCCCCAGGGATATAAAAACTATTTATAGAGTATTTGTTTTTACAACAAACCCTTCAAAGCCTATCAACCCTTGATATGTAAACAATACATTATTGTCATTTAAAGCAATCATATTTGTATTGAAATACAACAGACTATCTCCGATATATAATTGATTACAGAAACAGTTATACGTGTAGGTAATAAAAAGAATTATCATTACATTCAATTGATATAAAAAAGTAAAGCAAGGTCTTCAAAAAACATTTATTAAAATGGATAAGATTTGTGAAAGGTGTATGCAAAAGAACATTCTGCATTCAGAGGATCAAAGTAAGTGTCTTACGGAAGAGATGGAAGAAAAAATCACAACAAATTATCCATTGAAGAAAATCGGTATAGCAATACCTTTTGTAGACACCCTTTCTGGGGATCAAATTGATCAACGTTCCATGGCAATAAGAAAAGTGAAAGTAATTTATATTTCTAATTTTAAACTTTAATCTATGGTGTATATCTCTGAGGTTGTCTGGTTTGGCGGTTTGATCTTCTCAAAAATTGAATAGCTATTTGTGGTTCTTGTTGATCTTGATTTTGTTGTGTTAAAGGTTGTTGTTGGACTTAAATACCTTGCAACTGTCTTAATTTTTTTTTATACACAATGAATATAAGAAGATCTGCAAACAAAATAAAATCATTATCTATTCATTCTTCTTAACAGTTGTTTTTTTAATGTTAAAAAGTTCAACTGATTCTATTGTATCGTTAAATCAAGTTAACTTATTTACGGGTAAAGTTTTCTGTGATGTTTTTTTTCTCTTTTAAATATTAATTTTTTGATACATAACACTTTGTTACATTCCATGTATTCAAGCTGGTGCTTTATGTGTGTATAAATATATATATATGTATGTACTTTTTTATAGAAAAATAATGTGGAAATTAAAATCCAAAAGTCTTTTTTTTTTTACATTCCACGCAATCAAGAAGATGCTTTATGGTGTATACGGTTTTTTGTGTATACAACTGTTTATGTTGAAATAAAGAATTATAATAAAAAAATAAATAGTTCATATCTAAAAAAGAAATCTGGAGAATTTGAAGCTTCCATATTGTTACAAACTTACATGTATTTACGGGTAAAGTTTTCTATGATGATTTTTTTCTGTCTCTGTTAAATTTCTGTTTGATGCAAAAAAAAAATGTTACATTCCAAAAAAGAAATTTGGAGAATTTGAAGCTTCCATATTGTTACGAATATGTTTTGGATTTTTAGTATGAAAGTAATGAAAAAGAAAGTTATAGTGTAAAATTTTCTATGAGGATTTTGTTTTTCTCTGTTCAACATTAATTTTCGTCCAACAAAGATCTCATCTATAAGAAATCCATGTTTTACATTAATTGCAAGTATTTAAGAAGGTGCTTTAATTTATGATGCATGTATTACTGTTTTATAAATATTTTTGTTGTTGAATTAAAAAAAATAGATAGCAATTTCTTGTTTTATTTTTCCTTCACGCATGAGAACAATGAGCGAAGTCCATATACTCGTGGGAAGACAGTCCTGAGGAAAGATAAGCATAGGATTGATTGATTGTTGGTTGCTTAACGTCCAGTGGCAAATATTTCATGCATATTCAGGACGAGAACAAGTTAACAATTAATACAAAAGGTAGGTTGTTGTAATAGAGGCCAAAATTTGGACTGCCACTGGAAAATGGGGGTAAATGGATAGGAACAGAAATTTTGCCTTGCAACAGGCCACCTACGGACCCCTCAAAGAGTTGTTGCAAGGGTTCTTAACGTGCAAAGAGCGTGGTACTCTCTTTACACGAGGCATCGGATTTAACGTCCCCCTTCTGACCGGACGTGACTGCGAACTTGATACATCCCGCACAGTCAAACGGACGCCCCACTTCGGCAAGCGTTTTACTGCCGGTCAAGAGAAGACCAAGTGACCATATTTCTATATCCCAGTCACCCTTGGGGGTCAAAGCAGGAGAAGGTACAGTAAGTATTCATTTAGTCATACGTTTTAATCTTAACAAACTATCTATGAATGGTACAGTCCTCTTTAAATATTTCCATTGACGTCGTGAAAGTTGAATGGTATGATCAATTACTTCTGCATACAGATTTACTTACTTATTTTCAGAACAAACACCAATGTACATTTTATCCGTTAAAGGAAATCTGTGTTGTATAACACATGCACTATCCTTTTTTGCACTTTCATTTTGTTTAACATAATTATGTAATGCATGGTATTGTTGACATGTGTATAATTCCCACGAAACATATAACTGTAGTGTATGCAAGCATTAATATGCCTATGCGCTTGATAAGTTTCATATGTGAATTGAGGAAAACAAAATCATCGTTACTGTCATTTTCTGTCGTTACTGAAACATCCATGTGATTATTTTCTTCACTTCTTTTCATGTTGAAATGTGTTGAATAAATGAAAGAAAATATCATAATACGTTAGTCTTTAAATGAAAGTTGCTTATTTGTATCTTATATTCTTTTAGAGGGGTGGTTGTAGAACAAAAAAAGACAGAGCGCTCCGAAGAAGAAGAATCAAAAGAAGAAAACAGTGACTTTTGAAAAAAAATAAAAATAAAATAAATGATGTCAATAGTACAGTTGACAACGCCAATACTAGAAAAAATGTCAACTTATCTTTTTGAAAAATTTTGGGATGATTTTAGTTTTTCTTTACATGATATTTACATCGTAAATGAAGAAATTTTGAAGCAAAGAAATTTATTAACCCATTTAAATGGTTATTTAAATATCATTAAAAATGCAGGATTTAAAACTTTAAATGAAATTATAATTGATTGTTTAGATTTTAAAATAACACAATTTAGATTTTTACATAACATTTTCCCCAAATTATTTTGATATTTTATATTATATTATAAGAATTAAACAAGATCTGTAAATTCCAGCTGAACAGAACTTTGTGTTTTTATTTAAAGGTACTATTTCTGAAACCCTTGTGGTATGATAAAGTCATAAACACGAACAGCATAAAAAGTACTGGTTATCTGCCTATCATACAAAGTTTCATCCAACCTCTCACTAAACCAAGTCGAGTTAGTCAAACCCCAAAACAACACCGAAACCAACTATAAAAAGTGGTGCAGAGCAAGAAACATTTCCGGTGGATGAAGCTTTGAAGTGGCAAGACACCCAGACGATCACGGAAAAACAAGACGAATAACCTCCAAGGATTCCACTCACTATCACCAGCACCGGAACAAAAGTTGGAGAAGGGACGATAGCAAAGGAACTCAAAAGTATAACAGAAAAAGAAACGGAGGAAGCACATCCAGATACTAGTGAAAACTTGGATCAACCAGAAGAACAGGGAGCTGCAGCGCCAGTGCCGAAAACAACAGAAACAGTAACAGAAGGTGCAGGAGTAGAGTTTGGAAGCAAGACTCAAAGTAAATATCAATTTAATTTTATACCTAATGTTACCAATGTACCACCAAAAGTGAATTATAATTTTCCAACTGTTAAAAGTCAGAGTTGCGAGAAATGACTTTGTTGGCTGAAAAAAAAACTATTAATTGTACTGAATCACCAGATGATATTGCATATTGATGATGATTCAGCAACTATTGTAGGGATGCAAGCTGAAATCGCAAATTTATCTGAAAAATTAAGCGTGGCATTTTTCAATTTCAACAATTAATAGAGGATATTCTGGCACTTCACACAGACAAAATAATTTTCAAAGTCAGCCAAGAAATACCAATTAAAATTTTATTTGCTTTAGATGTTATAGACGAAATTGCGATCTCAGCAGGTGTCCAGCTAAAAATAAGATTTGTTATAATTGTAATAGGATATGTCATTTTGATTCGGCATGTAGATTAGGGCAACGATCAAATAGAGGTCAACAAAACATGAGTTCAAGAAATACAAATAATGCGTATCAAAGAAATCAAAAGCATTATCAACAAACTTATCCTATTCAACAACAATCATACCCAGCTATTTCATATGACCCGAATTATCAAAATCAACATAATTCACGCTAAGGGTACGAGCCTATCCTAGATAATAAGTTTCGGGGTAGGCACAAAGTCAGAGTCGCGGATGTAAATCTTACATCATCAATTGAGGCAAAGAATAAGATAAACATTAAAATAGGCAATTCAAAAACCTCAGCTTTGATAGACACTGGAGTAGGAGGTCGTCAATTAGTTTTGTTGGGAAAAATAGTTCTACCAATTGCTATTGCTGATAAAAAGTTTACATTTCCTGTTCACATTGTACAAGGCTTGAACCATTCATTCATAATAGGAATTGATGTTATGGAAAAATATGATGTTTCATTGAATTTTTCAAAAAGAAATTAGTATATTGCGGAACAGCTACAGTATGTACCATAAATGAAAACAAAGGTTTGGCAAGATCACAAAAGAACCTAAAGATAAAGCCTTAAATCAGATTGATGTTCCAGTAAAAATTTCAAAATGTGTTGAAAATCAAGTTATATTATTGAAACCAGTAAAACAATTAGAAAATGCGAATTTAATGGCACAAAGGGGTTTAGTAAAAGTTAAACGAGGAAGAGCTATGTTCAAACTTTGTAATCCTACTGACAGTGAAATTTTATCAGATATAATACTATTTTAGCAACCATTTCCGATATAGACACATCTTGCACAATACCATTAGAACAAAATGAAGCTTCCATAAATAACCAAAAACAGCAAAATTTCCTTAAAATTACCAAATCAGGGGCAGCAACCCAACAAAGAGTTGTCCGATTCGTTTGACGGATAGATATTGACCTAATTAACATTAAACCCCATGCCAGATTTGCTTTAAATGCTTTGGTTTTTGAGTTATAAGCCAAAAACTACATTTAACCACTATGTTCTATTTTTAGCAATGGCGGCCACTAGACACACTTTTTAAACAAGATACCCTAATGATGATTGTGACCAAGTTTGGTTTAATTTGGTCCAGTAGTTTCAGAGGAGAAGATTTTTTAAAAAGTTAACGATGCCGGATTACGATAAACGCCGGGCGCCAAAGCTCACTTTGCCCATTGGGCCAGGTGAGCTAAAAATTGAGAAACCATATAGGTGTAATACCACCATTGATTTTCCCCTATTAGTCTTTGTTAAATTTGCACTTTTCAAAAAATTGTGCAGAATTTATCTTTATTTCAAATAAAGAAATACTTGGCATGAGTAAAGTTTTATCCTGTCCAGTTCTATAGAAAAAGTTTCACATAACATTTCATTGCATATAAGAAAATAACCATCATTGGAAGTTAACCTTTTAAATTTCTCCCCTTATTCTATCTGTGTACAAGGTTTAGTCACCATGTAACCTCAAGATTACAAAATGTTCTATAGAAATCACAAATAAAAAATAATGGTGTTTTGAAATACCAAAGACATATGTTTATGACACAGAAATAGTTTTACTGCAATAAAATGTAGGATTAATTACCTACAACGGTCAAATTCAAGGGAATATTTTTTTAGACCTACTTTCGTATGCAACCGGATGTGACGTACCAAGATTTGGTGGTATTACACCTAAAGAAGACCTTTTTGTTCAATAAACTGAATGTGACTTTTTCCCTTTGAAATACTGGTTATTTCAAGCATTTCTGTCAAGTTTTGTCATAATCAGTTCAATAGTTTGAGAAATATCTAGTATATTGAATGACGACAACTACAGCGATTCGAGCAAAATTTCTTCGATAAATCCAAAGCAAGCCGCATCAAGATAGAATAGAGTGTGGACAAATAAATGATCAAATATCTATCTTATCTGCCTACAAACAGTTGAAAATGATACACAAGATGATTTTAGGAAGATAAAATACCACTTATAAACCTCTTTGTCTTCTTTATTAGGTGTCTTTGGGTCAATTTATACCTCTCATTTCCTCAAAATTTCAACTTTTCAGGCCAATAAATAAAAATATAGGGGTAACTTTCACTCATTTGTGGTAGAACTGTTATAAGAAATGAGTAATTGAAGCATTTTAGCAGAATTAACAATCCATATAAAAGTTTACTGTCTCCATGGAGGTTTCAATAAGTCCTAACGTAAAAATTAAATTTACGCCGCATTCCAAATTAAGGAGGGACATAAAATGCTTCTCTTTTAGTGAATAACTTGTCGTTACAACTTTATAAATAATTTCATGCACTTATAACTATATATTTATTTAAGTATTACCTAGGAAAATGTTATATCATAGCAAAATATAAGAAATAAGGAGAAAAAGCGAACCCCCCTAAACAAATAAAAATATATGCACTTAGTATGGCTTGTTCTGTCAACTGAATATTCATGGTACAGTCCTATTTCAAGACAATTTTCTCATAAAATGTGTTTTGAAGACTCAATCCACTCAGAATATTTCATTTTTTGTATTATTTCACTTAAATAGCAAGAAATTTTAACACATGAGATTACTCACAAGGCCATATGTGCATGTACAGCTTCCCATATTAGGTGTAATACCACCATTGATTTCCCCCTATTAGTCTTTGTTAAATTTGCACTTTTCAAAAAATTGTGCAGAATTTATCTTTATTTCAAATAAAGAAATACTTGGCATGAGTAAAGTTTTATCCTGTCCAGTTCTATAGAAAAAGTTTCACATAACATTTCATTGCATATAAGAAAATAACCATCATTGGAAGTTAACCAATCAAATTTCTCCCCTTATTCAATCTGTGTACAAGGTTTAGTCACCATGTAACCTCAAGATTACAAAATTTTCTATAGAAATCACAAATAAAAAATAATGGTGTTTTGAAATACCCAAGACATATGTTTATGACACAGAAATAGTTTTACTGCAATAAAATGTAGGATTAATTCTTCTTCTTCTTCGGAAGTCCACCCTATTTGCAGGGTCACCGCATTAAAAATATCCTAGTTTTAGGTTAATTTTTTAAAATGCGTAGTTATTTATAAAATAAATAATAATTAAAATTGTTAGGCTTTAATATGTACTTAGTTTTAGTAAAACAAAATAATAAGGATAAAAGGTAAAACTTGTATTTACACTGTACATAGCATACTGTCACAAATTACCTACAACGGTCAAATTCAAGGAAATATTTTTTTAGACCTACTTTCGTATGCAACCGGATGTGACGGACCAAGATTTGGTGGTATTACACCTATATATGGGATTTAAACAATGATTGTCTATGTTGTTGGATGTTTTTTGAAATATCTAACGACATTTATTGTTGTATTCATCTTGTTTAATACATTTGTGTAATAAAATGCACAAGTTTCCATTATTTGATGTCTTTATATAAATAAAGTTATCTTGACATGCTATATAAAGAGTTTTTATAAATGGTATACCTGAAAATAATATCTAATCTCATTTAACTTTATAACATGTAATGGGGATTATTAGTAACTAAATAAAGTTTTAAAGAAAAACACCAAAAGAAAAAAAATATATGCATACCTAATTTATTTCACAAATATTCACAAATAAATTACACTGTACAATATCGTAGTGTATTTATTATCACGAACTATGAATGTCGGAGTATAGAGGATATATGCAATCAACTATGTCTTCAAACGTTCCGGCAACCAAGTGACATCATGGACTTCGTACAGGTAAGCTATAATTGTATTGTTCCCCAAGGCATTTAACTTGTCAAACAGGCCTACTCCTGAATATCATAGAATGTTCATGTGTCCATCTCATCATCTATCCATCTATTTCATTATCCAAAGTCTGGAAATTATTGAATGGTGTGAGGATGTTTCAACCAACATGGAAATCAACAAATCCTGATAAACCACCTCTGTATTACAGCAAAAAGGCACTACTTTACAATTTAGATACTGCCTTTTATAAATTGAACATTTTGACTGTTAATCTTTTTCTATTTTTGGAACTCCGTTGACGGTAAGTGTAACACTATCGTGTTCCAGAAGGATGATACATATTATAATCATTTTAAATATAAATAAATTATAGACTACAGCGAGAGATTTAATGACTATGTAAAATTTATGTTGCAATTAACTACTTATTCAAAATTATGCCCAGTTAAATACGGATGACCACAATTATTTTAATCAATATGTGATTATCTAAATTATGTCCAGTTGAACTTTTCCTTTAACTGATTTAATTCTGATAACGGAAGTAAAGGCGAATTTGATTTGTAAATTGGATCATTACAATTTATATTATAACTTTAATTCACATTGTTATACAATGATATACATATGAACATGTTTGTAGTTTCGATCAATTAATAACTTTCCATCGGACCTAGTCGTTTCACCTTGTTGCTCAGTCGACGTTTGTTTGATACCGCTCCCGAGTTCTTTGCTACTGTAGGGTTACATAAATAACTTTCCCAATACCTGTTTTTCAGACATTGCCTCACTTTCCGGCCAAAACTGCAACGGCAATTTAAATTTTGCCATCAGCAACAACGGTTCCAGACCCATCTTCTACACCAGTTTCAATGACATATGCAACAACCGCAGCATTAGAAATCTCAGCAAGGACAATACCTTGTATGAATATATCTAAGATGTCTTCCATCTTAAAGATTGAAAATTTTAAAGTTGACAATCCGCAAAATCCCGAAACCTGGATGAATATTTTTAAACAATATTAATTTATTATTCCCCGAGTCACTTCACCTGTCAAATTAGCTTACTTCTGAACATCATATAATTGTCATTCATCTATTATTTTTTATTGTTATTTTATATGCGTTTTCTTTCATAAATACATACACACCGATATAACTGTTTTCTTGGATAAGTGTTACTTTGCATATGTCTGTTTAAATCATATATTTATATTATTTGTTTTTCAGAGAATAATTGGATAGGCACGTGGAAAAGATTCAACCAAGGTGTTGAGAGGAGATTCTCCCAGGTAAAACAGTTAAGACATATAATAATGCAACTGGAGAAAAAGCATTTAAAAATAGTTGAGATGTTGCAGGGGATGGTAACACAATTAGACACATAAATCCCAAGACGGACACTATAAACAACCTTGTCATTGTTCCATTAAAGTATTTGTACTTGTACTTGTATGGTTTTATTAATAACACTTTCAGTACTAGAAATGAATTGTACAAAAAATACATTACGTTAATTTCCAAAAGTCATTTGCTCATGCTGAAAATTATCGATAGTAGACACATTAAAAATCCTACTATTATAATAATTTAGAAGCTTCATAATGTTAATTGATTCTGTAAACCCACAAAGTATTTATGTTCAACAGGTAAATAATACGTTTTTAGAATTCCCTGAAGCAATTTACTTGTCAAATTGGCTTACTCCTGAATATCATATAATTTTCATTGATCTATTTCAAATTTCTATCTCTGTATATATATTTTCGAAAAAAAAATGTGGTTTGAGTGCCAATTGGACAACTCTCCATTCAATTCAGAATTTGTATATTAAAAGTAGACAACTACAAATTACGTCCTTGAACACGAAATATTGAAACTTTTTCGGAAGTCCACCCTATTAGCAGGGTCACTGCATCAAAAATATTATAATTTCAGATAATTTTTAAAAATGCGTATTTTTATAAAATATTATCAATTTAATTATGTTAGGTTTAAAATTTTAAATATGTAACTTTGTTTTAGTAAAAACAAAACTAATAAGTATAAAAGGTTAAAACTTGTATTCATACTGCCATAAGCTGAAAACAATAAGTTTAAAAAAGTCCACTTGAATCACTGAACAACAAACTATAAATGGCATTATAATTTCTAGTATAAAACAAATCAAACAGAAACATATATAAGTAATATATATGGTGTTGCACCAGCAAATATTTTTGCCTCGTCGACAATTTTTTTGTTGACGATAGCTAAATAGCATAATATAATTGTTGAAAAATATCAAAATATTGATTTTTAATTTGTAAAATATAAATAGAAATTTGTTTTATATGTATGTATAATTGTATTAGAAGTTAACTTAGAATCAAAGACACCATTACATGAAATTGCAACATTTTTAGTAAATTATACCACATATTTGATTATTCATTTAGATTGTACCTTAAATCGATCATATTCTTAAGATAATTGTATGGAATGTATCGCCAAACTGCCATCGGTATTTTACTATATTTCTGCATTTCACTGTAAATAGTTATCAAAGGTACTAGGATAAATTTGACCACATTTTTGATAATTATATTTGATGTTACCTTAAATCGGTCATTTGCTTAAGAAATGATTCTAATAATTATCAAGGACTATATACGTCCCTGTAATTATGTATTGACAATTGTTATACAAATATTCTTTGATTTTTAATTCGTAAAATATAAAAAGTTCCAGTTCAACTGGAATGTGTACAGACTACAAGTATTTAGGCCTTATATTTTCTGCTTCAGGGGTCTTCTACCGACCGTGCCAGTATAGGTAGTCAAGGTCGTTAAAAACTTCCATTTGTTGTTCAGGGGTCTTCTCCCATGGGAGACAGGATGGAACAAAAAGAGTATAAAAGGCCATTATTAACTATGCAAAGATGTTACTCGTTCACATCCAAAAATTATTGCCAGTCTACATCTATTTGATCACATGATCAAACCTATTTCTTTATATTACTCTGAAATTTGGGGTTCGCTTAACCCAAAGAGTAGTAAATTTGTCATTTGATCAAGAAATCGGTCTCGTATGTATTGACAATTATATTAGAAGTAAACCTTGAACCAACGACACCATAATATGAAATTGCAACATTTTCAGTATATTGTACCACATATTTAATAATTCATTCAGATGGTACCTTAAATCGACTATATTCTTAAGATAATTGTATGGAATGTAACACCAAACTTGCCATCGATATTTTGATATTTTTCTGCATTTCACTGTAAATTTGACCACAATTTTGATAATTGTATTTGATGTTACCTTAAATCGGTCATTTGATCAAGAAATTTGTTTTATGTGTATTTATAATTGTATTAGGAGTAAACTTAAAACCAAAGACACCATTATATGAAATTGTAACATTTTTAGTAAATTATACCACATAATTGATTATTCATTTATGTGGTACCTTAAATCGGTCATTTGATCAAGAAATTTGTTTTAAGTGATTGATTGATTGATGGTTGCTTAACGTCCAGTGGCAAATATTTCATGCATATTCAGGACGAGAACAAGTTCACAATAAATACAATAGGTAGGTTGATACAAAAGAGGCCATCTGGGATGATGGTCAAGGAAATTTGGACTGCCACTAGAAAATGAGGGTATGTGGATAGGGACAGAAATTTTGCCTTGCAACAGGCCACCTACGGACCCCTCAAAGAGTTGTGACCCAGTCACCCTTGGGGGTAGAAATTTGTTTTATATGTATTTATAATTGCATTAGAAGTAACCCTAGAACCAAAGACACCATTATACGAAATTGTAACATTTTTAGTAAATTATACCACATATTAGATTATTCATTTAGATGGTACCTTAAATCGATTATATTCTTAAGATAATTGTATGGAATGTATCACCAAACTGCCATCGGTATTTTACTATTTTTCTGCATTTCACTGTAAATAGTTATCAAAGGTACCAGGATAAATTTGACCACATTTTTGATAATTGTATTTGATGTTACCTTAAATCTTTCATTTGATCAAGGAAATTTTCTAATATGTATTGACAATAGTTATACAAATATACTTTGAGCTAGTCCACCTTTATCTTACAATTGCAACTTTTGTTATTAAAATTTACCACTTTTTTGATATTTCATTCATATGTTGCCTTAAATCGACCATATTCTAAAGATATGTGTGGAGAATGTAACACCAAACCTGCCATCGATATTATAATTTTTTTCTGCATTTCACTGTAAATTTGATCACATTTTTGATAATTGTTTTTGATGTAACCTTAAATCGGTCATTTGTTCAAGAAAGGAGTGGGTCCGGTAAGGACCGATTTTGGAAAGAGGGCACTAAGTTTGATGGGCCTCCAGGAGAGGAACTATTTCAGCCAGTCTTTACTGAGGATGAGACACGGGCGGCCTTATCCTCTTCTATTGATATGGAGATTACAAGACCTGATGCCTGGCGCATAACTTATGTGGCACCAATTTACAAGTTCTTGTTGATAATGTTTGGCTAAGGCCCTTTGTTGTGTTAAGACATTTAGTGATTTTTCTTGTTGCAAGCCAGGAAATAGTTTCAATGGAAATATTTCATAATTTGTTAACTTGTTCAGAAGTTCAAAGTGAGTCATGTTTGTTGTTTCTTTTCATAAATTTCACAGGGCTTAAAATCGTATATACAGCCGTACCATTTCAACGTTTAACTGCTGCTTTATTTTTGTAATAATTATCTTAAAATGTTTTAGATAGGAAGTAAAATAGAATTTTATTGATTCTCAGCTGATCGAAATCGATCGCCATGTAAACAAAGTCACATGACCGTCTAGAGGTCTAGGAATTCGTCTGCTTTGCATTTCTTTGAGATTTTAGTATTTTTGCAAGATCAGTAAACGTGGAAACAAGAAATTCAATTAACAATTTCCTTTTAAAATTATGTATCTAAATGATATAAATGTGTCGCCCTTGGGTTATTTTTGCACTAAGCTTGTTTACAATGAGATTACGCCATTTTTGTATCAAAGCGCTTTACCCCAAACCATGTTTTGCTTGCCCGATTAAAATTTACGTAATGTACGACGTTCTAACCTATAGTCCCGCTTTTCTTAAAGTCATAGCTAATAAAGCGCAACACCCGGGCAAGCTGTTTAAAACTCTTAAGTAACTCCAAATTCATGAATGTTCAGGCAATTGCCCGGCATAACTTGTCCCACCATTTTTGTTTTCATTGTTTTGGTTGGCTATTACATGTCACGTGACATATACATTTATTATATAAGAAGCGCGCTTTCATAATATGGCGAATAGCTGCCATGGCAAAATTCTAAAAGTGACAACAGTAATAATTTTCGTAAAGAAATAACAACACAGCAGAGGTATGAATATTTATTGTAATTTTAATACCATTTAGTTCTCAGCACATCAACCCACAGAATTTAAATGGAAAATAAGGATAACAACCGTCTGTCAGTTCCTACCTTGTCCAGTTACCCGAGTGTGTTAATAATGTAATCCTGCAGTTATTCCCCATCACATCGACCTTTCTAACCATAGATAATTAATAAGGGACCATATATTAGAATTTTACTAGGATAAACTGTTACTTTCGGCCTGACATAATTAGTTACATGGATGTGCCAATTGTTGGTATTTAGATGTTCCAGTCCCAATTTGGATGTGCCATCTCAATATTAAATATAGATTTTACTTACTCTGATTTATCCATGCTTCATCACCAGGCTTAGTCAAGGGTGACTTAGTTATATAAACAATGTTAGAAGAATATATCTTCTTCCTGTACTTCACCATATTATTATATTTATGTGTAAATAAATATTTAGTCCTGTGGATTATGCATTATTGTTAGTGAAATAGAAATCTCCAGTAAATGGTAAATCAACTTACAATTTCCAAATAAGCAAAGACTGGTTTCCTGACTAGGAATGGATCCTTCTGTTCATTAATCATTTTAGTGTTAGTACACTAAACTTCGTAAAAGTAAGATTATACGTTTTGGGCAGTTGTCTTGTGGCTTGGCAGATATTTCCCTGTTACAGACAGGCACAATTGGTCCATAATGGTTGACCATCCAGACACACATATATATATATACACGTCTAAAATTGGTTAATGCTGCAACCTTTACCGAAACTTACCCAAATGATATAATTATATTGAAGCCTACCCCAGGTCCCTTACAATATTTGTAATATCCCTATTACAGGAAATACAGACAAATTAGATAAATATGGAGTAGTTTTAGGAGGAGAGATTACAAAATGCTAAAAACATCACATATTTAGCTCCAACACCAAGGGGTACATTTGAGCATTTAGCCCCAGTCACTTGTGAACTTTAGCATGTGAAGCAAGATCTTCTATCTGTATTTTTTATTGTATTCATACTTAGTCCCTTTAGCAATTGTGTTATCCCCAAGCATTCTGAGTGCAAGGACCATAACTCTCAACAAATTTCTAACTCTATCTGTTACATGTCATGATAAATCAATATACCAAATTTTAAATCATTATCTTCAAGCTGTAAGATAAAATGTGGAAAAACTGATATGATCAAACGCAAAACTAAAGTCCATTTAAACTTTGTGCTCATTTTGTTTCTTAAGTTATGCACTGTAATAGCATCAATTCTCAAGTCTTCATTTTTTTTCCAACTAAGTGCATACCTAATATTGGATTTAAAGGATTTTAAAAAACTGAATTGAAGTTATTTTAACATTGTATTTATGTCAATTTTTTAGAAAGCATATAAAGCCTTATTTAAAAGCGATTCATTTGAAGAGTGTGGAACTTTGTTTCACATGAAGACAGCATTAAGGAGGAATGATGTGAATGGAAATGTAAAATCCAACTACAAAGCCCATGATGAACTGTTTCTGCTGATTGTTAAAGCATTAATTCACTTAGCATCAGATGAGATAAGGGATTGCAGGGAACAGAACAAAGACATTATCCTTAGCAATGTTTTTTTCATAAATTTATGGTTTGTATAATATAATAATTTTCATATAATTATTTCATTGGTTCGATAGCAAAAGTTATTACTATACATTTATGTTCATTGAATGTAAAGATTTCAAATTCTACCTGGATGCATGCTGACTGTGACAGAACCATGAAATCAAGTATTCCACATTCCAGGAAAATTGGTTCCCACGAAAAAAAAATGAGTCTACACTTTTTAGAATAACATATTTATACAGCTAAAATAAAAGACTGGACGGTTTCCTATGTACACCTTATGACCAAGCTTAAATAAATTGTAGGAATGACCTGGCAGATATACATAATATATGAAGACCTATTGGTGACCTTCTGCTTTTGTCTGTTCTATGATCGGGTTGTTGTCTCTTTGACACATTCCCCGTTTTCATTCTCAATTTTATATAAATAAATACTTAAACAGAGGATGAGGAAGATGAATCGTTACACATTATAAAATTGTTTGTGGATGCAAATGAATATAAACAGTATTTTTTAGGTCTAGGATACAGCACAGATGATTACATTTAAAACTACTTCACAAATTTAATAACCTGGGGTATGCAAATAATGAACATGAATGACACAGCAAAGGAGGGGGACATGGAGAGACTCATAATGAATATGAAGGGAAATGCAGCCTTTTTTACAGCCACTCAGTAATGAGTAAATATTTTTCTGAGTGCATTAACACCATCTTGCAAGTAGATCACCTTTCATCCCCTCATATGAAAATGAGACAGCTAGAAGGGGCATTTATTAATACCAAAGGGGGTATTGGTAAAAACTGACCTTGTGCAGGAGCACGCCATTAGAAAGGTTTAGGTAAGAAAAATAGACTTAGCGTCCAATCACCCATGTATTGTTACTGTAATTGTACTTATGTATAAAAGTTTCCTTTTGGAATTATCTCCCTTATACTATTGATCTAACTTAAAAAAAGAAGTTGCTTTATATTTCTAATTATTTTATTATTTTAAAACATTTTCAAATTTAATATCTAAATATATGGGATCGATATTGTCTTCATGTTTGAATTTGAATATAATTATTTGTAACAAAACACAATCAGGATAAATTTGTAAGGTGAGGTGATATGAACCTGAAAAATTTCATATTATACAATTGCACACTATGAATCTAATATTGCTTATGGCCAATTAAATCTATTAAAAAAGGGCTAATATATTACTTTCATTACTTAAGCAGTAAGATATTGGGAGTAATACATGCAAACAACACCTTGAACAGATTCATAATATAAAGAAAACATCAGTCACATCTGTATTACTTATTGAATATATTTTTTATTAATATAGGAGCAAATAAAACTGAAAATGGTTCCAGGAGAGCCAGCAGCTCAGCAGACATCATACATCGAGTTAGAGACAACGTAGACCATCTTCTTAGTATACATAAGTTCACCTCAAGCCATGCCAAGAAAACTTCATCTAAAGATCTGGAAATTGCTATAAACATTTTAGGTAAAGTTCAGCCATTTAAATATGTTAAGAGAAGGAAATTTGAAAGTTTTAAAACAAATCAAAAATATCAAAAATTAATTGTTCAAAGGAAAGATCTAATACATGCCATCCATAAAAAAAATTCAGAGGTTATTTTTAAATTCATAAATTTTTCTATAGTGTGTTTATAGTTTCATTGAAAATCAACTGCCTATATCTACTGAACTTTGTGTCTCTATTAAAAAAATTAGAATACCTTATTACTGAATGTCAATAGCATATAAATCATAACCATTAATTGTTCAATGCATGTAAATTTCTCTCCACTAATACTGAAAATGTAAAGAAGGATAAAGCAGTTAATTTTACTAACCCATTACAATTATTTAATTTTATTTTTGAAACTGGATATATGCCGAAACAGTGGTGTAAAGGAATACTTATTCCTGTGCAAATAAAAATTATGTAAATGTTACTGATGATTATACTGATGCTATTTTTGCCTTACAATTAATTATTACTATAAAATATTGGGGATTGAAGAAACAACTTCATTGTTGTTTTATAGATTTTAAAAGTGCTTTTGATAACTTTAATACATTTTTTTTAAATCATAAACTTGCAAAATGTGGTATCAGTGGTAAATTTCTACCAAAAGGTCAAAAAAGTATAGCCAAATCCGTGAAAGGAATCAGAGCTTTGCATTAGGGAGATACATTTTTTAATTTATAATAATTTCTATCATTTTGTAACAGCTAATTTTAATATTACAAAAAATCCGTACTTTCATGCCGAAGTACTGGCTACTAGGATGGTTATACCCTCGGGGACTAATAGTCCACCAGCAGAGGCATCGACCCAGTGGTAGTAATAAAATTAACGGTACCAATTGTCTTGCACCAGATGCGCATTCCGACAATACATGTAAAATATGTCAACATTAAAATGTAACACACACACAGAAACGGACTAAGCAATAGACAAAATCCGATGAGAAATATGATATCAAAACCAAATACATGAATTTGGAATAGAAAAGTACCGTGACACGTCTTATGGTTAAGGGAATTAACACTCAAATAAAAGATAAAATAAACAACACAAAGTTGAAATGTAACACACACATAAACGAACAATAATTTAACAATGGCCATATTCCTGACTTCGTACAGGACATTTTTAAAGAAAAATATGATGGGTTGAACCTGGTTTTATGGCATGCCACTCCTCGCACTTTAATGGCAATGTTAAATATAACATTGAAATGACAACATAATATTACAGGACTAAAACACACATAAATAGGAGAACATGTATATATATATATACTATTGATTACCTGCGCTCGCAGATGTGAAAATGAACGGAATACTCTGGTTTGAGTAAAGATAACCCTGATGGACAAGTTAGTGGTCGATTACGTATTATTTGATGAAGACAAAGATAATACACTTATAACCCTGCTTGTAATAAACACAATCATGATTAAAATTATGTTCCTTGTGATGCTGACAAGACGACCAATACTGCCTCGAATCCAAGGATATACATAGAAAGTCCACCCAACAAAGATAATGCATTAAATGTGACACTTCATAAAAATACTGAATGAAAAAGTAAGTTTTGCCTTTGAATCATTTCTTTCCATATATTTCTTTCTCATCTTAACTGAGAGTGATCATTTTTTTAAGGTCAAATATACAAGATTTGTGGTAAAAGTTACAATGTATCTGATGCCTAAATCTCAACCTTTTTGTTTTGTCATCTTTGCAGTAAATAATACTAGTAATTGATTTAGAATAATAATCTTCCCAAATGAATGCGAGAACAAAGAAACTGTACAAGCTTTCCCATGATTTTCTTCAGAATAATTATCTTTACAAATGCTTGTTCCCCCAAGGGCGACTGGGGAATAGTAATAAATACGGTCACTTGGTATTCTTCCGACCGGCAATTAAACGCTTGCCAAAGTGGGGCGTCCGTTTGGCTGTGCGGAATGTATCAAGTTCGCAGTCACGTCCGACCAGTTTGGGACGTTAAATCCGATGACTCGTGTAAGGAGAAAACCAAACCATTTGTACTCAGAAAAAAGTTCATAACTGCAGTTTAGTTTCTATGATCTATGTATCTTTGCAAAATCCTTTCCTTTTGCTGGTGATCATAATAAATGGGAACAAAATGTTTATAGAAACGTATATTTTATTTCAGAGAATATGTAACAAGAGAAGAATTCAAAGAGTTACATAAAGAGTACAAAAGTTTCAGGGAACGCGTCATCATACTTAAAGAAAATCCAGAACCTACAGCTGAGCACGTAGCTGCAGAAGAGTCATTGTCACGACACACAACATCCACTGGTCACTTATTTAACGGGAAATCTTGCAATCAGTTAGAGGACGCAGTGTGTCATTCTGACAGCCTGTTTGCATGTGTACATTATTTATTACTACAACTGTTTACAATTGATTACATACTTAGCCACAGTGTAAGTGGCCAGGCTTCAAATAGCAAATGTATGGCCAAACCAAAATTTGATGCCAACCTTAATGACACCTTGGTGTCAATAGTTCTAAAAATATTCCAAAAAGCAACTAAATGTGAAACAACAAAGAGAGTGCAAGCTGTTTGAGAAAGTACTTGCTAAAAGAGAAAAAGTTAGAGAAATAAAAAATAATTGTTTATACTTTTTTTCTTCTTTTCTTTAAGGTCTCTGAGACAACTGAGTTTTGACTGTTAGAATCATGATGTTTCAGATTGATCAATGCTATAACCAATTGAGATTGTGGCAGACTAGCCAGCTCCCCTTGAGTGACGATGGCCTGGTTAAACCAATATTTTCCACTTCTAAGTATGAACAAAGACTAGAGGGCTCAGAGTATACATAATATGCCCCAGTAAGATGACAAAACAGAGTCAATACTCATATTATATTAACCTTGTCCTGATTGACAAAATTGTTAAATGGCCTACCATGATTAAATGGAGATGGTTGACATGATGGTTTGACAATGTTAAATAGGCCAAACATGGTTAACCATGCGTTTGACAAAAAGTTAAGTCAGCCAAACATGGTTTAATGGAGAGGGTTCGGACCATAGCTGTACAAAATTGTTAATTTGCCCACCATGGTTAACCATGGTTAACCCATCGATAACCAAGGTTGCAAACATGGTTGACCCATCGATAACCATGGTTGACCATGTTTCTTACCATGGTTATTGATGAGTCAACCCATGGTTATCAAAACAATGTTGTACGTATACCATGGTTATGACTTTCTTTTTAACAGGGGTATAAGGATTAAACATATTTTCTAAGAAATTAATTGGTGTCTAAACTGGACCAAGTCACTCACAAACACTTTTGATCCTTTTATTTCATACTTATTGATACACAAGTATCAATATAGAAATCTACCATACATGTCATTTCTTGTGTTTATTTCCAGTCTGTTATCTACATCTCAAACAGACCTTTTAGGGGAAATGATTGATTGTTGGTTGCTTAACGTCCAGTTGCAAATATGACATGCATATTCAGGACGAGAACAAGTTCACAATAAATACAATAGATAGGTTGATATGATAGAAGCCATCTAGGATGATGGTCGGGGAAATTTGGGCTGCCACTGGAAAATGAGGGTATCTTGGATAGGGACAGAAATTTTGCCTTACAACAGGACATCTAAGAATGTTGAAGCAAAAGTGGTCGCAACAGAAAATGATGCTAAAAAGACAGGCACAGTTATTTTCAATAGTATTTAGTATTTTAAGCTTGGCTTACTAAGCTAATCAGTAGAAATACACGCCGGTCAATAACACTACTGATGTTTAGTTCCCTAAAATTTACCATCCCAGTGGTTAACACTTCTCGGTTGACATAAATTTTTACTAATATATTTTTATAATTTACAGGGTGAAAAGCCAAAAATCATAATTACATTGTTTTTAAAAATATTTTGGATATCAATTCAAAAGCAATTAGGAAAGAAGCAGAAACAGAAATTCTTTTGTCACTCATTAAAACAAAAAAGAAATCATCAAACAACTTTTCATAACTGTTTTTTTTTTTAGAGAGCATCTTGTGCTTTTTATAAAACAAATGAATTCATTATCTATCCTTCTATGAAAAGGGAAACTATTTTATGTCAGTGAATTGATGAAAAACAAAATCCAGATTATACATAGCACACACATGCCAATATTTATTTTATGGAGTGGAATCGTCGTCAGTGTAACAGAGGGTATGAAAAGGGACTCCCATTTGGTGAACTGGTTTAAGATCGTGACGAAAAACATTTAACGAGTAAAATAAACGTCTTGTTCCATGAAATGATTGCCAATAAGACCATCATCAACCAGATACCAATTGTTGGGGAGTCAGGGTTGCTTCAGACATAACAAAACATTATTTCTATAACAATTGCAACATTAAGAGCAAGAGTATTAAAATCCACACAATTGTAAACAAGAAGCAACACGTATGTTTTAAACATGCAAGCTGCAATCCATATATTTCAGAACAAGTCGAAACTATATACCTTTGGGAAGTGAAGAAAGAGACAATAAAGTGAATGCCATGGAAAGCCTTGCATCATATGATGAATCATGTGGCAAAATTAAAGGTACTTTATTCAAATGATTTGCACCACGTGACTTTGTCCCTTTTTGTAAAATTACCTCCCTTATCCAAAGATTGAAAATATAATTGTTTTAGATTTGCGAATAATCCAGTCCTTTTCCGTAATGTATCTAAAATAAATGCATCTTCAAAACCTTCCTTACGCGGAAATTTACAAAAAATGTTGTGAAATTTTAAGGGAAAATGCTTAAAATTGGACTTTTTTACGAAATGGGAAGGTTTAAATTATCATGATCTTAAAAGAATTTGGCCGAAAACTTAAGAAAGCAGGTAAGTTAACAGTTATTTAGCTTAAACATAAACCTTGCATCTTGCATATGTATTTTGTTTTGAATCTTGCTTATTAACGATTTTCCGTCATTTCACGTTATCTTACATAGCAATTATACCATGATTACGCTTCCTATTTTTAAAGTAAAAAGGCCGAAAGATTTCAGAGTAGACAATGTTCATTTGAACACGAACAGAAGCCTTAAAACATGTACAATTCACCTATTTGGGAACAAATTGTTCATTCGACATAGGTTTTGGCATATTGGCATTTTTATTTCAGAGGCTTATATAATCCTATTGTAATGCCTGTCGTCATGATAAGGCAAAATGACAGTTATGCAAATTAGCAAATCACGCCAAATTTGCCATATGATGAAAGATGGTCAGCATATTTTTACAGGCAAAGCTTTTCGGTTATAATGCAAGTGATCAATAGAGACATTAATACGAATCAAAAAAAAGTTCATATGACAGTAAGAATCTAGGGAATGATATAGATTTGCAAATGTATTAAAGATTGTTTCCCCTGCTACTAAGGCAGTATCTTTGAACATGTCAGAACAAACTTTTTAAACTTGTTTCAGGCATTACCTGTTTTTGTTCAGCAACAGCTGTGACTCTGGTGTTCGTAGCTGAAGGTCTGGTCTTCTGTGTGGTGTCTGTTCCTACTAAATCATCAAAATCCTTATAGTGATTCTTATCATGTTTCTAAAACTTTAGGTCGGGAACCCATGCATAATCATACGCTGCCCGTCTTGGTAAACAACATAGAACATCCTTATATTTCCTTATCTGGAAAATGTATGATCGTTGTCTACAGTGGTCTTGTAGAAACTTCTGGTAACTGTAAAACACAAACTACAAATCATAAGCAAGCTCAACTAGTGTTTTTTTTTTTCATGATTATATTTCTTCACAAATCTACACTTCAAAAAACACTGCAAAAACTTGTATGAAGTAAATTTCTAGGAAGAGCAAATGTTTCATATCTAAATCAACAACATAACACTCTCAGATGAAATTTGAATAGACCTAGGTGCTGAGGAAGAGTAATTAAGAGTTGCTTTTAATTGCGTACGTCAACTTCATTTGATCTTTGGCTGGATAGTTGTCTCACTGGCACTCATTCCACATCTCCTTATTTTTATATTGTCCATTTCATATGATCTTATATAGCAATTATACCATGATTACGCTTCCTATTTTTCAAATAAAAAGGCCGAAAGATTTCAGAGTAGACAATATCTATTTGAACACGAAGAGAAGCCTTAAAACATGTACAATTCACCTATTTGCGAACAAATTGTTCATTCGACATAGGTTTTGGCATATTGGCATTTTTATTTCAGAGGCTTATATAATTTGTAATGCCTGTCGTCATGATAAGGCAAAATGGCCGTTATGCAAATTAGCAAATTACCCCAAATTTTGCCATATGATGAAAGATGGGACAGCATATTTTCACAGGTAAAGCTTTTCGGTAAGAATACAGGTGATCAATAGAGACATGAATAAGAATCTAAATATAGTTCATATGACAGTAGGAATCTAGGGAATGATATAGATTTGCAAATGCATTAAAGATTTTTTTTCCTGCTACTAAGGCAGTATCTTTGAACATGTCAGAACAAACTTTTTAAACTTGTTTCAGGCATTACCTGTATTTGTTCAGCTACAGCTGTGACTCTGGTGTTCGTAGCTGAGGGTCTGGTCTTCTGTGTGGTGTCTGTTCCTACTAAATCATCAAAATCCTTATAGTGAATCTTATTATGTTTCTAAAATTTTGGGTCGGGAACCCATGTATAAGCAATCATATGCTGCCCGTCTTGGTAAACAACATAGAACATCCTTATATTTCCTTATCTGGAAAATGTATGATGGTTGTCCACAGTGGTCTTGTAGAAATTTCTGGTAACTGTAAAACACAAACTACAAATCATAAGCAAGTTCAACAAGTGTGTTTTTTTTTCATGATTATATTTCTTCACAAATCTACACTTCAAAAAACACTGCAAAAACTTGTATGAAGTAAATTTCTAGTAAGAGCAACTGTTTCATATCTAAATCAGCAACATAACACTCAGATGAAATTTGAATAAACCTAGGTTCTGAAGAAGAGTAATTAAGAGTTGCTTTTAATTGCTTATATCAACTTCATTTGATCTTTGGCTGGATAGATGTCTCACTGGCACTCATTCCACATCTCCTTATTTTTATATTGTCCAAAAATGAAAGCATTTACCATTTTACCTGCTTTCGAACAAAGGAACCGAGAAAATACATTTGTAATGGTCTTCTGACCAGAATATGCAATACAAAAAATAATATACCAATGCATTAACTTAAAAAATTATGATTAATCATTGTCTTGCGTTTATTAATTCAGATAGTATATTATGTAGAAGGCACCATCAGAAATGGAAGTACATGTCCACTTAAATACCAAATAGCTACTTGATCTTTTAAGCCGGTTCTCGACTGACTACTACACTTTGTTCATAGACAGCCGGTGATATCCGATGTACTGTATGTTTTGATTAGCCAAAACAATATGTTTTCAATCAGCCAATCAAATTGCATGTACTATAATATTGCACTTCCCGCTGTAAACATGGAAAAATTCAATTGTATGCTACAATTCAAGAAAGCCTTATCGCAAATCAGCATCTACAGATTGATAGAGTATTCTTTTTTTAAATCATCTCAGCTTAAATGTCTGAAAAGCGCTTTAGTTTGAGATACTGTGTGTTTGTGTGTTGCCGACTGGATATGGTAAATCGTTGATTTATGAAGATTTGCCTTTCTTCAGTAACGGAGTTGTAATTGTTTTGTCGCCTCTAAATTCGAGTCTGTATGAACAGTTAGACCGGTATCGAGACCTTGCCATTCATTTTAATAAATTTTTGTATAAGAGCAGTGGAGCTAATATACCGTTAAAAGTCAAATATGTGATCGGACATCCAGAACAAATTGTTAATAAAGGAGCTTTTCAACTTCTTAAATGTGAATTAAGAGATAGAACCAAACATATAATAGTTGATGAAGCATATTGTGTGGTACAATGGGGAAATGGTTTCCATGAACAATATTATGAACTAATCAAGCTTCGGTCATTGTTTCCTAGTGCCAAACTTTTGGCATTGAGTGCTACAGCAACCAAAGAAATAGTGAAAAGGTTACGAATGAAAGGAGCAGGAACTATCGTTGGAAACGTGGATATACCTGATATTAAGTTGGTGGTTTCAACAAGACCAGCAGGGTGTGTGTGGAAAAACTCGTGTTGAGGACTCTTATGACTATATTTACAGTCCATTGTGTGCTGAAATTGGCAATATGAAGGAGTTCTTCCCTAAGACCGTGGTGTACACAAGGAACTATCGTTGGAAACGTGGATAGACCTGCTATTAAGTTGGTGGTTTCAACAAGACCAGCAGGGTGTGGTGGAAAACTCGTGTTGAGGACTCTTATGACTATATTTACAGGCCATTGTGTGCTGAAATTGGCAATATGAAGGAGTTCTTCCCTAAGACAAAACTCAAGTGGTGTAGATATGGCCAGGAATTATTTATCCGATTGGATCCCGAGCTTGAGGAATATGTAGCTCAGTAACGTATATAGAATATTGTAGGTTTGAATTTAAAACATGTGATATGCCAATATAAAACTTTCCACAAAAACAAATGATGAAGAATTTTAAAAAACAAAAATAGGTCTGAAACTGTATGACCTTCAACAAGCCCATACTAAAATAGTATTGTGAAGAAAAAAAAGAGTCCATCTACATTAATATAAAAAAGATGTGGTATGATTGCCAATGAGAAAACTATCCACAAAAGACCAAAATGACACAAACATTAACAACTATAGGTCACCGTACGACCTTCAACAACGAGCAAAGCCCATACCGCATAGTCAGCTGATAAGACAATGTAAACAATTCAAACTATTTTTTAAAGATTTAAAAGAACATACATTAAACATTCATATGTAATTGTACATTTATGTTCAATTAAATTATTATATCATTAAGGCAAATAATTCATATTTTATCAAGGTTTCCAATAGCAATGCACATGACCACCTATATTTCCTATAATTTCTTATATTGTTCCATACATGAATATATATGGTTTAGGGTGGGGATCTTGATCGTTACCAAGTTTTCATACAGGAGGGGTGGGTGACCCCCAGGAACCCCCCTATATTTCATTTGATTAGTTATATATATTGTCCCATTTACATGAATAAATCTGGTTTAGGGTTGATGATCTCGAATGTTTCCAAGTTCGCAAACATGAGGGTGTACAGGGACCCCCTTATAAATCTTTAGATTTGTAATACTATAGTATTGTCCCATACATGTTCATTGTGTCGGGATGTATAAGTACCCGGTCACGCCACTTGTATTTTTTGTCTATCTGATGAGTTAGGCCTTTTTTAACTGATTTTTATAGTTCGTTCTTATGTTGTACAATCATACCACTGTCCCAGGTTAGGGGAGAGTTGGAATCCCGCTAACATGTTTAACCCCGCCACATAATTTATGTATGTGCCTGTCCCAAGTCAGGAGCCTGTAATTCAGTGGTTCACGGTTGTTTGTTTATGTGTTACATATTTGCTTTTCGTTCATTTTTCTTGCATCAATAAGGCCATTAGTTTTCTCGTTTGAATTGTTTTACATTATCTTATCGGGGCCTTTTATAGCTGATTATACGGTACGGGCTTTGCTCATTGTTGAAGGCCGTATGGTGACCTATAGTTATTAATGTTTGTGTCATTTTGGTCTTTTTGTGGGTAGTTGTCTCATTGGCAATCATACCAACATCTTCTTTTTTATATGAATAAATATGGTTTAAGAGTTGGGATCTCGACCGTTTTCAAAATTCGCAAACAGTAGGGGAAGCATGACCCCACAAACTTCACCTATATTTCATATGATTTGTTATATAGTACCATTTATGAATATATATGGTTTAGGGTGGGATCTCAATCCATTTTAAAGTTCTCAAATAGGAGGGGTGGGGTGACCCCCAGGGACTCCCCCTACATATTTCATTTGATTTGTTATATATTGTCTAAAACATGAAGTTTTATGGTGTAGGGATAGGGATCTCAACCATAACCAAGTTCTCAAACAGGAGGGATGGGATGACCCCCAGGGACTCTCCCATATTTCAGTTTATAATATTTATATTGTTCCATACATGAATAAATATGGTTAAGGGGTTGGGATCTCGACTGTTTCTAAGTTCTAAAACATGAGGGGTGGGGTGACCCTATATTTCATTTGATTAGTTATTTAGTCTCATACGTGAATTTATGGTAGAGGGGTGGGGATCTCATCCGTTTCAAAGTTATCAAACAGAAGGGAGTAGAGTTGCCCAATGGACTCCACCTATATGTCATATTATTTGCTTACATTGAGGTATCATATAATATAGTTTCACTAGTTGGGTCTGTCTCAAGTCTCAAGTTTGTAATTCAGTGCTTTTCGTTTGTTTATGTGTAACATATTTGTTTTTAGTTGGGTTTTTTTTTAAGAAAAAAGGCTGCAAGTTTTCTTGTTTGAATTGTTTTACATTGTCGTATCGGGGCCTTTAATAGCTGACTGTGCGGTAAGGGCTTTGCTAATTATTGAAGGCAGTACGATGACCTGTAGTTGTTAATGTCTGTGTCATTTTGTTCTCTTGAGGACAGTTGTCTCATTGGCAATCATACAAACATCTTCTTTTGTATACAAGAAACTTCCAGCTATCTTGACTAACCCATCAAAATTGAGAAGAAAAAATACCTCTTGAAATTGCAGTCATATGTTTAACTTTAAAAGCATCTAACATGCATTACCAACATTTATCACTAATAAAGAAAATTTATACTGTCACTAGGAACATATATATTGTTAGGTATACTGTTCCCAGCTGTCACATTGTATTGGATTTTGACATTAAAATTTGTTAAAAAGTATATGTCTGATTGTCTGAATAAAATATATTCTGCTGTTTCTTTCTTTAACATATATCTTTTGCTTTTCAATTCTAGTGTTTATTTACTATGCATAGATGTATTTTGTCACAAGTCGGGATTTTTTGTAGTTGACCGCCAAACGCGGAATTTCCCTGATCCGCTTCCGGAATCGGATCCGATATTGTTAAAAATTTGTCTTCACGGCAGCCATTTTATTGTGTTGGGAATTTTGGATCCTCAATGCTCTTCAACTTTGTACTTGTTTTGGTTTATAAATATTTTTGATTTGAGCGTCACTGATGAGTCTGATGTAGACGAAACGCGCGTCTGGCGTACTAAATTATAATCCTGGTACCTTTGATAACTATTAACAATGTCGTTTGAACATGTGCAACTTCAAAACTTTTGGGAAAATCAACGATCATTTAAGGTTTTTCTGGTCATATATTTTGTAAACCAGAACTAAAAGTATGAAAAAACTGCCCAATAAGTTATAAATAACATAATATCCAGCTAGATAATAACAATGGCACATATTTCAGCATTTTTAGTGTAGAACACAAAGCCAGGGTGCTCGCATAAGGCAGCTAAACTGCCTAAAACAAAGAATTTATTATAGTCTGTTTGAAAATTAACATCTTTGTGTCTACTTGTGGTGCAAAAGCGAGATATAGGCATGGTTGTACTAACGAAAACATTAACGTTGCATCAAAATTTGTCATTTAATTATTGACTTTTTTATAATGATTGAATTATTTGGACATTTTAGCCCATGCATTTCTGATAGTTGGAACAGGCAATATATACTTGAGTGTATACCTCTTCTATTAATTACCTTCTTATAGTTTTAGTCATTTTTGTCAAGAGATAAAAATTAATGAGTTCCTAAAGCATGTGACGAAGTTTTTAATAGCAGCACTAAAAGCGCTTTAATTATGATAATGATTTTTATATCACTCCACAGGAACTTAATTACAAAAGAAAGTGATTCACATCTTCTTTATAAATATGTCTTCATATGTTTTCCTTGATCATTAAAGCTATGTAGCCTTCATATAAACGCATTCTTCTTTTTTTTGTACTAGTCACTTTTGATCTTGATCCGTACTTGTGCTCCGCACATGGAGTTGAGTCTTTTGCCCTACAAAGTACAATAATTAAAGATTATATCAATATATAATTGATATTGCAAAAACATGTGTTTCTAGGGGAGGGCGTGGAAGACTTAGACTCTTTGATTTATGCTTGGTTTTGGGGTCTCTGTTTGAGTTTTGAATTTTAAAGTTTCTTTTGTTTCAGATAAAGAAAAAAATATTAGAAGATGTAACAAGTGAAACTGAAAATAATGTAGTTGTCAAATCTGGTTCACACTGCACTAGACATACTTATAGATTGATTGATTGTTGGTTGCTTAACGTCCAGTGGCAAATATTTCATGCATATTCAGGACGAGAACAAGTTCACCATTAATACAATAGGTGAGGCCATTCAGGAATTATGGTCGTAGAAATTTGGACTGCCACCGGAAAAAGAGGGTATATGGATAGGGACAGAAATTTTGCCTTGCAACAGGCCACCTACAGACCCCTCAAAGAGTTGATGCAAGGGCTCTTAACGTGCAAAGAGCATGGCACTCTCTTTACACGAGGCATCGGATTTAACGTCCCCCTTCTGACCGGACGTGACTGCGAACTTGATACATCCCGCACAGCCAAACGGACGCCCCACTTCGGCAATCGTTTTACTGCCGGTCGGGAGTAGACCAAGTGACCATATTTCTATACCACAGTCACCCTTGGGGTATCTCTTATTTTTGAGATATTGAGATAAGACGTGGCACGGTACTTGTCTATCCCTAATTCATGTATTTGGTTTTCATGTTATATTTGTTACTCTCGTGGTGTTTATCTGATACTTGGTCCGTTTCGGTGTTGTGTCGTTGTTCTCTTATATTTAATGCGTTTCCCTCAGTTTTGGTTTGTTACCCCGGTTTTTTTTTTGTCCATGGATTTATGAATTTTGAACAGCGGTATACGACTGTTGCTTTTATCTACAGAATTTATGAATCATCAAATTCATACATCTGAATGCTATATGCATTGAATAACATAGAACAATATGGCGAGGCTCGTACTTTTTTATATTGAAAAACAAGACATACTGAAAGTATTTTTTTTCTGGTAAACTGATCTTTAAGCAATTTAGTTATTGAGAAACATTCACAAAAGTTCCAATAGTAATATATTTTAAAAAAAAATTGGAAAAATGGACTTGCATCACAACAGAAGAACAAACTATTTAGTTTAAACATATTTATTTATAGTGGATTGGGAAACAAGTTTTGCAACTTATATTAATCCCTTTCCACTTTGCGGGTGCGAGTGCTTTCTTGTAGCGGCATTAGCCTACTCTTTTTCGAAATCTACAAGGGTGTCTTTAACGTGCAAGAGATATAGCTCTCTTTTAACACTGGTCAGCCGTTGATCGTTCCTTCCGACGGACTATCATCGTTTCCTCAAGACCATACTCGCAAATGGTGTCAAGGGAGAGCCGAAAATTGAGTTCCTGAAATTTTCATCCAAGACGGGAATCGAACCAGGAACCTTTGTGCTAGTAGTCCGATGCACTAACCACTACACCATGGCTCTCTTAATAAACTATATACTAGTATATAAATCAGTTGACGCCCTCAAAGACTTTGTAATAAGTACATAGTTCCGGAGTATGAATCCCTTCCTTTCTAATATATAAAATAAATGATTATTTAGGACATGTCTTTTTTAATGATTTAAAAACTCAATACCAAGAGTTTTTCTAATAATAAAATGAAGTATATTCTAAATCCAACCACTAGCCAGCAATTGAAATCTTTATGATTCTGTATCAAACAGTCTATGAAACTGAGAACAGGTTGCACTTCTTGAAGGAAATCCATAGTGGTCGTTTTTAAAAAAGCATCATGTCTTATTCCGTTGAAGCTGATGTCTACATTTCAAAACCAGTCGTTCGGTCGGCTGATATCTCCTGAGAACAGGTTGCACAGTTCTTTTTAATGTTTTGGTGGGCTCTCCATCTCCGCTACCCTGATAAATTTAGATGTTTGTGCAATAGTGGATCTCATACCAATTTCTCATTTCTTACGACTTCTTTTTAAGTTGTCCCGTTGCCTGCAAGAGTTGTTATATTATCACAAGATACTGCTGTCTCTTCAGTACACGTTTCTGACTGTAAAGTTTCATACAATATCCCTTAATTGGTTCCAATAGCTGGCTGTGAAACCTTAGAAGACTGTTGGACACTAATGCCATAAGACAAATTAACAATTCCTGAATACTGTGGTGTATTTATATCACTATCTACCCCTACTCTGTCCAGGAAACATCAAGTTGGTGATTCCACACGTTGACTGAAGATATAATGAGTAATGAATTATAGAATAACTAACCAAAGCATTCAAATAAAGAAGAATCCTCAATTAGTGACTAAGCCAATTTGAAAATCTGCTATTGTCTTAATTGCAAATATGGTAACTAGTTAAAATGCTAATGAGACAGCTGTAATGGCCACCAGATGTTATTGTTACCTTGATTTAAAATTCCTTTTTAGCTCTCCTGACCTGAAACACTTGTCGTCCGTCGTCTATCAACTTTAGCAAAAATCTTCTCTGAAACTACTGGGTCAAATTTAACATAACTAAGCCACAATCAGTATTGGGGTATCTTATTTAAAAAAATTATCATAATAGAATAAGGAAAATCAAACTGTAATTTTTACAGAAATGAAAATAACAACTGGATATGGAGAAATGCTAATGCGGTGTCATCTGTTAGCAGTTTCAGTTGACCTTCGTGCCAAAGCAGCAGTGCTGCATGCACAGCAGTTAAATGACAAATTTTGGTGCAGTTATTGTCTGGAGGAAGGCAAAAATCCACCAAAAAGACCCATGCTAAGATATTAGCCTTATGTGGAGGATTTTGTTGCACAATCTCATAAGAGCATGTCGGAGGGTGCCCGGATAGCAGTTAAAAAGTCAAGATCTATAACAGATATCAACATTCAAAAACAAGTTCATAAATTGCATCAATAATATAAAATGCATATGCTTACATTATAAAAATCCAAATATGATTTATTTACCACAAGTGTTTTCCTTTAAACTTCCTTTAAACTAACATTATAAGAATCTTTATCAAATTTTTGAAGACGCCCTGAGAAACAGCATACCTATGTGTTTCTTTAAGACTCATTTAATGTACGAGAGGTCAGTGACTGTATATCACCAAAAAATATACAGTCGACACATTTAAACTGCTTAAATAGAGCAATTGTAGTATAAATATAAATTTTCATACCTTACTTCTTATTACATCACCAGAAATGTCACATCTTCCAAATTTATTTATTAGGATGTTTGGAATGCTATCAGAAGGTTCCCATGTGTTTTCTTCTTCTTTATATCTTTGCCATTTAAACTAAAACATAAAAACAAAAAAGTTAGTTACTAATATTTATGTAACACAAACAGAATATTAATTGTATAATTAACTAAAATATATAAATCTAAAGTAAATTATATGAAAAAAATATTTAAGGCTATTCCATTAAAATGTATGTGTGAGGGTAATTCAATATAAATGTAAATAATAAAGGGTAATTTCATGAATATTCCCCAATAACCCTTTTATTATTAATGAATATCAAACTACCAGAAAAGTATCTGACTCTGCAACATTTCTGGTAAAAAATGGTTGGGCAAGGTAAAATTTAGTTGAATTCCAAACTAAATTTTCCCGTCGGGTAAAAGCCAGTATTGATATCTTCGACGTATACATACAGATACAGAAATGTTTGCTATTGCAAGGATACATCTGTAATGCAATTTGAAGCATGGTATAATAAAATCACATTCAATCTGATAAAGCAATGTTGTTTTACCAGACCAAATGTACTGTAAAATAAAAGATCATTCACATATTTTTATAATATATTGAAAATTGGTTTAAACTAATATTTTTTAATTAATGTAGTCATGAATTTTGAAGATTTATTGCACTATTGCAATAATATAGGGTTATTGCATGAATATTGGGGAATATTGTACAGAATACAAGATTGTTTAAACAATAGTAAAAAAAAACTAAACTAAAATTCTTTTAAATGCCTGTATGTATTCCCAATTTCAAAATACATAGAAAACTGCCATTTGAAAGATTTTTTTTTTTCATTAGAGAAGGTACATTGTATTGAAGGCTATTCCAGAAAAAAATGTATGGGGGTGTTGGACGGCAGTTGATATCTTTTTGTATGGGTGATGGAGGGAGGAGGAATTGAAATTGTGTGGGTAGTTGTTCTCTTACATAACTTTATTAGATGGGTGGTTGTACCTAAAGAGAAGAAAATCTCTTTTTCAGTTGATAGAACCTTTTAATATCGATAGAAAACGTGTTTTATTTTGCGATTTTGTTTACTTTTTTCGCATGTTAAATCGGTTGGATAATGCCCGAGCATTTCGAATGGAACTTTATATGCATACCGGTGCTCCTAAAAGGGAGAGGGATACGAAGTGTCAGATTAGTAACTGGTTTCCAGAATTTCTTTTTCAACAGTTCTCCCTGATATGACATGTTCGATTACCAGATTGTTTACTGCATGGAAACAGCATGGCAGAACAACGAGTCAGTATTCTCAAATGAAAGAGATTGCACCAATGTTCAGAATTTGATTGGGGTGAGCTCTGATAAAATAAGGGCATACATTAGGAAAAAGGGAGATAAAAAGAGGATTAAGTGAAAAAGACTGAAATTAAGAAAGCATTCTCACATCGTTTGTGAGGAAAGCTGACAGTTTTAGAACTTAAAAAAGTACTTGAAGATTTCAATGTTTCATACACACGACAACAGAACAATCGAACTGACATTCTTCAATTAGAAAACAAGGAGCTGGAAGACAGAAATATTAAAGAAGATGAATTATTTGAATAAAGTTTTTTAACACAATATCCAACATTATTTAACATCTGACAGCAGAATGGGTTAATTTACATGGGTTTACAAATTCAATACACATGTTTACCAGATAAAAAAGGAAATTGTTTTATTGCTGTTTTTCATCTTGATGGCTTTCACAATTTTACAAAAAAAAACTGTTAAACCAAACTTTAATTCAATAATTGTCAACATATTACTTTCTACAAACAAAGTTATGTTTCGTTCATTTGTTTACATAAATAAGGCCGTTTAGTTTTCCAGTTTGAATTGTTTTACATTGTCTTATCTGGGCTTTTTATAGCTGACTATGCCCTCCGGTGGATCGCTATCCTTGCCGTGGTCGGAGGGCTTGCGTGTCTCAGTGACCCCAAGAGCTATGCCAGCTGGAGCTTCGTCTCCTGGTAGGGTTACCCATGCTGGACAGGTCGAAGGGTAGAGACCAGACTAAAGTGATCCGAACATCGTGAGATGCCCGATGTTTTAAATAAAATAGGCTCTCCAACCCGTTTGCCGTGGGTTGCTACCCGTGTCGGTGGTCGACGAGATCCTTGTGGATGAGGGCTATAGCCAGACTCCTTACGGTCAGAAAATACCTGGACGGACGAGACTATAGTTCAATAAGCTGCGTTGGCTTCGAAATCATCTAAACGGGAGGTCGGATGGACCCAGTTCGATCAATCGGCTTGTCATGTCGAGCCCTTCAGTTAATCCTCAACAATAAGCTTTCTTGTTACAATTTTCATAATATACACATGTATTTTTAATTAAGCTATTTCTATTTTGGATAACTGAAGAAGGCGATGGCTCATTGGTCAATCAAGTGGTACGCTTTCTTTTTCGCTTGATGGATACGCTCTGCTTGAGTATACTATTCTTGGAACATCTGGTGCTTTCCGCAGTGGATCTTGGGTGCTGATTTTGAGGACCAGCTACATTATATTTGGAGCTCGTTTTCAGCATTGGCACTCGATCCCGGTTCGCCACGCAAACACAGCATCGCCCTTGTAGGCACTCCGAGGTGGGTGGATGGCAAGAATGGTGAATCTTTCTCCTTTCATATGGCACAACAAAACAAACCCTCTAAATCAGCTTTAATACATAGAAAAGAAAACGTGATGATTCAGAGCACTGTCGGGAAGATGACAGTTGGCCCAGATTTATTGTAATAAAAGAAACAGAAGAAAAACCAATTTCAAAAATATCGCCCTTTGTAATTCACAAACAAATTCAAAGCGTTGCTGGTACTGTTAAAAAAGTTTCAAAAATGAGATCTGGCAATTTGTTGGTTGAATGTTCCAACAAAAGTCAATCAACAAATTTACTTACAATGTCTACAATATCAAACTTTCCTGTTTCTGCCTCTCCTCATAACAGTTTGAACAGCTGTAAGGGGATCATTCGAGACAGAAGTCAATACCTTGGTGACCTTACCGTGGAAGAAATCGGTGAGGAACTTTCAAGCCAAGGTGTAACTAATGTTATTAGATTTCAAATTAAAAAGAATGGAAATATAATCAAATTAAATACTTATCTTTTGACCTTTAGAACTCCAACTCCTCCTCCATCTATTACTTTAGGTTGCTTCGGAATCAGAGTTGACATGTTTATCCCAAACCCAATTCGATGCTTTACTTGTCAAAGGTTTGGTCATGGAAGCAAACAATGTCGTGGTAAGCAGAGATGCTTCAAGTGTTCTGACGAAGGACACGAGGGAACAAACTGTCACTCTGAATCTTCTAAATGTGTAAACTGTGGTGAATCCCATTTTTCATCGTCTAGGGACTGCCCTGTTTACCTTAAAGAAAAAAATATTATTAAAATTAAAACAGAAAGAAACATTAGTTACCCAGAAGCTAAACAGATAGCTTCTGTTTCGAATGATCTCCTTGTTTCAAACAGACCATCGTACGCCAGCAAAGTTGTCCGCTCATTCAGTCACGAGAATACACAAACTCGCATGACTTGGCCAATTGATGCGGACAATTTTAAAATGCTGCCTGTTGAAACAGAACCTACCGATAAAATATTAATTCCAAGAAAACCAATATCTTCCAAAACCAGTACTCAGTCAATTCAATCTTCCATACAGAGCTCACTATCATTAGAAAAACAAGAGGCTCTCAAGAGCCTGAATCGCTCACCTTAATTCTTTTGGTTAAATCTCTCATCAATGATTATTTTGGCTTTTCAATTTATTTAAATGTTTTTTGGATCGTCCTGTTTTCTTCAAAAGCCAAAAAAAACAATCATGTTCTCCTATGTTCTATTTTAGCCATAGGAGCTATGTTTCTTGACATACAAGGAAATAAAATATAAAATTTATACTAGATACTCTGAAACTCATTTAGCCTAAGTTTGGCTGAAATTGATACAGCAGTTTCAAAGGAGAAGATTTTTTTAAGTAAGTCAACATGATGAACAAATTGTGAAAAAAGTCTTTAAAGGACAATAACTCCTTAAGGGGTCAATTGACAATTTTGGTCAAATTGACTTAATTGAAGATCTTACTTTGCTGAACATTATTGCTGTTTACAGTTTATTTCTATCTATAATTATATTCAAGATAATAAACAAAAACAGCAAAATTTCCTTAAAATTATCAATTAAGGGGCAGCAACCCAACAACAGGTTGTCTGATTCATCTGAAAATTTCAGGGCAGATAGATCTAGACCTGATAAACAATTTTACCCACGTCAGATTTGCTCTAAATGCTTTGGTTTTTGAGTTATAAGCCAAAAACTGCATTTGACCCCTATGTTCTATTTTTAGCAATGGCGACCATGTTTGTTGATAGATCACAACTTCGGATACAATTTACAAACTACATACCCTCAGGAACATTCAGTTAAAGTTTGGAAGTATTTGGCCCAGTAGTTTCAGAGGAGAAGATTTTTGTAAAAGATTACTAAGATTTACGAAAAATTGTTAAAAATTTACTATAAAGAGCAATAACTCCTAAAGGGGTCAACTGACCATTTCTGTCATGTTGACTTATTTGTAAATCTTACTTTGCTGAACATTATTCCTGTTTACAGTTTATCTCTATCTATAATAATATTCAAGATAATAACCAAAAACAACAAAATTTCCTTAAAATTACCAATTCAGGGGCAGCAACCCAACAACGGGTTGTCTGATTCATCTGAAAATTTCAGGGCAGATAGATCTTGACCTGATAAACAATATTACCCTCGTCAGATTTGCTCTAAATGCTTTGGTTTTTGAGTTATAAGCCAAAAACTGCATTTGACCCCTATGTTCTATTTTTAGTAATGGCGACCATGTTTGTTGATAGATCACAACTTCGGATACAAATTACAAACTAGATACCCTAAGGAACATTCAGTTAAAGTTTGGAAGTATTTGGCCCAGTAGTTTCAGAGGAGAAGATTTTTGTAAAAGATTACTAAGATTTACGAAAAATGATTAAAAATTGACTATAAAGGGCAATAACTCCTAAAGGAGTCAACTGACCATTTCCGTCATGTTGACTTATTTGTAAATCTTACTTTGCTGAACATTATTCCTGTTTACAGTTTATCTCTATCTATAATACTATTCAAGATAATAACCAAAAACAGCAAAATTTCCTTAAAATTACCAATTCAGGGGCAGCAACCCAACAACGGGTTATCTGATTCATCTGAAAATGTCAGGGCAGATAGATCTTGACCTGATAAACAATATTACCCCATGTCAGATTTGCTCTAAATGCTTTGGTTTTTGAGTTATAAGCCAAAAACTGCATTTGACCCCTATGTTCTATTTTTAGCAATGGCGACCATGTTTGTTGATAGATCAAAACTTCGGATACAATTTATAAATTAAATACCCTAAGGAACATTCAGTTAAAGTTTGAAAGTATTTGGCCCAGTAGTTTCAGAGGAGAAGATTTTTGAAATAGTTTACGACGACAGACGACGACGGACGACGACAGACGACGGACGCCAAGTGATGGCATAAGCTCACTTGTCCCTTCGGAAGAGAAACATGATTGTTGTGAAATATGTTAACTTAAATGTACATGTGATAGTTGATTTGCTCAGCTTGAAGAGAATAAAGAGGAACATTCAGTATCTGAAACCAAAAAAAGTAACAATTAAAACGAAAACTGTCACAGAAATAAATTAGTTACTTTATGAATATTTTGAAGGTGAAAACACTTCAGTGGAAATGCCGTCAGCTAGTTTATATACAGGACTTGATTCGTTGTTAGCTGCCAAATTATCAAAGAATTATAACATTTATGACAACAATGATGCCATTAAATCAGATTTTCCTTTTATTGCTGAAGAAGTTTCACTTAACATTTCTCTTATGATAAAAGCTATTGTGGAAAATGAAAAGAAATAGCTATATGTTGTTGTAGTGTATATTTAACTCTAAGAACTACAGTATTCAGTGATATTGTTGGCTTTTGTCTACCTCTACCCGTTTTTATGATAGATAATGAATTAATGCCTTCCCAAATCACATACATACTAACTTAGGAATTCCGTTTTTAAGGTCTTTCCTCTCGGTGAGGAAAGACCTTATTGTTTTTCTAATAATTTGTTTTTGTTTTTCTTTCTTCCAACATTTTTTTGACGTGGCCTCTTCCCCTTTCTGTTGAAGTTATCAAAACCAAATATGGACCATCGATAGACCTCATTATGAACTTTTGTAGGATTTCATCATCCCCTTTAGAAGTTACCTTATTTTTATTGATTTTTTTCAACATGGCCCCCCTTTAATGTTTTAAGAGATATCATGACCTTATATGGACAATAGGTAGATATCATCATGATGTATTACCATATGAGGCTGCATAGGATTTCATCATCCCCTTTGAGAGTTATATCTCCTTGTAGCAATTTTTTTTATTTGCGTTTTTCTTTAAAAGTATTAGGGATAGAATATAATTGAACATAACAGCATGTACAAGAACAGATGGCAATGTTTATAAACATAAACAATTAATTTGTTACTTATCCTTATAAGGAGTACTTTTTCAGTCTTTTGATGTTGAATCTGTAATAACTCCCTCTTATTATCTAGGGTTTTCTTGCAGCGTGTCATAAAGAAACGTTTTTCTTTTTATATAAGATTGAAGCGGACATTCATGCCACTTGCACAGATGAAAAACAACAAGCAGCAAGAAGAGCGTGACCCCTCTGGTATGTCAAGTGGTAGGTGCCAACTATAGATTGTTTAAGACTTTTTCTGTAAGACGTAACACAGGGGTATGATTGCCAACTAAACTTCTAGTCACAAGAAATGACAAGTCAGTCAGAATTGGTTTAAAAAGAACATACTTCAACTTCAGTTCTAATGAGGAGATGCGATATATTGTGTCTACCATCCTTCACGGCAGTGTACTTTTTCAGTCTTTTGATGTTGAATCTGTAATAACTCCCTCCTATTATCTAGGGGTTTCTTACATCGTGTCATAAAGAAACTTTTTTTCTTTTTTTTATTAGATTGAAGCGGACATTCATGCCCCTTGCCAAGACGTGACCGATGTGGAAAGAAAAGGAACCAAGAAGAGGGTGACCCCTACAGCCTGTCAAGTGGTAGGTGCCAACTATAGATTGTTTAAGACTTTTTCTGTAAGACGTAACAAAGGGGTATGATTGCCAACTAGACTTCTAGGCACAAGAAATGACAAGTCAGTCAGAATTGGTTTAAAAAGAACATACTTCAACTTCAGTTATAATGAAGAGATGCGATATATTTTGTCTACGATCTGTCACGGCAGTGTACTTTTTCAGTCTTTTGATGTTGAATTTGTAATAACTCCCTCCTTTTATCTTGGGTTTTCTAAACATGTAAACGAAGCAAAATTTCAAAGTCAATAAACCTAATCACAAAAATAATACATTGTTGACGAAAACTGCACCGACGCAGAAAACAGTATAACTATATCTTGCTTTTTGACTATGAAGGCGGGACAAAAGTTTACACATGTAATTAACGTTAAATATCAAAGAACCAATTTCTCTGCAGATATAGCAGGCTTTATAAGCAATGAATGACTTTAGAGAAATTAAGATTGGCAATGGAGAAAATAATGATAGAGATCCAGAAAATCAGAGACGAAAATATGAAAGAAATCAATCACCATCACGAACAGCTTATCGCAAGCACTTCTTCCAACAGATCTTGATTCTGTAATGGCTAACTGTTTTGCTCTCAAAACTACTGGTAATGGGAACTTTCTATACAATTCTTTTATCAAAACTTTTCACAGGAAATTTAAAATGGAGTTTGTCAGGCAACTAGTAATGATTAGTAATGGTAATGCCATATAATATGTGTAAGACCGGATGTGTTGTATTAAAGAATGCACCTTTAATGGTGTTACTTGTTTGACGATGCCTTTGGATAACTCCTGTATAATCGTCCGATAGAGACATTACAGATTAAATTATATAATTTTTTTTTTTTTTTTGGACGTAAAATCAGTGTAATTGCACCACTCGATACCATAAACGACAAATATGTTTTTTTACCTGTGTGACGTACAAAATATAATTGTCAATCCAGGTATAACCACACGCTTATCACAAGTATGTTAGGGATTGCCACGTCCGCTTTGAACCAACTAGTTACTAATTGGAATTGCCGATTTTTTCAATTCAATTCAATTCAATATTTTATTGGAAAGAGCACAATAGAGGCGTGATCCAAATACAGGCAATTATAATATTAAAACAACATATAAATGAAATAAAGATTCATGTAACAAGTCATGAGCCAATTCTATGTATACAAATACATTATAGACTGATATTGATACCATAGACTTATATTTCAGTATTATTATAGATTTTCGTATATTTACTTAAAACACACAATACAAGATATGTATATATATATATGTATATGCACAAACTACTGTAAAAGATTATTATCTGATGAAACGGTATGGTGGTCTCTCAAATCAAGAGCTTCTTCAATATACATACAAATAGATTTTAATTCCTTTTCAGACATAGGATTTAACATTTTGGTAAAATTTTTATCCAAATTATTTGAATTAATATCATTTATTTTATATTGAATCTAATGTTTTTTTATATTGCGGACATTCAATCAAGAAATGAATCTCATTTTCAATTTTTTCTGTGCAAAATTTACAAAAACTCTCATTAGATGGTATTTTTGGTCTTGCATACCTCCCAGTTTCTATTGCTAATGCGTGTGCACTTATTCTTAATTTAGTGAGTTTGTTTCTAAGGTATTTAGGAATATTAAAATTTAAATATTCTTGTTGTTTAAATTAAGTATAAATTTTACTAAAAAATAAAAGTTTACCACAGTTTCCATCTTTTATCTTAGAAAGTTCAAAAATAATTTTATTTTTGTAGATTTAAATTATTTTTGTAGAAATCTTCTAGTTTCTGTTTGAAATTAATATTACAATGCTTGTTAAAGGATATTCCAATATATTTCATTAATTCAGATAGTTTATAAGACCATGAATTTTCTTTATTTGTGAGAGTTTTGTCCACTTCAAAAGCAGCTTTGAGAATTTCATGCGGACCACCAGACTGTTCACCAATATCACTGAGACGCTCATAATATTTAAACATAAGTTGATAACATTTAATGCAAATGGGTAAAGTGCCCAATTCACACCGCACTGCTAGATTGGAAGACTTTCCATGAACCCCAAGTATGTTTTTAAATATGGAGTTTTGTGTTTTTTCTAATTTACTTTTGTCTAATGCTTCAAAATTTGGTTTGAATTCTGATATCCATACTTCTGATCCATAAGTTAAAATAGGAGTTATCATTGAATTAAAAAGCTGGAGCCAAGTCTTAACAGACAAATTTTCACTATATGGTAGTTTTGACTTCAATGCAAAATATGCTTTTTTAGCTTTATCTGAGAGGCTTGACACTGCCTGTATAAATTTTCCAGAGCTATGAAAATCAACTCCTAAGTATTTATAACAATCAACAATTTCAATTGCATTAGAGCTGTAATAAAAGTAAAAGTTTTCTTTATTTACTTTAATTTTAGAGAAAATTATAATTTTTGTTTTCTTAAGGTTCACGTCCAGTTTCCATTCAGTACTATATTTTTGTAAAGAATCAAGAGAGTTCTGGAGACCATCTGCAGATTCTGATATCAACAATAAATCATCGGCATACAATAAATGGTTCACTTTTTTACCATTTAAATTAACTGCACTAGTTAAGTTTGTATCTAAGTATTTTCCTATGTCATCAACAAATATATTAAATAAAGTTGGACTTAAACTGTCACCTTGTTTGACACCCTGATTAGCAAGAAAAGGCTTGGTAAACATATTTTGATATTTACATGAATATAAGGTATTAGAGTACATGTCATGCAGTATATTATAAAATTTGCCTTGTATTCCTTTATTTTGTAATTTTAAGAACAGAGCTGATCTCCAGACACTGTCAAAAGCCTTTTTAAAATCTACAAAACACACATATAGTTTCTTTTTACATTTAAACAAATATTTGTTTATTATTGTTTTTAAGATAAAGACATGATCTACAGTTCTGTAATTTTTTCTAAAACCACCTTGATTTGAAGATAATAAATTATGTGTTTCAAGAAAATCACTAAGTCGTTTTTGTAAAATGGATGATAAGACTTTACCAAGACAGCTTGTAATGCTTATACCTCTATAGTTCCCACAATCAGATGGGTCACCAGATTTATAAATTGATGTCAATAGAGAAATGTTCCAAATTTTTGGGAATTTTTCTGAGTTAAGTATCTTATTAAAAAGTTTTGTTAAAAGTAAAACTAGAGTGTTTGACCCCACCTTTAGAAATTCATTAATGATTAAATCAGGACCTCCAGATTTTCCCTTTTTTAGCTTCTTAATGCAGTTTTTGATTTCTTTACATGTAATAGGGACATTAAGGGATGTATTAGAAAAGTTTTGATTTTTGTTCTCTATATTTTGATTTGTATCAGTCTTATCATTATTACTTGAAGCAAGTAAATTTTTATAATGAATCTCCCATTCTTTGGCAGAAATAGCAGGCTCATAGTTATTATTCTTTTTTTTGTAATTATTAATGCTTCCCCAAAATTCTTTGGTGTTCTTTGGGTTTATCTCATTTATTTGTTTTATCAAGGAATGAAAAAAATCCTTTTTTAATTTATTTTTCAATTTATTGTACTCTCTTTTACAGTTGCAATAAGTTAATCTTAATGCATTATTATTAGGGGCTTTAGCTAATCTATTTCCAAGGGAACGCACTTCTTTTCTAAGGAGTAAGCAATCATTTGACATCCATACTTTTTTAGGTTTTGCTTTTTTTGTGTGTCTTTGCATTATGGATTTTTTAAAATTTGCTTTAAAAGAAACTGATTTTTTTTGCAGCTTATAAATAGATTTCATTAGTTTTGTTCACTAAAAAGTCAATATCATTAAAATTATTATCATCAATTAGTTTGTTTAAAGATAGAATGTCTTCTACACTCTTTTCTTCTAATAAAGCATCAATATAAATGTCCTTACTTTGATCCGCCCATTTAAATTTACCAGGAAGGGACCATAGTTCTTCCTTATCTATTTCTTTAGAATTTTTAAAATTAAAAATATTCAATGCTATTAAACAATGATCTGATAGATCAGTAGGTGGTTTTACCATAAAGTTATTGATGGTATAAAATAAATTCTGTGATGTCAACATATAATCTACTGTGCTCTTACCATTACTATTATAAAATGTAAAGTAGCCAAGTGAGTCACCAAGGAATCTTCCATTCACAATTCTCATTTGAGAGGACTTACAGATATTTACAAGTAAATTCCCATGTAAATTGTTTTTTTGATCTAATTGATTTCTTTCTAAGGGTAAATCAGGTGTTTAATCTTCAGGTACTGGACAGTCTGTAAAATTGTCATTAACACCATCATTTTGAATAAAATCATTTAACCCTCCTGTGCGTGCGTTAAAATCACCACTTAAAATCATCTCACCTTTTGATAGGAAAAAAGAAATATCATTTTCCAATTTTGTGAATGTCAGTTCAGAAATATCCTTCTTAATATATGGTTTGATGTAGGTAAAACAAAGAAAAATATTTTTCTCCAAATTGAGAAAAGTTCCATCTATTTTCAACCATATTGAGAAGTTGTTCTGTTTTATTTCAGAAATAACATTTTTAAATTTGGCTTTTATAAATATAAGCATGCCACCTGATGGTCTCCCCCTTTTTTTTGCCTTAGTAGGCTTAACTATATAGGGAGATGTAAAACCTGGAAGATTTCCTGGAGACTCTCTCAACATTGTTTCTGCAAAACATACTATGTCATATTTACAAACATTTTCAATAAACAAATCATCCTGAAATTTATCTTCATTTAAACCATGAATATTCCAATAGGCAATATTCATATAGCAAGTCAAAAATCTATCTATTTACAAAGGACATGGGGAAAGGGAAATAACTCAATTATTATTACTTTAAAGATCTTTTGGTTAATAAAACATATATATGCAGGGACATATCTTTTTGTAAAATCATTGATATTTGTAATGTATATTTTTCTTTTTCTTTCAGTTATCAAAATTATATATAAATTCATAAGTTTCTTTTACTTTTACTTGAAACACCAAAATGAGACTCGAACATGGAACAAGGGTAGACATTTTTGTTTCTTGAAATGTTTGCTAGTTTCATGTATAATACTAAGTAAACATTGTTAGCAATATGCGTGTAATAATACTGCCTATACTATATATAGTAACCATATACTTTTAAAAGTGTATAATACAATATAGATGTATATGTTATTAATGACATTTTCAAGCAACTTAAATAAAACAAAACATACTATTGTGATTTTTGTACAAAAATAAAATAATAACAACTAGAATAAATGCTTATAATTCCAATTGGCCATAATTTAAGTATAACTAAATGTACTGTACTCTATGGCTTTTTTCTCTTTAATGATTTATTAATGAATTATCGTGCAAGTTCAATAAGTCTACTGAGAAGCTGGTTCATCTCACTTTGGTTGGATCTCCCATTGTTAGCGTTATGATATTGTTGACTATAATAGTCATAGGGGTTTTGATTCTCATTATACATGTAGTTTTGCCGGTAAGACTGATTGTCGTTGTTTTGTCGACCGTAGGGGTGGTTCTGTCTGTAGTTTCTGTTTGGTGTTTTGTTTGTTGAATTAGAAGTCTTATATTCATTATAAGGTTTGAGTCCAAATACTGGGTTTAAATGCGTTTTCAATATCCTGACAAGGTATTTTTTGCCTAATTGGTTAAAGAGAATTCCATCATCTTGAAAAATAGATGTATTAGTACCAATTATGTCATTGTTTAAAATGAATTCAACATCTGATTGATTTAGAAAGTAACATAATATGAATTTAAATCTTTTGTCGACAAATGTATTAATGAAATCAACGGTACCAATTGTGTTGCACCAGATGCGCATTTCGACAATACATGTCTCTTCAGTGATGCTCGTGGCCAAAATATTTGAAATCCAAAGATTATATAAAAGATGAAGAGCTATTATTCAAAAGGTCCAAAAAGTATAGCCAAATTCGTAAAAGGAATCAGATGTAATTGTAAAATCTCTTTAACATGATTAATAATTATGACCCCTATTGTAGTAGTGTATTGCGAAATGTTCATTTTATAATCGTATTAAAACAGTTAGTTTAAACATATTTATTCATAGTTGATTGGGAAACAAGTTTTGCAACTTGTAATAATCCCTTTCCACTTTGCGTAAAGGTGTCGACGTAAATACAGATCCAGCGGTTGATCATTCAACAATATTGGCCTAATAACAAATTGTCATCATCAAGACATACAAGTATCAAATACAGGAATTTGCCAGTTGTTGACCTGAATGTTATGGGGTATCGGCTAACATGCAATGAAGAGTGACAGAATTTGGATTAAAACATTCAAAGTATGTCAAGATCCATAAGTGAAAGTAATATTAAGAAATGAAATAATTTTGTCGTTCAAAGTATGATTTGAGTCGCAATTTCAGGGACAATAAGCGGATGTCGATGAGAACGGACGTGAAATTTTTGCTAAGAGAATGCATCAACATCATCCAAATTAGTCTTTTTAAATTGTTTTCTTGGATGCATTTTATCATCCATAGATTATATACTTTCATTTTCGGTCATTATTATCTTGTTGAGGCAAACCTCTGCAGATGTTTTCAGGTTTGTTCGAGACATGTGCTCTCCCCATCTGGGATCCATTAGTAGTTTCCTTTGGAAACTATCAAACCTATCATTTGAAGTCTGAGAGTTCTTGCTGTTCTGCTAATGAATCGGTAGTTTCTTTCCGAGATCCTTTTCAGTAGGATTTTCGGCTTTCCTCTACCATTGATACAGCAGGGCATTTGGCAGTGTCGGTTTTGATATGTATTTTGTCCTAACCGATTCCTCGTTATTACGTTAGCGTATTCTACCACGGCATTTGTGGGGCATCTGGGGTTACCTTGTTCCATTTCATGTATATATAGTTTTGTACTTTTTTATACTTTGAGGACTGAGCGAATCAGGTGAGTGTGTGAGTTTATAGTATGTTTTATTTTATTGCATTTTATTATATTTGGGGAAGGTTAACTTTCTGGTAATAAGACCCGTCACGACCTGGCTGGGGAATTGGGTAGGCAAATGCTCACATTAATCTGTTCCGATACAGGCTCCAAATGTCTTCATCCCCAAGGGTGACTGGGGTATAGAAATATGGTCACTTGGTCTTCTCCCGACCGGCAGTAAAACGCTTGCCGAAGTAGGGCGTCCGTTTGGCTGTGCGGGATGTATCAAGTTTGCAGTCACGTCCGGTCAGAAGGGGGCGTTAAATCCGATGCCTCGTGTAAAGAGAGTGCCACGCTCTTTGCACGTTAAGAACCCTTGCAACAACTCTTTGAGGGGTCCGTAGGTGGCCTGTTGCAAGGCAAAATTTATGTCCCTATCCAACATACCCTCCTTTTCCGGTGGCAGTCTAAATTTCTCCGACCATCATCCCAGGTGGCTTCTATTGTATCAACCTACCTATTGTATTAATTGTGAACTTGTTCTCGTCCTGAATATGCATGAAATATTTGCCACTGGACGTTAATCAACCAGCAATGAATCAATCCAAATGTCCTCCTTTAAAGGCTATAACTCATGGTGGTGCTCCTATTTAAAGGAGGCTCATACGGAGACAAGACAAGATGTATTACATACCCACAGAGTCACGTCAAATGAATGTCTCAAAAAACTGACTTAACAGTAAAAGTTATATTAATAAAGACAAATAAAAGAATACTATAACACGTTATTAAGATTATAACCGACGTCAGTACGCAAAATCTATACTTCAAGACAATCTTATATTGTTTGTGAAGTTGATACGGAATTTTTAGGAACAAGTTCTTGGTATCTTCCGATGAACTTTTTTTTAGAAAAGGGATGAGACGTTCTTGGACATACCCCAGCTGGTTCATCAACTTTCTACTCGGACACTGGTGTCGTTTTACAAAGTCTGAATAGGAGCTGCAAGCTCTTGAATACCGAATAAGTTGGGAAATATATATTCCATATGCCGGTGAAGTTGGTATATTACTACTAAGGTGGGTGAAAATGATAATTTCAAAATTAAAATCGTCACGTCTGTCATAGATTCTGGTACTGGGATGATTGTGTATGTCAAATTCGAGGTATAAGTCTAAAAATGAGGCGGAGGAAGCCGTGTCTGTAGTCTCTTTAATTTGTAGTTCTGGTGGGTATATTAATGGAATCCAATCAGAAAAGTTCGGATTGTTAATGGAAAAAACACCAGCAATTTATCTGAAACTTTTAGATTGAAAGTGAAATTAAATAACCTGGCTTCTTTGATCTTCTTGTTTTTAACAAGTGTCTGAAGGAACTCCGATTCATATGAAAATAAGAAGAGGTCGACAAGGAGAGGCAGACTGTTCGTCCCCATAGGAATGACGACAATTTGTCTACCTCCAAATTCAACAAATATGTTGTCAATAAGAAACTCCAGCATACTGATCACTTGTTCTTCTGTGTAGTATGTTTTACCCTTTTGTTCCTTATTTACAAAATTTGCCTTTTGGTATCCGAAAGTGATAATTTATAGTGTATGCTACAATTTTTAGGATGAAAAGCATTGTGGATTATTTCTTATAGACATGTGGAATGGTTGTATACAAGTTAAAAATTCAAAAGTTGTAATAGAACTTATTTCAGAAAAAGACCCGAGATTTAAAATTATCTAGAAGTTCTTTAGAGTTTTTAAGAATCCACATATGGTTAATACCACTACGCGGGTTGACACTTTCACAGTATATCTGAAGACCCTCTTTAACTGCGGACAGAATTTTAGTCAATCTAATGGACAATTCTTTAGTAGAACATGCAGATGAGCCGGCAATGTACCGTTGATTGTACGCAAGTTTGTGGAGTTTAGGTATCCAATACAAACAAGGTAAGTCCTCTGATTTTTTGTTCAATGCCATGTTCATAGAAGCCATGAAGGACTTGTGGTTCGCCAAAATCTCATCCTTGTCAAATGAAATGTTTCAGTATGTGGGATTACCTGAGTGCTCATTTATTCCTAATGCTTTTATAAGACACTCGTAGAAATACGATTTACATACAAAGACAATATTATTTGAAGCTTTGTCCGCAGGAACAACAACATACTTATCTTGAAGAGATGATATTTCACAGCCTCTTTGCCACTGAAAATGGACTAAGGTCGATCATTCACACAGTTTTTCAACTTATGAATGCGACGTTTTATCAGAGACCTGATTGTTTTGACCCATTCTGACAAAGTGTCCAGTTGAACTTCTTCTCGTTTAGCCCATGCTCTGGCGTAGTCCTCAATGGAATCCATAATTATTTTGAAGTTAGGGTTCCAATTGATGTGTTTGGGGTACTCTAAACGTAGGACCACGAGAAATCAACTTTCGGAGATTTTCATGTTGAATTATGTTTAAATCCCCAGTAATAACATGGCCAGAGGGGCTGTAATTGTAAGGCGAGTGGGAACAGTCACATGTCAGAGGTTTTTTTAGGTATTGTTCTAAAGCAAGGTCCGGTAATGCTTGTTTATAGTTAAATATGTTGGGTGCAATAGTATTTGTAAAACTGTAGGATACAATAGGAACAGACTCATTTTGAAAATAAAAGGGAATTTTAGATGTTACCTCCTTGTGAAGTAGAACGTTGCTGATGTTGATTGCATCAATTCCTCTACTGGTCAAGTAAACAGGAAGGAATTTCCTCTTTGCCTCATGTAAAGGTTCCGATCGTATTGCTTTTAAAGAGACGGAAAAGAGCTACATCACAATTTATACTGACAAGTCTGTATATTGGAGAAAATGTTTTGGTGCCTCCTTTTGTCTAGTGCATAATCTCTCAAACGTTTTAGAAAATTAAGTGGCAGTGAAAAAAGAAGTTCTAATGTAATGTAATCCTAACTTTGTACGGCAACCCAATTAAAATGGTTGATGAAACCAAATTTCTTGGTTTACTTTTCGATAAAAAGTTAACCTTTCTACCCCATATCAAAATGTTAAAAGCGAGATGTTTAAAAGCTTTAGATATTTTAAAAGTTGTCGGCAGCACTGACTGGGGTGCTGATCGCAACATTTTACTCAATTTATATAGATCTCTAGTTAGATCTAAACTAGATTATGGCTCTATAGTGTATGGCTCTGCAAGGAAGTCCTACATACAGGTTCTCGATGATGTGCATCACCAAGGTTTGCGTCTCTGTCTTGGTGCATTTAAAACCTCACCAGTTGAGAGTCTGTATGTAGAGGCTGATGAGCACTCACTCTCTGACAGACGTTTGAAGCTTGGACTTCAATATGCTGTCAAATTAAAAGCCCATTCAGATAATCCTGCCTACAGCTGTGTTTTTAATCCGATTTATGAAGATATTTTTGCAAAACATGAAAATAAAATTCCTCCGTTAGGTATACGTTTAAAACCACATTTAGCTTCTTTTGATTTAAAATCTGTTGCTCAAGTTAAAACTTGCAAATGTCCTCCATGGGAACTTCCCAAACCAAAAATGATATTTGATCTCCGTGAACACAATAAAAATAAAACAAATCCTCTTTTAATTCAGCAACACTATGCTGAAATTAAAGCCGATTATCTAGATTTTTCAACTGTCTATACTGATGGATCAAAAGATGGTGATATAGTTGCATCTGCTGCTGTCTTCAGGGACAGAGCTGCAACCCTCCGTTTGCCATCTGATGCATCCATCTTTACTGCTGAAGCAGAAGCAATAATTTTGGCTTTGAAATTTATTGCTTCTTCAGATAAATCCAAATTTATTATATGTTCGGATTCACTTTCATGCTTACAAGCTATACGAAATACTAAAATTAAAAACCCAACAATCCTGAAAATTTTATATGTAATGAGGAATTTAAAAATTCTTCTGAAAGAAATAATATTTCTATGGGTTCCGAGTCATGTTGGAATCCTTGGAAACACAGCTGTAGACCTTGAGGCAAAGAATGCCCTGGGTGATCCTCTATCTAACTGTGATATACCATATACTGATTTTAAATCTAATATTAGAGAATATGTTTTTAATTTATTGAAAAATAAATGGAGTAAAAAAGATGATAATAAATTGCATGAAATTAAACCTAATTTAGGCAAACCTTTTAATAATATTATGTGCAGAAAAGATCAGTGTGTTATAACTAGATGTCGTATTGGTCATACTAGAATAACACACGAGTATCTTTTGAAGAATGAAGATGAACCACAATGTGTTCCTTGCAACTGCAAGTATACTATTAAACATGTTTTAATTAATTGTATTGACTTTGCTGATATTCGTAAGAAGCATTTCAATGTCAATAATATGTATGATTTATTTAATAATGTTCCATTTACAAATATTGTTGCTTTTTTAAAAGAAATTGGAATTTATTATAGAATATAAAAATGTTATTATATTTAAATCGATTTTAATTTTTATCACGTTATTTTACTGTTGATTTTATTTGTATATACTCAATTTGCTTTAGTCAAGAATTTTAGAATATTGAAGGACTTTTTGTCTTATTTTAAAAATATGCTTTAAATTGTAAAAATATTCGAATTAGCTCTCGCCGCGATATAGCCTTTTTGTGCTAATGCGGCGTAAAGCAACCAACAATCAATCAATCTTTCGCAGTTTTGGTTTGCATAACAACTGGGGTGGTTTCCGCTGGCATACAATGTGCGAGAGTCATGTCAACATTTGTTAAAGCACGGACAAATTGATCACGTGCCAATGCATCCCGTATTCCCACCTTAATGGTAGGACAGACCTTTCTGGCCAGTGCCCTTTTTTTTTGGTTACCGAGGTCAAGAAGTGTGTCGACTTGCAGTTGTTTTGTTGCGTTACAATTGGTTTGATAGAACTGGTGTTCTTTAACCGTTCTTAAGAAAGGTTGCGCACAAATTGATTCAGTCTGTCACTGCTGCTTCAGTGTCTTGATATACTTTATATGCAGTGTCATTAAGTCTCACTAACATTTCCATCCATTAAACTCTGTGCACGCTTTGAAAATTATCTAACTAGTCTTTCCAATCTTCCTTTATTTCACCTGTAAATAAATCTTGCATAATCACCTGCTTCTTAATCCCAACGGCGTTTGCGTCAGCCGAGGCTAACTGTTCTAAATATTGCATAAAAGTTAAAAAAAAAAAAAAAAAAAACGTACTGTGTTACCGTAATTTTAGTCGTTTTCAAATTATATTGTCGAATTAAATAGAGTTTGGAGGTAGCACACAAGTTGGTAATGCCAACGTCACTTCAAACTGTATAGGGTGGAGAACGTCATGCAGATCGTCAAAATTATTGCTAACCAGATTTCTTCTGAAATTTAACTATTTCACGATATGGTTTAACACCCCTGTAACAGTCCAGAGTGTTTCCTTGAATTTTTTAAGTTTTATATCCGCATTAAGCAGTGCTAGGTCTTCATCTAATTTGGCCTCATCTGCTTGTAATTCCTAATCTGATGCACTACGTATTTCACGTCCACTTCTTTTATTACTCTTTGAATTTAATAGAACTTCAATTCATTGACTGAGTGATGAAAATAATAACTGATTCAACGTTTGTCTTTGAATTTATTCTGGTCTGGGTTCTGTGTTTTCTCCTTTTATTCTAAGTGGTGAATTTTAATCCCTCTGACGTTATGGATAAGGGAACTGTAGTTGTTATAGTTTCATATGTTGTGCTTTCTGGCCCACAAAAATTAATCTAAACAAGAAGAGGATTCAATATTAATTAATGTCAATTCTTGCCTCATCATACATGTAGTGCTTGGTGAAAATAATGTGTAAATTAATAGAACTACCAGTAGGGTATGAAATATGTTTTTCATACCTGATAAACATCAAACGGGGTGTCAATTTTGATGCACTTTGTATGCTTCAACAGTGTTTAAAACATTTGTTGTTTGATCCGCTAATCAAACATCGAGTTGTACTTAACAACCCATCTTCGTATGACATGAAAAAATCTGGACATGTACGTTCATATAACTCTTTCCTTTTAGTTTTTATGAATGATATTGTGTTGGTGAATTTTTTTTAGGACATACTAGCAAGCAACTTACATCACATGCTTTGTTTCCATTTTCCTGAAATTTCTCCCTTTCTCCCCTGAAAATTGGGACGAAATCCAATCCTGACAATGATCTGCAGTTCTTGCATGTACTGCAGGTTTGAGTGAACACTGCTATCAACTCGGTTGAAAATCAAGTGTTTGACATTATTTCCATACATCACATACATGCCACTTTTTAAACGATCGCATTTGACAACATCTGACATTACCCGCGAATTACACTCATGTTTCAGATTAAAAATTTGTTGGCAAGATGCAAGACTTGAGAAAACTGCAAAAACAAGAGAAAGGCACTTCATTCTGTTCATTCTTTTTTCGCCAACTACACAAGGCTCACTACACGTGAAATGCATAAAAAAAAACATTTATCGTTATTCTACACTTTTTTAACCAGACTTTTACGACGGAATCGAATACAAAATATAAAATATTCAATAGTTTTATGCTATAAAGGAAATTAAATGATTATCTTATAGAAAACTGCGGCAATTATCATTTACTTTTACATTGTGTATAATAAAGGGGCTCTAGAAACGATACACTATTGTATAATCAAGATTTTAGGGGAAATTGAACACTTTACAATTAGACCGGGCATTAAAAACTGGTAAGAAATTGATTATTAAAGAGATAATAGTAACTGCAATTACGATTATCCCAATATGGCGACGGTAGATATAGGTAAAATCTTTACACTCATTTTTCTTAAATGTAACATGCTTTTGTCAATAGTTACTCAGCTGCAAGGTTTATCTATACCATTACATCATATTTGAATCGTAAAGGTGCACTGGAATTGTCTAAGCGCTTTGAAAATTGCCGTCGAAAAATTCTGGATGATAATCGCAACTCGGAAAAAAAGATAATCGTAATTATGGTTTTTAAAAATGAAAAGATAATCGTAACTGGAAAGTCTTTTATTGATATTGACACTAAAAACATACATCTGATAGCATATAATGAAATTATGACGATGAATTATTTACGAAACGTTTCCAACATCTTATGACTTTTTTTTATGCATATCTTTTTAACAGTTCTTAGGAAAACAGCTACATACTAGTATATCATAAAATTGGAAAGGTGAACAAGCTTCAAGAAGTTTGAAATTAGGGAAAACACCAACTATGTTAATATACAGAAACTTCAAAGAACTAAGAATTTCACAAAATAAGTGAATGAGCGATGGAAATTATGATACATGACAATAATTGTCAGGCGACCCGCATGTGTCACCCTACATCAGATTTCTGATTAAGACAGTAAACAAAAACTAATTTATCCTGAAGTAAATAGTAAATACAGTTATGAATATTGTTTAAATTCATTTATTGCAGGTGCAATACGTCTTTCAGTTGCTTGCGCCTAAATACTTGCCTTCATTTACTTTTTGTTTTGGTGTACTTGAACCTTTTGGACTCAGTAAGATTGACCCTTCAAGTGCTGATACATTTGATTGTCCTGGAAAACCTGTCGAAAATAAAAGAAATGAATGTGGTTACATCTCACTCTGATTAAAACTTTTAAAATTAAAACAAACAAGTCGTCATAATCTCTTCATGTTTAGAATTCAAAAGAAATATCGTGTGTTATTCTATTTAAAATAAGAACTTGAGAGAAAAAAGGGATTGATTGATTGATTGTTGGTTGCTTAACGTCCAGTGGCAAATATTTCATGCATATTCAGGACGAGAGAGAAAAAAGGGTAACACCTTTTTGAAAGACATTAATACTATTGAAAGCTGACAGCTGTCATACTTTTAAAAAATCAAATGTGAAATATCTAAATAAATGAACAAGTGAAATATTAAAAACCGATGTCTTTTTTGTGAAAAGTTCAACTTAAGTCTTTCAGTTGCATGCACCTATACTTGCCTTCGTTAACTTCTTTTGTTGGTGTACTTGAACATTTTGGACTATTAATCACCAAGATTGACCCTTCAAGTGCTGAGACATTTGATTGTCCTGGAAGACCTGTCGAAAATTAAATAAATAAGTATTTCACTCAATTCTTAAGGCACAATTTTAGACATGTGACACTGTTCATGCTGATTATGTATTTTTAATGTCGTCATGATCTCTTCATGTTAGAATTAAAAACAAATATCGTGTGTTCTTCTATTTAATTCAGGACTTTGATAGTGTTAAATGTTGTTTAGTCCACACATACATGTACTATACAATGCTTTTGTTCAATATTTTTTTTGATAAATAATGCAGTTAGTTTTCTCGTCTAAAGTGTTTTACGTTGTCATTTCGGAGCCTTTTATAGCTGACTATGCGGTATGGGCTTTGTTCATTATTGAAGGCCGTACGGTGACGTATTTTTGTTAATATCTGAGTCATGTTGGTCTCTTGTGGAAAGTTGTCTCGTTGTCAATCATACCATATCTTCTTTTTCATATAAGCTACTTTATGACTGTCACTGAAATTTCGATATCTCAGAAAAAAACTATAAACAACACAAATTTAATTTTGAATTATAACAATATGACCTCCTTAAAACATTTAATGCTATTTAAGAATAGGGAAAGGTTGGGATTCTTTGTGTATTATGAAATTAAGTAACGTGGAGTTCACTGACAAACAAGGATTTGTGTTCTCTTATAGTTTGGCCAAAAGCCCGAAAATCAAGAAATAAAATTGATGTGGCTTTAAATTGTCTTACAAAATATACTTATTCGAAGAATGACTGCAAAGTGGAGAATAAAAAAACGCATATTCCGCAATATAAGAAACATACTAATTCAAAAATTCATACATACTCGGTATATGAAAAGTATGCTGCATACATATGCATGGAAGATATTGTAGAGAAAAATATTGAAGGTACTAAACAAGGAACATTTTTGTAGTTGCATACTTGCCATATAATAAGTACTTTTTTTTAAATGAAAACAAAAATTAGCCTTACCTAATTGTCGTGCATTTTATTGAAGCACAAAATATTTGTTGTAAAATCTATAAAAATCTTCGTAATTAAACAAGTTCCGACTGTGATGATTTACATGTTATGCCTTCTGATGTAATTTATCAGTATATATATTTGTGTGGTTTTTTTTTCAGTCCGTCAAATGCTTCGTCAGACTATAGGTAAGGCTAATAAAAACAAAAAAACAAAAGTAACAATAAAAAAGTAACAATAAACAAAAGTAACAATAAACTGTAACTATTCTAGATCCTTTACCATCCCCACTGTTTAAAGAAACGTCCTTAAATACATGGGTATTTGATCAAAACATTTGAATTTAATTTTTAAAATCATGTATTACATGTATATCAGTATAAAATAGAAAAAAGTGAATCCAAGGGAAAAAAGATGGACGGCTATATTTATAGAATTATAAGGAAAAGGGAAATATGAACACTCATATCTACCGATAAAAGTATCAACTGTGTTAAATCCGATAATGCAGTTATAAAGTTATTGACGGAAACTTTTGTTCATTTCGCGCAGAATTTTAGTATAAACGTGATATTGGAAGCAAAACATATATATTACATGAAAATGTGGTATACGTGACTTTCATTTTGAGCAATGATAAAAGGATTGCACTTTTGGGATATGGGATATAGCTAATTTATCCCCCCCCCCCCCCCCCAAAACAAAAACGAACTTAAACGCGCACACAACATTGAAACTTTGAACAAAATAAAAATATCTAATTACCACAATATCTGACTCGACAGCTGCTTCATTTTCCATATCTTTAACAGGTACATGTATATATCAAAAGGTTATTCATATTGTTGTCGGTTGTAAAAAGATATATATATATATAGGTAAATTTGTCCTAGATATTAACCTGTAAGTTTCTTCATTTATTTAAATATGCGTTTATGTCATCGTTAAACCTGACATTTGCATTTTAACACACAAAATACCATCGAAATGCTGAAAGACACATTTATTATGTTCCAGTTACTATCATCCGATAAAGAAAATTACGATTATCAAAGGAGAAAAATACCATAGAGTTACGATTATCATACCGAATTTTTCAACGGCAATTTTCAAAGCGGTCAGACGATTCCAGTGCACCGTTACGATTCAAATATGATGTAATGGTATAGATAAACCTTGCAGCTGAGTAACTATTGACAAAAGCATGCTACATGTAAGAAAAATGAGTGTAAAGATTTTACCTATATCTACCATCGCCATATTAGGATAATTGTAATTGCAGTTACTATTATCTAATACCAGTGAATGTGTTATTAAATAAAAGTCATAATTCAATCAAAGAGCTGAATAGCTCTGAGGGGAAAGACGGCCCTTGTTTCTATTTCATTTTTTTTGGGAGGGGGGGTTATCTTTTGATAGTCTTCATATAAAGAATGAAAAAAGAACAGCTAGAACATGTAGAAAGGTTGACAATATTGAAATCAATTGTTGTTTGATATAATTTCGTTTCTTTAGTTTAGGATTCAATTTAGATCAATGGAAGAGATCTGCATCTGCTAAATCTAAACATTCAATTTAAGTTGATAGTAAATTATCAAAAAATCAACTAGTTGAATTATGTCATATCCAACTATAGCAGTCATCACGTGACTATTGTGACGTCACACATCACCCGTATCAAGCCCACGTAAAATGTATAGAAATGCATAGGAACTTTCTGGAATCGATGAAATACATTACTTTAAGTTCATGATACTAAACGTGTGGGTCTATATAGTAATTCCTCATATATTTAGAAATATAAATATTCCTTTTGGAATAGTTTAAATTTTGATCTTCTCCCTTCCAAATGCTTTAGAAAATTTGTCTTGTTGCCTCGATAGTTCACACTGTTAAATCATACAACTACGATAAATATTGGATTTTTTGTCGTCTTTATCCTTAAATTGCGATTTAAACAAAACAGATGGAATAATTGTGGGTCTTTGTGCTTATTATTATATTCAAAAATATTTGAAATATCGTATATAGAATAGATTAATTTTCTATTATGTCCCTTCCAAATTGATTTGAAAATAAGCTATTTTCAGAAAATCTGCTATTATTTATCAAGATGGCGACCAGATTGACAGTGTGAGGCGACATGGTTAAAATATAATTTGTACGATTTTTACAATGAAAATTACATAACTGTTGGATGTTCGCGTTTTCAGTCATTGTCTTACCTTAAAGCAGCATGTAATCGAACATTGGTTCCTTTTTATCAAGCTTAAACATGCTGTTGTTATTTTTATAAAATTTTGAAAAATGGCGAACAAATAATTTTCAAACGTAGAGGATGTTCGACACTTATTTTGTTAATGCACTTAATTCAATTTATTTTCACTGTTTATATTGCAATTAAATATGACACGTTATTGTAACTATAAGAATAGCCTTAGACATAGCTAGATTAAGGAGATATTAATTAAGTCATAACATCAATAGTAAACAACGTAATCAAAGAAACCAAACATGGCACCTAATCATGATGTAAGTTTTGACAATACCCATGTAGATGCATGTTTTGACAATACCCATGCAGGTTAATGTTGTCCGACTATCTATGAAATTCTTTGCAATGTTTTTTATATTCATAAAAGAAGACATCGAATGGATATAAACCGAGGTGAATTAAATATATTTTTCAATTTTCTTTAAATAATTCATCAACTACCAACCAGTAAAAAATCCTACTTGAACCAGTCACATGCAGAGTTATCGAACGTTATTATGACTGTAATAGTTGCATATGCATTTAACAACTACTACAATTTTTTTTGAAATTTTAATAGTGTTCGACTGAACTGCAGGCTAGGGCCATTTTTCATTTTTAGTGACGGTGCTCTTAAGATTTTTAATTTTTTTCTTAAGAAAGTTAGGACTGAAAAATCTATTCAGTTTATAAATTTAAATTGATAAAGTTCCCAGTTACAACTCTCATCACACAGAGATACAGGTACTAATAAAAAACCAAAATGATTGATGAAACCGTGTGAAGCTTGTTTCCAAATCCTCCATTTTGAAATATTTGAAAAATTTCATGAATAAATAGGTTTGTAATGGCTAACTGTTTTGCTCTCAAAACTACTGGTAATGGAAAATTTCTAAACAATTCTTTTTTCAAAACTTTTCATAGGAAATTTAAAATGCAGTAAAAAGCTTTGACAGGCAACTAGTAATGGTAATGTCACATAATATGTGTAAGACCGGATGTGTTGTATTAAGGTTTATGTACCCTTCTGTAGCCATTTTTGTACGAATTTTTCAAACCTCAATTGTATCAAAACTACAGATATAATGAATAATAGAGATAGGCCATTTAGTACATATTACAAGGGGAAACTTGATGCAAAGCATTATTTTTTACTGTTTCATTGCATTTGATAGAAAAAGAGGACTTTGTGGCAAATAAATCAAGATTTTTATAGAAAATCCACAGCCTTTAATACAGAGATCTTTGTTATAAAATTTGAAACATAAATAACTCACTTGATTTTCTATGATGTGCTAGCGTTTATTTTTTACAAAAAGTTCTAAGCAACCTGTAAAATCCACAACACCTCGTGCTGAGTCACTAAAGTCGAGCGCACCCTAAAAGGTGTACTTGATTTTGGCCATATTAATATTTCTTTTAACCAATAACTACATTTATAAACTTGTTTTAAGGAAATCAATGCTAGCACTGCATGCAATAATCCTATATCTTTCAGTCATCAAATTGCCAAATATGAGAGTACAAGGATAAAGGCTGTGGATTTTCTCTAAAAATCTTAAATTATTTGCCACAAAGTCCTCTTTTTCTATTAAATGCAATAGAACAGTAAAAAATAATGCTTTGCATCAAGTTTCCCCTTAGAATATGTACAAAATGGCCTACTAGTATCTCTATTATTCATTATATCTGTAGTTTTGATACAATTGAAGTTTGAAAAGTTCGTACACAAATGGCTACAGAAGGTACATAAACCTTAAAGAGTGCAACTTCAATGGTGTTACTTGTTTGACCACGCCTTTGGATAACTTCTGTATAATCGTCCGATAGAGACATTACAGATTAAATTATATAATTCTTTTTATTTGGACGTAAAATCAGTGTAATTGCACCATTCGATAATATGTTTTTTACCTGTGTGACGTACAAAATATAATTGTCTATCCAGGTATAACCACACGAGTATCGGAAGTATTGCCACGTCCGCTTTGTACCAACTAGTTACTAATTGGAATTGCCTATGGCATTTGGAATTTTTAACTACCGATTATGAAAGTAACATAATTTGAATGTAAATCCTTTGCCGAAAAATGTATTAAATGTGAGTGTAAAATTTCTTGAACATGATTAATGCTTATGACCCTTACTGTAGGATTGTGTATTACGAAATGTTCATTTTGTTACAGTATTCAAACAGTTGGGGTGTCGACGTAAATACAGATCCAGCGGTTTGATCATTCAACAATATTGGCTTAATAACATATATCAATAAATACTTGTATCAAATACAGGAATTTGCCAATAGTTGACCTGAATGTTATAGGGAATCAGCTAATATGCAATGAAGAGTGACAGAATTTTGATAAAAACATTGTCGGAAATTGCATTAATATGTATTTTTTAACATAAAAAGTCTTTGCTTTCACAATTAACCGACACTGTAGTACAACAGATATGGGTTCAGTACTTGTTTCAGTAGTCCTCACCATTGCCATTGGTATCACGAGTAACGCTATGGCTAAACAGGGAAAAGGAGGGTGTCTGGGTATCTGACCCTGTGCAAAATCCAGAACCGTCCACAAATAAATTTTCTGAAATCAATAAATAGATGAATATATTATGTGACGCCAAGATGAGTTTATGATTTTTTTATACGACCGCAAATTTTGAAAAAAATTTCGTCGTATATTGCTATCACGTTGGCGTCGTCGTCTGCGTCGTCGTCGTCGTCGTCCGAATACTTTTAGTTTTCGCACTTTAACTTTAGTAAAAGTGAATAGAAATCTTCAGTTTTGGTCCCAACATTTTAGGAATTAGGGGCCAAAAAGGGCCCAAATAAGCATTTTCTTGGTTTTCGCACTATAACTTTAGTTTAAGTTAATAGAAATCTATGAAATTTTGACACAAGGTTTATGACCACAAAAGAAAGGTTGGGATTAATTTTGGGAGTTTTGGTTTCAACAGTTTAGGAATTAGGGGCCAAAAAAGGGCCCAAATAAGCATTATTCTTGGTTTTTGCACAATAACTTTAGGTTAAGTAAATAGAAATCAATGAAATTTAAACACAATGTTTATGACCACAAAAGGAAGATTGGTATTGATTTTGGGAGTTTAGGTCCCAACAGTTTAGGAATAAGGGGCCAAAAAGGGACCCAAATAAGCATTTTTCTTTGTTTTCGCACCATAATGTTAGTATAAGTAAATAGAAATCTATGAAATTTTGACACAAGGTTTATGACCACAAAAGAAAGGTTGGGATTAATTTTGGGAGTTTTGGTTTCAACAGTTTAGGAATTAGGGGCCAAAAAAGGGCCCAAATAAGCATTATTCTTGGTTTTTGCACAATAACTTTAGGTTAAGTAAATAGAAATCAATGAAATTTAAACACAATGTTTATGACCACAAAAGGAAGATTGGTATTGATTTTGGGAGTTTAGGTCCCAACAGTTTAGGAATAAGGGGCCAAAAAGGGACCCAAATAAGCATTTTTCTTTGTTTTCGCACCATAATGTTAGTATAAGTAAATAGAAATCTATGAAATTTAAACACAAGGTTTATGACCATTAAAGGAAGGTTGGTATTGATTTTGGGAGTTTTGGTCCCAACAGTTTAGAAAAAAGGGGCCCAAAGGGTCCAAAATTAAACTTTGTTTGATTTCATCAAAATTGAATAATTGGGGTTATTTGATATGCCGAATCTAACTGTGTATGTAGATTCTTAACTTTTGGTCATGTTTTCAAATTGGTCTACATTAAGGTCCAAAGGGTCCAAAATTAACTTAGTTTGATTTTGACAAAAAATGAATCGGTTGGGTTCTTTGATATGTTGAATCTAAAAATGTACTTAGATTCTTGATTATTGGCCCAGTTTTCAAGTTGGTCCAAATCTGGGTCCAAAATTAAACTTTATTTGATTTCATCAAAAAATGAATAAATGGGGTTCTTTGAAATGCCAAATCTAACTGTGTATGTAGATTCTTCATTTTTGGTCCCGTTTTCAAATTGGCCTACATTAAGGTCCAAAGGGTCCAAAATTAAACTAAGTTTGATTTTAACAAAAATTAAATTCTTGGGCCTCTTTGAAATGCTGAATCTAAACAAAAAAGTCATGCACTCTTTTTTTTATTTGATTTTTGATTATGGGCCCAGTTTTCAAGTTGGTCCAAATCAGGATCTAAAATTATTTTATTAAGTATTGTGCAATAGAAAGTCTTTTCAATTGCACAGTATTGTGCAATGGCAAGAAATATCTAATTTCACAATATTGTGAAATAGCAATTTTTTTTAAAATTAGAGTTATCTTTCTTTGTCCAGAATAGGAAGCAAGAAATATCTTATTGCAAGAATTTTTTTTAATTAGAGTTATCTTTCTTTGTCCAGAATCAACTTAAATCTTTGTTATATACATTATACAATGTATATTCACTTTTTACTACCAACTGATAAATTTAAATAATCTTTACCATTCAGTGATAACAAGCAGTTTTTTTACATCTTAATATTTTATGATGTATTTAAATGAGTAGTTATTGTTGCAAACTCCATTAGAATATTTTAATTGAGATTAGTTTTGGAATAAGGGAAAGGGGGATGTGATTAAAAATTGGGTTCAATTTTTCTCATTTGAAATTTCATAAATAAAAAGAAGATTTCTTCAAACATTTTTTTGAGAGGATTAATATTGAACATCATAGTGAATTGCTCTAAGAGAAAACAAAAGTTTAAGTTCATTAGAACACATTCATTCTGTGTCAGAAACCTATGCTGTGTCAACTATTAAATCACAATCAAAATTTAGAGCTGAATCCAGCTTGAATGTTGTGTCCATACTTGCCCCAACCGTTCAGGGTTCAACCTCTGCGGTCGTATAAAGCTACGCCCTGCGGAGCATCTGGTTTT
>CM034354.1:81890504-82110711 GCA_019925275.1 Mytilus edulis | reverse complement strand
ATATACATGTACACAGTAAATATTTTATATATTTTTTTTGCTATAATTTGAATTTGAACGCTTAGATAATGATTTTTTTTTACGTTAAACATACAATTTATAGTTAATTGGTTTATGACTGTTTGAAAACTATCGGTTATTGGAAATAAACGTTTTTAATTTCCTACTTATGTAAATCAAATTTAACGTTCAACAATTCAACATCTCTAGTTTTATTATACTATTATATGTTAGGACTGCCGTCAACAATATGCACGTGGTCTTTAATATGATAATAAATATTTCTACCTTTACAATGTTATTTATAGTCGTGCTCATGGTTTTTTTTTTGTGTAAATGTTTACCATTGATATGACAACAAAGTAAATATATACTTAAATACTCGTAACGTCTATTTTCAATACCCTTATAAAACGAATGACGCAGATTATACAAATACATATAATTCATTGACAGAAATACAATTACACTAATTTACAAAAATACAGTATTATGCCATTTTATGTAAAAAAAAAAACTCATTTCTATAATCAAGATATTTACACAACTTTTTCCATGGCAAGAGTGTGATCACTTAATCTTAGTTTACGCATAAATGATCCTATTGATTTGTTATGATAGCATCAACAGCATTGATTTAGATTTATACAATTTTTATTTAAAAATTTGGTTCACATTTGCAAAAGAGGGACGAAAGATACCAAAGGGACAGTCAAACTCATAAATCTAAAACAAACTGACAACGCCATGGCTAAAAATGAAAAAGACAAACAGAAAAACAATAGTACACATAACACAACATAGAAAACTAAAGAATAAACAACACGAACCCCACCAAAAACTAGGGTAATCTCAGGTGCTCCGGAAGGGTAAGCAGATCCTGCTCCACATGTGGCACCCGTCGTGTTGCTTATGTGATTACAAATCCGGTAAATAGTATAATTCAGTAGGTCACATTCATGAAAGGGAAGGGGATTGTAGTTACGACGTAAGGAACATATCCGATATCATTTGTGAAACGGTTATTCCATAACGGTCAACCAACTCGTGATGGCGTCCGTAAAATTTACGAAGGGATGATTTCAACTTCACCATTTGGAACTCTTGGTTTAATAGTTTCCTTGTGAGCAGTAACCCTCTATCAAGAAAATCATGATAGGAAATGCAAGCACGGGAATATCGTATCAATTGGGAGATATATACCCCGTATGCAGGTGCTGCTGGAATGTTGCTACTTAGAAATGGAAAGTTCACAATTGGAAAGCTGAAATCATCTCTTTTGTCGTAAAGTTTTGTTTTCAACCGACCCTCATTGTCAATTTCTAGATGTAAGTCAAGATATGAAGCCGACTTAACTGTATCTGTAGTATCCTGTATCTCCAATTCGATGGGATAGATGCGTTCCACATAGTCACCAAATTTTGAATTGTTTAGTGAAAGAACGTCATCTATATAGCGGAAAGTAGAGTTAAAGGATATTGCTAACTTCTTATCTTTCTTCCTAAGAAGTTCCTGCAAGAAGTCAGCCTCATAATAATAAAGAAACAAGTCGGCAAGTAGAGGGCACAGTTTGTTCCCATTGGGATGCCGACAGTCTGTTGAAAAACACGTCCTCCGAACGTTACAAATATGTTGTCAATCAAGAAATCAAGCATCTGGATAATATCGGTTTCAGAGAATTTTTTGTTTGAATCAGAGTGATTCTTTACAAAGTATGATTTATCCCTCCCCAAGACAAGGTACTTGTATCTACGTTGGCCATTTTTTTTTATGAAGCAAAGTAATACCAACTTTTTCAATTTGTCTTTTAGTTTGGAATGTGGAATACTTGTATAAAGAGTAGAAAAGTCAAATGTTTAAATACTGTTACAAGATGAAAGAGAGTTAGATTGTATGTACTTTAAAAGATCTTTGGAATTTTTAAGTATCCACATCTGATTCACGCCACCTCTAGAATAGGCAGTTTCACAATAATTTTGAAGCCCGTCTTTGATTGCTGATAAAATGGATGGTAATAATTTAGAAAGAGGTTTCGTGGAGCACTTGGAAGACCCAGCAATATACCGTTGTTTGTAAGGACACTTATGTAGTTTAGGTATCCAATACAGTGATGGAAGATCCAGTTCTTCATCTTTGGTTGAAATACCATAGGAACAAAGAACAGACATATGATTATCCAGGATTTCATCTTTGGTAAGTGTCGTGAGGGTATATGTTAAGTTTCCAAGTGAATTGTCTATATCTAATTCGTTTATCAAGCAATTAATGTAGTGACTTTTTCAGACAAAAACGATGTTATTTGGGGCTTTGTCTGCGGGGACAACAACATATTTATCACGGAGGTCGGATAAGTGTTTAGCAACATTTGGGTCTTTAAAGATTGACGTAGCATGGGCATTGATGGACCCATTCAGTTTCTTGATTCTGATTTGTATTAACGACCTCACTGCCTTAATCCATTCGGATAGAGTGTTTCACGTTTAGCCCATGGCCTGGCATAATCCTCGACTGAGTCCATCAAAATTTTAAAGTTGTATTTCCAATTGATGGATTTAGGCTCACGATATTTCGGACCTTTCGATAACACATTTCGTAGAGAAGTGTTATTAACAATGTTAAGGTCACCGGTAATAACGTGGCCAGCAGGATTATATATGAATTGGGAACTAGCACAAGTGCAATCCGGAGGTTTAGACTTGAAGTCGTCAATATCGAGATTCTGAAAAAAACGCGTTTGTAATTGAAAATTTTAGTTGCAATAGGTTTGGTATAGGTATAAGAAATTATAGGTACAGACTGGTCTTTGAAATAAGGAGGTATTTTCGATTGAACTAATTTATGATGAAGGATATTGCCTAAGTTGACGCCATCGAGACCTTTGTTGGCAAAGGAAAGATTTAGAAAAGATCTTTTCTCTTTTTCATCTTTTCCAATGCGAACTGGCTTGAAAAGTCTGTGACTTGCAATATCCGAAATTATAGTTTGAAGTTTGTATTGGTTTAAAAGACGGATTGTAACAGTGGATTCCAAACATCAATTGAACAGAGAATGAAGTTTTGTAAGGGGTAATGAATAAAGTTTCGTGCGAATGTGATGAATACCTAACGGCTTTTGTATGAATGACAGCAAGTCATTAATAGAGACATCATGCAGAGAAGGTGATGTATAATGACGATGACCATGACTGCGTCTACGTCGAGGAGTCGAGTTGAAAATATTCATCACATTCACCGAGTTACACGAAGGACTAGATAGAATACCTATACCATCAATTTTGTCATTGCAGCCATACGGTGTTGCAGTTCCCAATTGTCTAATCCAGTAGTCTTTTTGTCTACGGAGAGTCGTTGAAAGATTAGGATTGTTAGAGCTATGGTATATCTTTTCGATAATGCGAACTGTCATAGAAACGATGGAATGATCGGGCTGATTGAAATGCTGGTATAGAATGTCGTTAGCATTGAGGTTAATGTCTGATCTATGACCGCACATACGTTTGTTTAGCCTTCCTTTCGTTTCACCGACGTATACCAATCCGCAAAGGTTGCACTCTAATCCGTAGACGACATTTATCGATTTACAATTCAGATCATCGTAACTTCTGGTAAAATATGACTTCTTGGTCAAATTGCTAGTGAATTCAGCATCTGTAATTAAAATAGCACATGTTTTGCAGCCTTTGGTCTCACATTTTGAAATGCGACAGTGTTGTACTGTGTCATCAAAAACCAAAATGTTTTTAAGGAGAACTGAACATGGCTGTATATGTGTAATATTGCTATTGTCACTGCTTTGCTCCCTTTCTTGCTCAAATCCTATACTAGTATCTTGCAATATCATCAAATGCTTCACTTAGAGAGCTTATAAATGTATATATGATGAAATGTTGACTGTTTTAATGTCATATTATGATTTAGTTTTATGTATAAAGTCTACACTATTAGGTTTCACTTCATATATCATATATAACTTTATTAAGCACAAATTATACACAGATGTATCGGGAAACTAGTCGTATTCGGATGGACTAAAAGACAGAATTCAGATACTTTAGTCAAAATGTGCAAAGTATTAACTAAGAATTAATGCATATAGCATCATCAGTACATGCTATTTTTTGTTTGATTCAAGTTATTCCTGTAAATTAATATCAATAAAATTGAGAAAGGAAATCAATGTCTATTTCATCAATTAATTCTTCACCACAAACAGGATCATTGTATTTTTCGGCATTGCAGGTTGTATCTACGTGTTCATTGATGATTCTTTTATTAAGCCTCAACCTGTATTAAAATTAACTTTAAAATGCGGTAATATGGTTTCTTCCTGTAAACATTATCTTTCATATTTCTCTTATCTTGACTCATGGTTTTGTGGTAATGTAAACGATATTTGTAAATATGAGAATACCTTGCAAAATTTTTTACTAAGTTTCGACATATTTACGACTGCCCTAGTGACCTTTACAAACAAATACATGTATAAAGATTATGTTCAAATGTTAAGTAAATACTATGAGCTGTGGTGTAGTGGTTAGTGCATTGGACTAATAACACAAAGGTTCCTGGTTCAATTCCCGTTCCTGGAGTTCCGGGAAGAAAATTTCAGGAACGGTCTTCACGAAACGATGATAGTCCGTCGGAAGGGGACGACAAATGGCTGACCCGTGTAATGAGAGAGCCATATATCTTACACGTAAGAGACACTCTTGTAGATTTAAAAAAAGAGCAGGATAATGCCGCTACAAGGCAGCACTCGCATAGTGGAAAGGGATAACTATCAGTTGCAAATTTTGTTTCCCAATCCACTATAAATAAATATGTTTAAACTAAGTAAAATCCTGTAATTGACTTGTGTTTGTGGTAATATTTCTAATAAATTGAAATAAGGTAGGATGTCAACGTTTATTAGGTCTTTCCACTTTTCTGTGGAAAGACCTATTGTTTTTCTTCTGATTATTTTTTTTTTTTCTTCCGCCTAATTTTGTTCTTGCGATAAACATTTGTTTCGCAATATGTCGCTTAGATATTTGGTATATGATATCGAACAGTTTATGCGCTTTTGAAATTTACCCTGCGTAAACGAATACTTTTCTTTGTAGGAGTTATCTCCCCAAACACTGTTTTCCTTGTTAGCGCATCTCCTTCGCAACCGTAAAAGATTATGACAAATTTATTTTACAAAATTGCTCGTTATATCCTTCGCATGATTTGTCCTATTTTGACCGAAGCGATATGACCGCTCCATATGAGAGTTATTTCCCCTTATGCATCTGATATAAGTGATATGAATTTCTATCTTATAAATCATAAGTGATAGAGACCTAGGATCTTTTGATTTGAGGTCCTTGGTCCCAAAAAATGAAAATTAGGTCAAGGTCAAAGGTCAAGGTCATATTCTAATATTTGAATTTGGCTTATTTTCACTTATATCCAAAGACTGTATAAGATATCAACAAATTATTTTTACTAAATTGTTAGTTGCGACATGTCGTAAGATGTAAATTTTGATTGCAAGCGTACGTTGAATGTAAAAGGGAGTTTTCTCCCCTCTTGTATTTAAAAATACGCGTTTGGTGATATAACTCATTAACTAAATATAATAAAGACCTATGGTCTTTTGATTTGAGGTCCTTGGTTTATGACCTTGAAATTGATCTCAAGGTCATAGCTTAATTTGACGTTCTAGATTTTGACCTTTGCTTTTATTCTATATGTATACATGATAAAGATATACAACTTTTAGAAAAAGGTATCAAACCATTTAACCTTGTAAAAAACAACCGGAAGTGACCTTTTGTAAACCGGAAATAGCTATTTTTTTGTACTTTATTAATATAAAAGTATATAGAACCAGATATTTTTGGAATCAGTGTCAAGTAAATATTCAAATATAATCGGAAGTAACATTTTTCAAACCGGAAGTAACAAATTATCTCCCTTATTTAAAAAAAATGTATGGAAACAATATATTTTTGGAATCAGCTTACTAGGAGCTATCATTTGACGATTGAAATGACATTTTAAACTTAGTTTCACAACTTTTCATATCAAAATACATTGTTTTGATGGAAAGACCTTCAATTGTTCTCTGAACAATTGGTTTTTAATTCAACCAGTTTTGCTTACCTGAAACTTCCTAATCCAGTTACATAAAACAAGATTTAGAAATAAATGCTTTATGTTGTCCATTATAAGTTAATGGCTTGAAAGTACTAAGTGTCAGTTATGAAATCACATATTTTTGTTATAGTTTCATTTGATATTACTCCTATTTTAACACAACAGCTTTCGCATGTAGACTTAAACACTATATGGACAAACCAATTATTAATAATTGTATAATTACCTTACATTGTGACATGTTTAAAATAACTGGTGTATTTTCAATCAATATTTTAACAGAATACCTGATATTGATCAATAGAAAACTAACCGACCATGCTATTTAAACTAGAGTTAGACGTCTGGTATAAATCATTGACTTAAATCAAAACTGATAAAAATAGTTTTAACAGTTCAAATTCGGGTACTGAATTTAAACTTTATAAACAAATAATTTAAAAGTCGTCCATATCTTAAAGATTATGTTTTTATCTTTTCATTAAAAGAAAATTGTAAATGACAATAGTTGTAATTCAGAAAATGTTGCACGAGTTTCCAAAGACAACTCCCCATCAAAGTCACAATGTATAAAACGTAAACAATTATAGATCACCGTACAGTTTTCAACATGCAAGCCTGGCTCACCCCAACAGATTTAAGAAACATTTTGCTGTTTGTTTAATTTGCTCTTATTCACATTTATTTGCAATGTTGTTTTTTCTGTCATTAAGTCAGAATTGATTATGTTTTTACTTTATATTGCTGTTTGTATATTTATTACAAAATTAAGTTTTGAAAATTGAGATAGTTGTTTGAATAGTTTCTGAACATTTATTCAAGCTATCACCACAAAGGTAGCTGTCGTTAATGTTTAAACAGACACTTTTGTGTCCTGGCTTTTTCCAAAAGGCATACAGTTTTGTAAATAACCGAAGTGCAAAAGCAATACAGATTAAAACCCAAACATGTTTAGTATTTGTCAATCTTTGATTACACAGTTTGTGTCTTAATGGCCGTAATCCTAAGACTAACCACTTCGTGTTGCAATTGCAAGTATTTTTTTTAGTGATGTCCTACAATTAAGTTCCACTTGGCCTTTACAAAAGACAATAACAATCAAAATCAAGGAGTAAACAAAGACTCACAAAAACCAAAGGACATTTACATCAACCGTTATAAATAATGATTAAGAAACAACACGAACTCCACTAAAAACCAGGAGTGAAAGAACGAAGGTTTCAAATCTGGATTTTTCTTGATAGACTACGAAACAGCGTTTTGTGGGTTTTTGTTGTTGATATTTTGATATATTACTTTGTATGTATAAAATGTTGTTATTTTATTATTATGTTATTGTGATAAAAAAAAGAACTACAGCTAAGAGAAACTACAAGCAGCGAGCGAATCTAAATATTTGAAGTCGTGTTCATGGCCGCCTTCATCTTCTTATTAATGTTTAAAGCAGTTAAAACGAATTTCACCTTCAACGATCAAAATAGTATTGCAATTCCAAAACATCAATTCTATACTTCAGCTTTAAACACGATACAATATAATTAATTCTCAACTACATTATTTATATTACATAGTTTGATATTTAAACTTAATCAGATAAAGATGACATTTCTACAAGCTGAAGAATGATTTATACAGTAATTTAACAATATTTAAATATCGTGTCTATATAATATAAGATAATTGAATAGTATTGACATGCCATGACAATAATTTTACAAAAACTATTATCATGTTGGGGACTAATATTTAAGATGTGACACTTTGTCATGCCTTACAACAAAGAACGGTTCTGAGCCAACAATATAAAAACGCGTTTGTATATTCAGTATTAGGTATTTTTATGAGGTGGACTGATTTAACGACATTTTTTAGTGGCGTAGCTGGGTCATTTTTACGTGTACGTCCGAACCTTGGCGAGGGATTTGAGGGGTTCCAACCGCCCAATGTTAAATCACCTGCTGGTAGTGGGTTCGAAAGGGAAAGCTATCGAGAATGTACAATAATGATTCCTGTCAGTAAAATATCATTGATAGCAACATACTTTTGAATCTAAATGGTTTATTTGTTTTGGTTAAATTTTGTAATATGTTAACTTATTCATCGTGTTAAACTGGAAGCTACCCTAATGGTCATTGATTTTAGATAAAACGTCCAAACCAATATTTCTTTTAAATAAGTTTAAAGGGTGCCGTGAGTGAGCATACAATCGACAAAAGCACCTTTTAATGAACACGAAAATAAAAAAATTCTAAGAGGAGCAATATAAAAAAATTCTGGAACACCTAGGATTTCTTCCCACAAAAAGTGAATCAATTTATCATTCCTTTAAAGGGATTTATAAAAAAAATCTGAATTTTTTTTTGATATTTGTTTCTTGATCTGGATTATTTCACGACAATCTATGAAGGTTTTATGAGTCATTCTCTGTAAGCATCAAAATCATGTGGAAGTGACATGTCACAGAATTGGTTCAAAATTTGTAAAAATGTTCTAACAGTTGAGATATACTGAAAAATACAACCAATTTCATATAAAATTATGTGGTTGCTATGGTAACGACTTGGACACTTTTTGGTCAATTTTGGTAAGGAAAAAAAGCCTAAAAATGTGCAATTTCATGAATACAGCCTTTATGAGAATAAAAAAGAAAATTGTGTTTGTTATTATGAATAAGTATGGTTACGCCATATTTAAAAATTGCATTTAAAAAAATATATTATATAACAGTTATGTCAAGAACATAGCTCCAGAAAGGGTCAAATTTCATGTGTATCAAAAAACCAATTTTACCCTGTTTTGAAAGGTTCGAAAATTTTCAACCCAGATTTTCCCAGTATGGATAAAATAATTTTTAAATAGTTTAACCATTGCTTAATCAAAATACAAAAAATTGGGAAGGGTATATTTGAAAATTTTGCAAAATTCAATTTTTCTAAAACATGGTTTTTCGAAATTACTGTTTTTGGTATTGTTACAAAAATAACATTGAAATTGACAATAATGCTTTATTTGTCTGAAAATACTTAATCTTGATCTCAGAAAAAATGAATATTATCAAAATTAAGTATAACAACTGATGAACTCTAAAATCTCAATTCAAAGCCCATTTTAGTTACCCCTGTGTAGTAGGAGTAGCTTCCCCTGAATTACTCTTCAAACAAGAAGACACAAATGGTTTTGTTTATCTACAGAAAACAATTCCATGACAAATGTATTTCAAAGTACTATAAACACAATAGAATGTGTTTTGTTTACCGCTCGAGGTTTAACCACAAATAAGACTGTTGAAAACATCCCCAGTGCTCTACTGAACTTGTGAAAATGAAATTATTCCATCAATTGGTCATTGTGATAAATTATTTTAGTTGAAACTTTACAAATGAACTTTTTGTAATGTTTAACACATTCCCAACAATTGCTCATGCAAAATGCCCTTTAATGGAGAAAGGAAAAGGAAAATTGGAACACACCCAACATGTAGACAATTAAAAGAAGAGGTTGGGTCGAGTAGTACTTGCTGTGAACCTGATGACAGGAGAAAATGTTCTGCCAGAAAGAGACATACTTGTGACACGAAAACAATATCAAATCTTTAACTGTATGAACGTGGTAAGTAAAAAAAAATTTTCCTGAAATTATTGATGTGGGGGTTGGGCCAAGGAACAGAACTCCAAGCCGAGATTTCCATTTATAGTATTATCTACTAAACAGCTGCGCCATGAGCGCATGATACGTCCGTCATATTTTTAAAGAATAAAGTTTAATTACTTCTCAATGTCATGTTAGCTAATGTTTGAAAATCAAAAGTGAGCTTGCATCAATAAAAATGTAAATAGTAAAATTTGTAAAATTATAAAGGAAGTTTTATCCATCAATAGATATAAACAATTCACCAAAGTTTCATAAGAATTGCTGTAGGCATTTTTGATATATTGTCCAAAAAGTGGAAAATTTCATCTTTTTCATGAATAAAACCCTGAATACTGCATACCTGCCAACTGTCACTAGTTGCGGGGAATTTCACCCATGGAGGCTCCTAAATGGAAATTTGGAAAGAGCAATTTTGGCCACAATTTTAAACAAAACAATTAATTTTACAAGGGCTATAGGCTTGTAACATGATGAAGAAGCAGCCTATAAACCACATTAAAATATATATAAAGGCCCCCTTGAAGGTTTTGTAGGACTGTAAGAGCAATCTTTCACGCAAAACCCTCATGGACATTTTGCAAAGTTGGCAGGTATGATAACTGGAAACGTAAATTCTAGAATTTAAAAAAATATAAAGAATTCACTAAAATTAGTTGCAAGTTGGTGAAAAAACATTTTTGATTTTCGTCCAAAAACTGGAAAATTCTCCTTTTTTGATGAATAAAACCCTATAAACTCAGAAAGGTAAAATCTAGAATTTAAAAAAATAAAAAAAGGAGTCCATGTCAAAAGATATAAAGAATTCACTAAAATTAGTTGCAAGTTGGTGAAAAAACATTTTTGATTTTCGTCCAAAAACTGGAAAATTCTCCTTTTTTGATGAATAAAACCCTATAAAGTCAGAAAGGTAAAATCTAAGATTAAAAAAAAAGAAAGGGAGCTCACGTCAATAAATATAAACAATTCACCAAAGTTTTATGCAAATTGGTAAAAGCTTTTTTGAGTTAATGTCCCATATGTTGATGACGTACGGACGGACAATGAAATTGAGAATGGAAATGTGTCAAAGAGAAAACAACCCAACCATAGAGCAGACAAAAGCTGATGGCTAGCGATGGGTATTCAATGCAGTATACCATAATACATCCCATAAACAGGCGTGTAAAAAGTAGCACAATTATGTTGTTGACTTAACATCTGTTATTGATCTTAATGCTTTGAAAACGTGACCGGCGTATCATGTGGTCAGGACATGTATTTCCATTCTCTAAAGTTAACCTCAACCAAATGTTATAAAACTTATAAACAATGATATTACTACAAAATACAGATCAAGTTTGATTTTTTATGATGACACTTTAACTATTCTGCATGCTAAACTTTTGAGACCACAAGCCTGAAGATCAAGTATTTAAAAAGTTAAGTTGGAATAGAAGAATTTTACTTAAAGTTTAGTGCAGAGACTGCGAGCCTTTTACATATGGAAGAATTGCTAAATTTTTCATTTCAGTCCCAACTTACATGTTAGTTTGCCCTCAGTTATGTCTCATTATAACTGTATATGATATGCAAGCAAGGGTATTTATTATATGTGTCCAATGGAATTTATTTAAATAACGAAAAAGAAACATTGCTTTCATGTTACACTTTGCGGTAAACATTTCCTAAAAATCGCCATATTTGGACGAAAACCGGAGATGATTTTTTTCTATGTTCATATCTGTAGATAAGATATGTATGTAATTTATAATTTTACTGAAGATTAAATTTATAATTTGCCCACTGTTATTTTTTGAAAGGGTTGAAAGATCAATTCATCATTCAAAGCAGTATAGCATTAACTAGGTTAACAATGATTGATTGTTTGTATGCCACTTCCAGCAATAGTGTGATATTTCGAGACGTTTTGGATGCAAATAGGCAGCAACCATTTGATTTTCGGGGGGGGGGGGGGGGGAGGGGGGGGGAGAGGGGGGGGGGGGGTGGCTATGGATTTTTTGGGAAAAAAAGTTTGTTTCCAGTTTTGGGAGAAAAAAAAATAATTTGTTTCTGATCCTGAGAAGAAATGTTTGTTTCACCCTCAGCTGCCACTATATGTTATGCTAAAATTGAAAGAAAAAAATCGTTTGTCCAGAAAAAAAAATCCATAGCCCCCACCCTCCTACTCCCACCCCCGAAATTCAAATGGTTAGTGCCTTAGATGTCCTGAATATCAGTTCTCAACCAACCAGAATCAACGTTGAATATTATACAAATTACAATTGTTTCCCTTGCCAAAGGGAGAAATGTTAATTTGTTACCTGATAAAGTTGATGTTTCCCGAGGTCAGAGTCCGAGGGAAAGTGTGACTGTTTTAGGGTGAACAAATCTTTATATCACCCTCAGGCATTGAAAATAAATAATTTGTTTCATTGTATATATTTTTTACTTTCTGAACTAAAATTATATATTGTGGAATGATATCTTTTATCAAAATGTGTATATTTTTCAGGAAATGTAATCCAGAAACCTACTGATTCTGTTTTGTTCTTTTTTAACAAGATTTAACACAATATAATGGTAGTGTCACAAGAACAACAATCGAATAAAGATGTTACTGTTTGTTCCAACGATCATTCCATTACTTTTTTCGAGAAACATTGAATGAGAAATGCCAGAACAAAACTCTGGATAACAGTCAACTTCAGCTTGAGATGAAAATAAAGCTGAAGCAGTCATTGAAGCAGAATATAACCTTTATATTGATATATCTAAGAAAACAAATAGCAATTGCCTCTACTAGTGCACCATTTATTTTTTATCAACATATAACTGATGGACTTGAAATTGAAGGGAAGTAGAGAAAAATATGATATTTACAAACAAAAAAAGGGAATTTCTTATTCCAAAATTTAGCAATGAATATTGTGTAGATACATGTACCAATAAAACCATAAAAGTGTATGAAAGTACTCAATATATTTGATAAAGTCTGATAGCGTAAAATGTTTGATATAAATGATTTAAAAAAAAAATTAGCAAATAATAATCCTGTTTTCCAGTCATGCAACAAAACATGATGTGGCTACAGAGCAATATATTACAATAGTTTTATAACTGACTATGCAGCATGAGCTTTGCTCATTGTTAAAGGCTATATGGTGACTTATAGATGTTAATTTCTGTTTCCTTTAATTTAGTCTCTTTAAAGAGTTGTCTCATCGATAATCACACCATATCTTGGTTTTAGCTCACCTGACTCGAAGGGCCAAGTGAGCTTTACTCATCAATTGGCGTCCGTCGTCCGTTGCTGACCCAGATTGGTTACTTTGTAGCCAATCCATCATCCAAGATGGCCGCCAGCGGGGGACTTAGTTTAACATAGGACCCTATTGAAAATACATACAAATTTCTTCTTTCAGAGAACCACTGACTGGAATAAAACCACAAATAGCATGAATGTTCCTGATGAGATGTTAAACAAGTGTTGCTAATTTGTAGCCGATCCATCATCCAAGATGGCCGCCAGCGGAGGGTTGGCTTAGTTTAACAAAGAACCCAATGGGAAAAGCATACAAAAGTCTTCTTCTAGAGAACCACTGAGTTGAATGAAACTAAACATAGTATGAATGTTACTAATAAAATGCTGACCAAGTGTTGTTACTTTGTCGCCAATTCAACGTCCAAGATAGCTGCCAGTGGACGGACTTAGTTTAACATATGACCCTATGGGAAATAAATACAAATTTCTTCTATTAGAGAACCACTAACTGGAATGAAACCAAACATAGCATGAACATGATAAATGTTCCTGATGAGATGCTGATCAAGTGTTGCCGATCTATCATCCAAGATGGCCGCCAGCGTGGAGGGGGGGGGGAGGGGGGCTAAGTTTAACAAAGAACCCAATGGGAAAAGTATACAAAAGTCTTCTCCTAGAGAACCACTTAATTGAATGAAACCAAACATACATGTAGCATAAATGTTCTTTCCTAATGAGGTGCTGGCCAAGTGTTATTACTTTGTAGACAAATTTTATCTTTTTTATATGATTTCGAAAACCTAAGTAGAGTCAGGTGAGCGATACAGGCTCTTGAGAGCCTCTAGTTTAAACTTTTTGGAATTTTGGATCCTCAATGCTCTTCAACTTTGTACTTGTTTGGCTTTATAAATATTTTGATATGAGAGACGAAAAGCGCGTCTGGAATACAAATTCCAATCCTGGTACCTTTGATAACTAATTATAATTATCATATAGTGATAATGTTTGTGTCAATTAATTTAATCAAACAAACTATCTGGCATTTTATCATATAACAAAAAGAACCATCTAACCCCCTTGTCCCAATAAAAAATGAAGTCAAGTCTTTCTACTTAAAACTCCAAGACAGTAATACAGTCATATCTAATAAAAATTGTTTTAACGTTTCACCTAACATAGTTATCCATTATTCATTCTTTGCTTGATTGACTTTTTATCTTATTATAATCATTGCTGTATCAACTTTGTAAAAATTAAAAATATATCTCTGAATAAAAACTACAATATCTTATTCTCACTATGTTGGATTTGAGCCTAGTATAATATTTGGATCAACAAGTGTATGCATTATTCGACAGAGATCAGTAGTCAATAGCTCAATTTATAATGCAAGTTAGTAGATAGCCAAATTGTAAACCAAATTATTCATGAGTACCAAATTACATATACATGATATACTTATATAATATAATGCTAACACAATTTTGATTTACAGTTTAATTTTTTTGTACAACATGTACAAGTTATCGAAACATAAGTTTTGATAGCAATGGTTAATATGGTTATGAAAATAATTAGGACACATTTTATGTAAAAAGAAAAGGCAGATATTTATTGAAAGCTTGCAATTCAGTCATTCATTATAAAGTTACCAGTTTCTAACAACTGGCATGCAAAATGTAGATTTCAGTTGTCTAATCAGGGAAGATATGAAAAAGTCAACTGACTAAGATCATTCGAAAGATTTTTTTAATCATTTTTCGTATAAAAAAAACATGATATTTATATCTAATTATTTTTTTCATTGACTACATGTATGTAAGGTATCAGAATGTGTGTAGTTTATTTTCATGTTATTATTTGATCATAACTCATCATTTGATATGATAAGGATTGCAATAATAACATTTAAGCCTGGAGTTTTTTCCTAAAAAAAAAAAGAAAAAAAAAATCAATAGTGACCTTCTTCAAACAAAATTTTAAAAAAAAATCAAAAATATACCCTCTGAGATATTTTTTTTAAGTATGCACCAGATGCAATATTTTATAATAATGATCTTCGTTTATGCCAAAAAATCTGGAAAAAAAAATTTTGGAGCCATAAAAATGGGTTATTTTGTGTTTTTTTGCAAATCTTGATTTTTGGAAAAACATCAAATTTTAAATTTCAAAATTTTTACTTTAGATGAAAGAACTTTCCAAACTTTCAAATATATTTTGAAACACTAATATATAATAGTTTGATAGCAAGAGAAAAACTGGGGATAGATGTGTCAATTCTATTACCAAAAAAACGGTAAAAAAGGGTAAAAATTGAGTTTTCATCGAGCTTTTTTGGTGTTTTTCAACCAAAATCAGAGTAACTAGTTTCCATGGCAACCAACACTTCAAATTTTGAAATGATTATTATTTTTGTTGTCAGTGCACCATTTCTAACCAATGATATGAAAATAAAGGATATCCAAGAGTATGCATTTCTCATTTTCTTTGAAATCCTTTGATGCTTACAGAGAATGACTCTTATAAATTGAGCATGTAAAACAATTAAGTTAGTAAAGAAGAGTCCGGCTATCTGTCTATCAGAAAAGAATAGAAAAATGAACGAAAACAAATGCTTTCAAAATTTTAGCCTAAGAGTACATTAGTCTTAGAAAAAGCTTCTTCGGCATTTTCATAAAATTCGATGAAGGTTCGGCAAGTAGTTAATGTAATTGTGAAATAACAAAATGTAAGCCCAAACTGCGACCTCTTATTAATTGCAGAAAGAAACACATTTTGTCCTTAAAATGTGAGAAAATTAAAGATATAATTGCATAATTATATTGCTCTGAATACTCTTTTGATCATAAACAGTTTCTGTCCAACGTTCGTAAAATTTCACGGAGAGTCATTCAAAAGACATTATCCACATTCGGAACCTAAATATTGACGCCGCTTTGTCTCGATTTTGGCACATATATCACAGATTCTACAAAAATACAAACAACATATCGAATCTGAGAAGATAGTGAATTGCTTTAAATATAAGAAAAGTACATAAAATTCATAGTAGATCCAGACTTTTACAAAAGATTCGAATAAATATATTAAATGATCTATTTGAGTAAATTTAGTCCCTTTTTATTCAAAATTACAATTCATTGAAAAAAGAAGCACAAGGCTGATGTGCTATTGACCATTTTTTTTTATTCTATGTCGATTATTTCATGTATTTGTTTTATTTTCAAAATTCAAGTGTACGCCCGGGCGTTTTGACGTAAACGTAGCTACGCGCATGATTTTTTTGTTGATCTTCGTTCAACCATTTATTTAAAACTCAATTCAAAAAAAATGTATGATTAATTAAAGTTATTGTTTACCACATTCAAAAAAGACAACCGTTGGAAGTATTATATTTATCTGTCATTACCCGTATGCTACATCATGCATATTTAAATATATCTTTAAATACAACATAGTGAACACTAAGTAAACTTTAATAATACACATATACATTTAAAATGTAGTCATGTCAATGATTTTGCAGAATAGAAAACAATTAAATTTAGAAAGGAAATGGGGAATGTGTCAAAGCGACAACAATCCTAGCATAGAGCAGACAACAGCTGAAGGCCAGTTACTCTTACATGGAAAAGAATTTAGTTACGCGGCGTCAGTTTCAAAAGCGTATTTACTGTTCCATATCACATACTATATGTCTAAGCCACATCTTGCAAAACAAAAAAACAGCGAAGGAAAAAACATCTGGCGGAAGAAAATAAATAATAATCAGAGGAAATCCAATAGGTCTTTCCACGGAAAGGTGGAAAGACCTAATTACAAACCCAAAAGGCTTATGGAACAATCATAACCTTCAGGAATACTTTTGCATGAGTAATTATAAAATTAGTAATGGTCTATGTTTGTTTCACTCCATGAATTAAATTATCTAAAACGGAAAGACGATCTTTTCTTATGTTATTAAGAAAAAAGCCGAATATGTTTTTGAGGCCAAACCTTATATGAATAATACATGAGATAAATTGGAAGAAATGAACGAATGACAAAACTATAATTACGCAGCAATTTAATCCATTCGGAAATTAACTTGAAATCACTTGTATGTTAATTATTGATAGTGCTGAATAATGATTCTCACCTATATTACGATGGTTTTAATAGTGTTGCAACCTGAATAATTTATTGTCTTTCAAAAATATATTAAAGCTAAAAAGTACACATTGTAAAATTGAACGTCAACGCATCTTGACATTTTTTTTAAACTTGTATCGTTTAACTGTAGCTGCTAATATACATGTACACAGTAAATATTTTATATTTTTTTTTGTTATAATTTGAAGTGAACGCTAAGATAATGATTTTTTTTACGTTAAACATACAATTTATAGTTAATTGGTTTATGACCATTTGAAAACTATCGGCGTAAGCTTATTGGAAATGAACGTTTTTAACTTCTTACTTATGTAAATCAAATTTAACGTTCAAAAATTCAACATCTCTAGTTTTATTATGCTATTATATTTTAGGTCTGCCGTCAACAATATGCACGTGGTCTTGAATATGTTAATAAATATTTCTACTTTTACAATGTTACTATAGTCGTGTTCATGTTTTTTTTTTGTGTAAATGTTTACCATTGATATGACAACAAAGTAAATATATACTTAAATACTCGCAACGTCTATTTTCAATACCCTTATAAAACGAATGACGCAGATTATACAAATACATATAATTTATTGACAGAAATACAATTACACTAATGTACAAAAATACAGTATATTGCCATTATGTTTAAAAAAAAACCTCATTTCTATAATCAAGATATTTACACAACTTTTTCCATGGCAATAGTGTGACCACTTAATCTTAGTTTACGCATAAATGATCCCATTGATTTGTTCCTGATAGCATCAACAGCATTGATTTAGATTTATACAATTTTTATTTAAAAAATTGGTTCATATTTGCAACTTTGCTCCCTTTCTTGCTAGAATCCTATACTAGTATCTTGCAATATCACCAAATGCTTTACTTAAAGAGCTTATAAATGTATATATGATAAAATGTTGACTGTTTTAATGTCATATTATGATTAAGTTTTATGTATAAAGTCTACACTATTAGGTTTCACTTCATATATCATATATAACTTTATTAAGCACAAATTATACACAGATGTATCGGGAAACTAGTCGTATTGGGATGGACTAAAAGACAGAATTCAGATACTTTAGTCAACATGTGCAAAGTATTAACTAAGAATTAATGTATATAGCATCATCAGTACATGCTATTTTTTGTTTGATTCAAGTTATTCCTGTAAATTAATATCAATAAAATTGAGAAAGGAAATCAATGTCTATTTCATCAATTAATTCTTCACCACAAACAGGACCATTGTATTTTTCGGCATTGCAGGTTGTATCTACGTGTTCATTAATGATTCTTTTATTAAAGCCTCAACATGTAATAATATTAACTTTAAAATGCGGTAATATGGTTTCTTCCTGTAAATATTATCTTTCATATTTCTGTTATCTTGACTCATGAGTTTGTGGTAATATAAACAATATTTGTAAATATGAGAATACCTTGCAAAATTTTTTACTAAGTTTCGACATATTTACGACAGCCCTTGTGACCTTTACAAACAAATACATGTATAAAGATTATGTTCAAATGTTAAGTAAATACTATAAGCTGTGGTGTAGTGGTTAGTGCATTGGACTAATAACACAAAGGTTCCTGGTTCAATTCCCGTTCCTGGAGTTCCGGGAAGAAAATTTCAGGAACTGAATTTTCGACTCTCCCTTGACACCATTTGCAAGTACGGTCTTCGCGAAACGATGATAGTCCGTCGGAAGGGGACGATAAAAGGCTGGCCCGTGTTATGAGAGAGCCATATATCTTACACGTAAGAGACACCCTTGTAGATTTAAAAAAAAGAACAGGATAATGCCGTTACAAGGCAACACTCGCATAGTGGAAAGGGATAACTATCAGTTGCAAATTTTGTTTCCCAATCCACTATAAATAAATATGTGTAAACGAAGTTAAATCCTGTAATTGACTTGTGTTTGTGGTAATATTTCTAATAAATTGAAATAAGGTAGGATGTCAACGTTTATTCAACCAGTTTTGCTTACCTGAAACTTCCTAATCCAGTTACATAAAACAAGATTTAGAAATAAATGCTTTATGTTGTCCATTATAAGTTATTGGCTCGAAAGTACTAAGTGTCAGTTATGAAATCACATATTTTTATTATAGTTTCATTTGATATTAGTCCTATTTTAACACAACAGCTTCTGCATGTAGACTTAAACACTATATGGACAAACCAATTAGTAATAATTGTATAATTACCTTACATTGTGACATGTTTAAAATAACTGGTGTATTTTCAATCAATATTTTAACAGAATACCTGATATTGATCAATAGAAAACTAACCGACCATGCTATTTAAACTAGAGTTAGACGTCTGGTATAAATCATTGACTTAAATCAAAATTGAAAAAAAATAGTTTTAACAGATCAAATTCGGGTACTGAATTTAAACTTTATAAACAAATAATTTAAAAGTCGTCCATATCTTAAAGATTATGTTGTTATCTTTTCAGTAAAAGACAATTGTAAATTACAATAGTTGTAATTAAGAAAATGTTGCACGAGTTTCCAAAGACAACTCCCCATCAAAGTAGCAATGTATAAAACGTAAACAATTATAGATCACCGTACAGTTTTCAACATGCAAGCCTGGCTCACGCCAACAGATTTAAGAAACATTTTGCTGTTTGTTTAATTTGCTATTATTCACATTTCTTTGCAATGTTGTTTTTTCTGTCATTATCTCAGAATTGATTATGTTTTTTACTTTATATTGCTGTTTGTATATTTATTACAAAATTAAGTTTTGAAAATTGAGATAGTTGCTCGAATAGTTTCTGAACATTTATTCAAGCTATCACCACAAAGTGAGCTGTCGTTAATAAGAACTAGCAGTAAAATCATTTGGAAATGTTTTGATTGATCTTATTGACACGAAGCACATAGACATCCAGCAAAACAAGACAAAAGACATAACGTACTACACAGGAAAAAGTGCCACGCATGATTTACGCATGAAAGTCATGCGTGGATCATGCGTGAATCATGCGAAATATGAGGTATACGTAAATGGCATGATCTTCACATGCGGTTTTCGCACGTATTAAACCTGCGAGTGTCGTATGATTTCTTAAACGCATGATTTACGCATACAAGCTATTACATGCGTAAATCATGTGTGAATCATGCGGAAATCATGTGGTATCTGAAGTATGCGTTAAACGCATGATCTTCACATGCGCTTTTCGCACGTAATAAATACACGCGTGTATCGCATATATTGTAAACGCATGATTTACGCATAAAAGTTAAGTACATGAAAAAGTCATTTGTGTACCATGCTCAACTCATCCAATTTGTATAATAGTTGTAAATCTCATGTGTTGTATTTTTATCATTATAGATATTGCATATATAAAGTTAATTCTTTACTTACTTTTAACATTCTGCATGCCAGATCATGGCAGATGTACAGGCATATTGTAAAAGTCTGCTTAAAGCTTTTAACTCTAAATATTGGCATATATGAGTACAAATGGAGTGATTTCTTTTCAGCAAAGACCACATGATTAATCTTAATTTATTAAAAATAAGAAATATTAAAAAAATTTAATATAGCAATTTAATGAAAAAGGTATGATAATGTACAAAATAAAAAGATCAGCCTCTCAACAACAGTTTCACATTCGTTTATATGATGAAAAGACAGTGAGTTTCATAACACTGATTTTTCATTTCTTCATGTACATCCATTTATTAAATTTAAGATATGGTTGTACCATCAACATGATCTGCCATAAACATCTCTTCAGAAAAAAATCTAGAAAAGGGGTCAACATGGTCAAATTGTATTGCATTAAAACAATGTTGATTTAAAAAATATGTTTTGCTTGTATGTAATTGAAAAAAATCTTTCTTTTAAATTGGAAGTTTAATAATATGTGTGTCCCTGAGTAACAAAAAGTGCAGGATCTAATGTCTTCCCAACAAACAACTTAAGAAATGGTTGATGGCATATCTTTTAATGCTTTTCTTCACTTGAAGAATTTGGTGTTAACATGGTTAATGACAGATCTTTTGTTCTTCGTCACTTTGGAAAAAAAGTTATATCTTGGAATATCTAGATGTGTTGTGTTGTGTATAACTTTCTCAAAAGTTTAGTACAATACCTTACATCTCTTTTTTTGTACATGTGTACCAGCTATCTTTGTCCCCCCTCCATCTTTGAGCAAAAGGCAGTTACATGTAGATATATTTTAGTCTTTTTAAAAGGTGGTTTATACAGTTATGACACTATAAACAAATTAAACTAGCCATTTGTATATGTTATCTAGGATGTTCTTATTCTAAATCACTGACTATAGATATACATGATATAGGTAGATGTGAGACTAGGCTGAATTAAAAAATACCTGAGTTGGTAACGAGACCAATTAACATTGTCAATATTTATGTGTACATTCCTGAAGTAAAACTCTGCATTTTTGTGTTCTATAGGTATATAGAATGGGATTGACTAGTTATGTGAGGGACGATAAGTAAAAGGTAGAATGTAGGACAAATCTAGACGGCCATTCAACTATTGACCCATATAATGATACAACTGCCCACGGTACATTGGGCCATTCCAGTTAATTTCTGACAGGTGGGGATGGATGGGGACATTTTTTTTCATACCTATCAGAAAAAAACATAATGAAAAACTACCTAGCAGATCTATAAATTAAGACCTATCAGATGTAGAGTTTCTGTTCATATTGGGTGGATGGGCTTTCATGGGAAAAATTGACCTATCAGAAATTTTTACTGCAAGGATTGTACCAATCATAATTTTAAATACAATACATGATACGAAACTGTCTACATTTCAAAGCAGCCCTAAGATATGAAATAGGTATTTTTTGTAACCCCTAAGATGTAATTATTTTTAATTATTTACTGCTGCAAGACCCTCAGAAGTTTTTGCGTATAAGTGAACGTGTCAGATGAAAAAACCAAAAATTTCACCTCTAAGAAGTACCTTTTAACAAAAATCTTTCAAAACTGAACATGTAATAAAAAAAAATGCAAGGGACTTTCTTCTGTTTTACAAAATTTGCATTCATTATTTTCAGTTTATTTTCCATGTTAATAACAATATACTAAACATTGTGCTAAAGTAGTTTCCATCTAAAATGTTCAACTTGTTTTCTTTTGAAATTCTAAATATAAAATATTATACAAATGACATATGTGGTGTCAGGGTTTCCGCTGGCGGTCGCCATTTTCGCAATTTGCGAAATAATAATAATTGTGGCGATAAAAATTCGTCATTTGCGAAAGAATTTGGCGAAAGAAAAATATATAACGAATTATTTTCCTCCATCTTGTTTATTTACTTTTTTCGAGTTTCTCGGACTTTACCCGATCAGACAACTCGGAATTCACATTGACCTCATTAAGATTTTGACAGAAAATCAATAATCAGCTGATTGCATTTTATGGCTATCGACAACAAAGGACTTATTAATAAAGGTGTTGATTGATTGTTTGACAAAATGATATGGTTAAATGGCTTCCGCTAAATGTCACATACAAAATGTATTTACCACTTTGCGACGCACGTGATTGAAGCAAACTTTTGACGTCTCTTTTTCTTTTTAAAGATAGTTTAGAAAAGAAAGCTGTTTCGACGAAAAATGTTAAAAAGCAAGAAAAATCTCCGATTTAAAACTTTAATATCCTTTGACTTTAATATAGGTAATTGATTAGGGAGACTACTTTAAAGTTGTTTGAATGACACACGAGTTTCAAGCATAGTTTTACGTTTCAACTTTTTCATTTACGATGGTCAAGAAAAGAAAACTGTCGTTATGAAAAAAATATATCCAAAAGGTTGGGAACAACCCCTCGAATGAGAGTAACCCTTCAATGTAATGACTACACATGAAATGAGGGATCAACTTCATGTGATAAAAGCTTTTGTTTTGTTGTAAAACCACTTCTTAGTACAAAAGGGCACATCAGTATTTTTCTTTTAAAGCAACTTTCCCTACCAACTATACTGGTATTATATGATCAAAACATGTCCATGAATTTTGTTATATTCCAGGACTTATATCTTCTTAAAGTATAGAAAAGTTGTTTAAAGTACAATGAATATTTTTACGTTTTAAGTTAAAAAAAAATATGTTGTTGTAAAGTAAATGTTAAGTGTTTATTCATTAAATTGTAGACTCTGAAATAAGTTTGAGACTAATCATAGACACAATGTGTTAAGAAAGGGGGGAGGGCAGAAAAAGGTAAATTTGAAACGATATGTTACTTGGCGAAAAAAATAATAAAGTGGCGAAAAATATATTGTTTTGGCGAAAGAGGTGGCGAAAAAAATAATTGACCCAGGGGAAACCCTGTGTGGTGTGAGTTATAATTGTAAATTTCTTGTTCAAATATTAATACCGATTGGCTTTGTATATTTTTGATCTACAAAAATATTATAGAGTATTTCTTTTTTTGACATTTTCTGCTTCTATTTGTTGATTTCGCCGTCTTAATTATATTTACATATATTGATTATACATGTTAAAATCCGGTCATCCCTAAAATCATTTTTGAAACATGCTTCCCTTGAAAATTCTGAACACTAAAAACAGCTCTATCAATTTATATATAGATTCTATCACTGTATCGCGAGTGATACGATATTTTGTGGTGGAATCTGTTTCTCTAATGATTTTTAAACGATATTGAGACAAATTCAAACAATCATTTCGATTGATCTGTAAGACGATGTGAGTTTTCTATTTTTCGTCATCAGGCATGGTCCCTTTTGTCATGACGTCACAATAGAAAATAAAGAGGAAAGCAAGAACATTTGAAGTCATAATCGAATTTGATCAATGAAGAACTGAGATCAAACTAACCACATGTTTATTTAATAAACATAATTATTTGGTGAGGAAAGGGATAAATCGTGTTAGATTAAGAGAAAACTATTTATTTATTTACCTAATAGATTTATATTTTAAATATCCAATTTTAGTTACGAATTTCTTCATTTGATTTTCAATTGGATTTATTTGACGCCTTTATTTATCTATCCTATTTCAAGTTAAATATTCGCAGTTTAACATGTTGAACTGAACATATAATATTGGCGCGTGCCATAATTAAAACATAAATCTGTATCCTATCTTGATTGCTTTTAAGGTAGGTTCATGGTATACCGCTATATTTGATTGTACCATCGCAGTTAATAACGGTCTAGTTCTTGCCCATATATGCAAATTTCGAGTAGATTTGCAATAGTTTGGTAAGACTGTTTTTTTATATAATAAAAACTTAGTTATTTATTATTTATTCAAAATGTTCCAACAATTGTTTATTTTAGAATAAACTTAGCCATTTAATCAAGAAATGATTCATGGGGGCTTGAATATATCGTGATATTACCACGAGTTGGTCTTTGATGACAATTTTTTTTACCCTGAGCGATAGCGAGGGGTAAACTATGGCATAAAGGGATAACCCGTGGTAAAATCACGATATATTCAAGCCCTATAAATTATTTCGAATCTAATAGGACAAATACGGCAGTTCTTTTGGATCGAAGCGCTTAAGTTGGCGTCAAATATTTGCCATACCTATAGATAAACGCACTGTTAAATTGACGTAAAAGAACAGACCAACCTGAATAAGTGACATGGTTAAACTATTTACAATAACGTATTTAGCATGTTTAGAGAGTTTTGGATTAATTTAAATGATATATCTTATTTGTATAAAACAAATGGCTTATACTTCATTTGATCATCGTTCGTTTACGTTTCCTTGTTGTGTTGACTTTCGATTTCACAAGCATGTATTTTCCCATAAAATGCTTATGTTCTTACGTCATCGTTCTATGACGTCGCGTACTTCATTCATAAAAAGATTATATGACGTAGGAGTACGATCGGAACAGCCCATGCAATATATTCATATTTTACCACGGGTGTGTACTTAAAGCGTTTGAAGGACGTCATGTTAGAATGTGTGATAACTCTTCTAGTAAAATATTTATACTGGACTAATAGGGAAATATGTATCTTTTAATCGAGCAAGAAAACAAGTTCGTTAACACATGTTTCCTTTTTTATTTTCTTTAAACATATTATAAAATTTTCAATATATATTCTCATATTTTATTTTAAAATTCTTAGATTTCAGATGATGCACAGACATGTGTTTTGCTATAAACAATCTAAGGAAATTTTGTCAATTTTGAATGACTTGTTTAAAAAGTAAAATAAGGACAATACGGAACTCTGAAGAAATTTAAAAAACGGAAAGTCCCTTATCAAATGGCAAAATCAAAAGCTCAAACACATCAAACGAATGGATTACAACTGTCATATTCTTGACTTAGTACAGGCATGGTTTAATGTAGATAATGGTTGATTTAACCTGGTATTAAAGCTATGTGAACCTCTATCTTGTATGACAGTTGCATAAAATTCCATTATATTGAAAACGATGTGTGAACCCAACAAACAGACATAAATAAGTAAAAATGTCAAAATTACAGCAGTTGACATAGTTATAATCTTAATCATTACAAAACCAATTAAATTTAAAACAAAACAGCAAAAAGACGCATATAAACAAACCACATCAGCAAAATGAAAAATAAGAATACAAACATTTACAAGAGCACAAAAACACAATCACGGGATTTAGGGGTAAAGAGTCACGACAGATGTATAGGAGTCAAATCTATGACCGTTTTCAAATCTATGGCATATTCACAATCTATGGTAAATGTGACGTAAAACGTCAAACAATTCAAATCTAATTAGACAGATTTCTGTTTTCTCAAAATCGATAGCAGATCTTTTATTTGCATAATTTTCTGGTGGAAAGAGCAATTTGTAACGTTACAATTGAATAACGCCATATTACATTGTTGACACCGATAACAATGGCGAAACCTAAAGATTTGAACACCAATCCAGATGAAGGTATTCTCCTCGAGAACAATTAATTTGTGGATGGTTTAAAGGAAGATCTGACCTATTATACGGAAGCGGGACAAAATGGATGTACCAACAGAAGCCCTCGATGAACATGGACAACGCTTTATTCAGTACAGCATATTATAGCAAAACGTTTACTGCCTACGGCTGGCACCGTTTATAGAGTGAAAGATAAAATTATAGGATACCAGTTTGATTTGAATCGTCATCAAATCAAAAAGATATATTAACGATGTATTTAATTATTATTGAAAAATTCAAACTGTTCATGTTTATCTCATCTGGCCCGAAGGGCCAAGTGTGTTCTTCTTATCCATTTGCGTTAACCCCGGAATATTTAATTTTACGAGAGGTTATATACTCTGTGAAATATCATTATGATACTCGGTCAAGTAAGTATCTTCGGTAAAATAAAGTTTAACATCGTAATAATTATTTGCATATGCTTCCTATTCACATCATGTGTAGCTTTTTTTTAATACTAACTTTTTTTACTACTCACAATTGACCCGTTGTGCAAACCAAAAAAGGAAAAAACATGACCAATAAATGAGAAGCGTGGAGTTTACCAGTTGAAAGTCTTTGGTTTTACCTGACCGATGTTCAAACCCACAACCTCCCGCACCCGACCCGAGGTGAACACACTAGCGCGTGACCACTTAGCCGTTTGTTTGTATTGTTTTAAGTTTGAGCTATACCGAGATACGACAAATATCAATAATAACTATTTGATATCCGTCCATTAAATGAAATTTTAGTCATATATGTCAAGTATATTTCAGAAAAAAGACCAATTGTATTATTACTGAGGTCATTTGATTACCTCCCTTTTAACTGTACAGTAAAGCTTTAAATACATCTACTTTCATTTACATTTTATGTTATGGAATTTATCGGTAAACAGTTAACGATGGACAAATAAGTGAAATATGAATTACATTTCATTTATTAATTTGTTTAAAATGAAGTCGATATTAATTCATTTAGGTTATTTTTTTTCATATTGATCAACTGTACGCACATCATCACTTTTTTTTATCAGTTATGTAAATAATATCCATGGCTCTTTTATTTGAAATGAATGACAATAGATAGTTCAAGTATGATTCTGCTTTTACATTTATTATTTAGACGCTATGTGCACTTGAAAATTGTAAACATATACAAATAAACTTCTTTAAAAAAAGAAGAAATGAAGTATAAACTAGTTTTAGTTTCAATGAGTCTTGCTGTTCATGAGTACGCAATACAACTAAGTGCAAACTAGAAACAAAACACACAAAAATTCAGAGATAAGAAATAAAAATCAGGATAGTCAGAAAAAAAGAAAAACAATAGTAAAAACCAAAAATCAAAAACAAAGTCGTACCAAATATGAAAATGGCAGAAAAGTAGATATTTCTATGACGAATGATTTCAAATCTTGATAGACGAATTTTTATATATATCTTACAGTCAAAGCTATACATGTTTACGTACTGAATATAAAGGTATTAATCAGTATTAATCGTCTGACCTGTAAGGTAGTAAATATTGAGATACTATTCATTGTATCCTCTATCATTTATAGATTTTACGCAGATTATGTAGGACGAAATTGTTAAACCGGTATCGTTCAATATCATGAACATGAAGCCAAGTCTTCGGGTAAATGTAGGGCACCAACATCGCCCTTCACAATTGCATTCTTTTGTTTTTCTGCCTGATCAATTGTGGTTTAAGAAAAGAACTATCTGGCCTTACGCATAGTAAAATTACCTTAGCAAATTCCATTGCTACCTTTGGGTGATGGTCGTGAAGGGATGTCATATCTCGGAAATGAATCGGTAACCATCGAGGATAATAAACACGATCAAGACAAACAAAATACGGTATCATACTTGGTACGAACTATTTGTAAATTTCAATATCTGCATGATTTGTGAAATGGGCGGACTACCAAGAGCATTAGAATTTCTGAAATTATAATTGAACGTCAGAAATTAAACTGTGGTCGGGGTGACTCTCCTTCCCTACACCAGCTGATCAAATACTTAAAGTCATGAGTTATATTTTCTGCGTTTTATAAGCTGACATTATCAATTGAAGCAAAACACAGGCTGTCATCTTATGCGAGTGTTTAGTCTTAATTACATTTGAACATACATTAAAAACAATCTGCCATTCTTAGTGTTGCAATATCGGCTTCAGTGAGGGCTTATGTCCATCCACTATCACGCAATATTTCACTAAAACTTTTAAAACAAGACTTTGCAATGTACAATCCACGAAACATGACGATTAACTTATCTTCTCCGTACAAATCTGGCCTTTCCACTGAAATTGCTTAGCCAATACCAAAGTGGTTGATCTGAAGCTATAATTCACCACCTTTGACACCTTATCCAAAGAATGCTTGATCATTGCACCTGAAAGGACGTGTTTTGAAACAGTGTCATCATAGAAGTTACACGAATTTGAAAAGAAGGTCTAGATGTTTAGAGGAATGAAATGTTGACAAAAATATGTTTACAAAATACAAATCCTAATCTGTAAGATGAACAACGATTTACATCATTGTGAACTTGTAGTGCAAATCGCTCTTTATGTCTATAAATAGTCAGCGCAAATGCGAAATTGTAAAACGCATGTGTATTATAACATTAAAAATTGTATTAGACAAATTCATAACGTTAGTAAAAATCCAAAAGCGCTAATTATATAATGAATAGTTCAAGTATGTTTGTGCTAATTTATTAACATTTCGCGCATGCACAAACCCTGGACATGTAAACTATTCATTTCTAGCATTCTAGTATATGTGTCACATAAAAAGAAGGTAGCCACCAAATCTGATAATATTTTAGTCTAAAATAAGGTCACAGAAAACGTTTTCCAAAACAATTACGTATTTTAAACCTGGAAAAAACAGCAAGTTGAGAGAAGGTGGTGGCCATCTTAAAAACATGATTTTTTAATGGCCAGCAGTTGTTTCTTAAAAAGTATATAAAAATAATACTTCGTGCTAATTTTCATGCTTGTATCATCATTTGCACAATTCTCCCAATTTTGCTTGCTAATAACTTCCACTATTAGGGAACAATTGACAATCATATAAACTAATTTGTAGATCTTACTTTTCGGAACATTTTTACTGTTACAGTTAAAATCTTTATCATAAATAATACAACATTTTCTTAAAATTAACAATTCAGTAGCAGCAATCCACCATTAGTTTGTTAGATTTATCTGAAAATTTTAGGACTGACCGAGCTTGGCTAAAAAAATGCATTTTAAATCTATCAATTCGTTCTATTTCTGGCTATGACAGGCATGTTTTTTGACGAAACAGAAAATAAAACAAATACCCTAATTCTAGATATCATTAGGATCATTCAACTAAAGGTTGGTTGGAATTGGTTAAGCAGTTTCAGAGAAGGATATTTTTTAAAGTTAGAAAACGTGATAAACAAATTGTGTAAAATTGTCCTTAAAGGGCAATTACTCCTTAAGGGATCAATTAGACATTTTTGTCATAAAAGTTATAGGAAGATGTGGTATGAGTGCCAATGAGACAACTCTCCATCCAAAAAACAATTTATATAAGTAAAGTAGTGTAGGTCAATGTACGGACTTCAACATGGAGCCTTGGCTCACACTGAACAACAAGCTATAAAGGGCCCCAAAATTACTAGTGTAAAACCATTCAAACGGGAATGCCAACGGTCTATAGATATAGGAAGATGTGGTGTGAGTGCCAATGAGACAACTCTCCATACAAATAACAATTTAAAAAGTAAACCATTATATGTTAAAGTACGGCCTTCAACACGGAGCCTTGGCTCACACCGAACAACAAGCTATAAAGGGCCCCACAATTACTAGTGTAAAACTATTCAAACGGGAAAACCAACGGTCTAATCTATATAAACAAAACGAGAAACGAGAAACACGTATATATTACATAAACAAACGACAACTACTGTACATCAGATTCCTGACTTAGGACAGGTGCAAACATTTGCAGCGGGATTACACGTTTTAATGGATCCAAACCTTCTCTATATAAAAAAAAAAAACGAGAAACGAGAAACACGTATATATTACATAAACAAACGACAACTACTGTACATCAGATTCCTGACTTACAATGTAGGACATTTACTTATTTGTAGATCTTACCTTGTTGAATATTTTTGCTGTTCACAGTGTATCCTTATTATTCATGATATTCAAGATAATAACCAAAAACTGCAAAGTTTCCTTAAAATAAGCAATTTAATGGCAGAAACCCAACAATGGGTTATCAGACTCATCTGTAAATTGCATGGGTAATTGAACGTCACATAATGTACATTTTTACCCTATGTCAGATTTGCTCGTAATGCTGTGGTTTTTGAGATATGGGCCAAAAAATGCATTTTACTTCATATGTCCTATTTCTAAGCCATGTTTGTCGAAACAGTAAATAAAAACACAAACATTATTTAAGATGCCCCAATAATCATTCAGCTAAAGTTTGGTTGGAATTGGTTAAGCAGTTTTAGAGAAAAAAAGGTCTGAAATAATTTACATCAGACGGACGACGACGGACGACAACAGACGACGACGGATTCCAAGTGATGACAAAAGCTCACCGTTCCGAGCTAAAAAAAAACAACTACAAAACAAAAATACACAAAACACAGTATGGTAAACTTATGATTGAACACCAACCAAAGCAAAAACTAGAGGCGGTCACATGTGCTCTGGAAGTGACAAGCAGATCCTCCCGACATTTGGCAGCCGTCGTGTTGCTCATGGTTTAAGTAAATTGGAAAATTTGAGTGGGGATATTTTGGTACTTTTTTTCTTGAAAGACATGTCTTTTATTTTAGTGTGCGCTACGTCCTACTGATTTGTCTAATTTTGGTAAATAGCAGTGAGCATGCTTATTCATATTTGCTTTTATTTTCACGTAAAGACAAAATATCTGACCTCTGTGAATTACACTAAGGACATGACAACGTTAACTAAATGAAGAAATCGGATACAGATGTAATTGCAAAATAATTCGGATACATTTTACTGACAATAAAATCCTCTATACTAAAATCCCTTTTTAAATAAATTATTTGTTTATTACAAATATGATATCAAATAAATGTTAAGCATTATCTCTCTGGCAGTACACGTTTATCTTTTGAATATCAAGGATTTAATTTTTTATCCGTTATTCATCTGGAAATACATGTTAATTTATTGAAAATCAAGCAAACGGATGTTAAAATCCAATAGACTAATAACGGCATTGATTCATCAATGTCGATACCCTGACATATGTATGGAATGTGTGAATAAAAATACAAATAAGGTAAAACTATAAAGTGTTGTAAAAAATATTTCCAGAATTTATTTCAAAATTGGACTATGCATTTTTGCGCCTGTCCCAAGTCAGGAGCCTCTGGCCTTTGTTAGTTTTGTATAGTTTTTACTTTTAGTTTCTTGTGTACAATTTGGAGTTTAGTATGGCGTTCATTATCACTGAACTAGTATATATTTGTTTAGGGGCCAGCTGAAGGACGCCTCCGGTGTGGGAATTTCTCGCTACATTGAAGACCTGTTGGTGACCTTCTGTTGTTGTCTTTTCTATGATCGGGTTGTTGTCTCTTTGACACGTTCCCCATTTCCATACTCAATTCTATAGAATCGTTGGAAATATATAGATAATATGATGTGATAGCTTTTAATATTTCCCGAACAATAATAATCTTACGATATGGTCATACCGATTGTGGTGTAAACATTTTTAGTGTTTGCTATTTTTTTCGTGTGTACAATTTTGGCAGATTAATTGGAGAAGCTAATAAAACTACATCCAAAATAACCCAATTTACGTTAGTGCAAACCAGGTAATAAGTATTATATCGATATATCATATTTCCCAGTAAGATACATAACAGCTAAAATTCATCCTTTAGTTTTTAAAACTATTTCTCCTCGAAATGAACTTCTGAACAATGGTTCTGTCAGTTTGAATTACAATTATATACTTTGAAGGTTTTAAGAACGCCATCACTACCAGGTTGGCCTTTTCTGTTTTCTTTTGTTGTGTTTTTGTTTGTTTTGTTTACCTATTTTTCGTTTGATTCAGCAATAAATGTGAACACTTGTGGAAGTTCTTGTTTTCCACCTTACCAAACAAGGTCATTCCAGAATTATCAAAAGTGAAACATGCATCATAAAAATTATTTATGGAGAAACGACAATCAGACGGCAACAGAAAACGTGGTGACATAAAAGGATTAGAAATAATAGACAGGGGTTATACATTTCTTTAATCTCTTACACGTAGGTTTATGTTTATCCAAACAATGATGTCTCGTTTCAGATCGGTTCTGATCGGTCCTGGTACATAATTTCTGCACCATATGCATATGTCGACATTTTATTTTATGTATATTTTATAGGTGTGGCTCAAATATCTGAAAATCAAAAATATCTTTCAAATGCTGAAGCGCTGAAGAGCTAATAAAACCAAAATGGACCAAAACCTAGTCACATTTAGACAAAAACTTAAAAAATAGTGTGTCGCAATTGAACGCAGAGTCTGCTTCGACACGCTTAGTCTTTTGAATCATATTTTTTTAATTACTTTGTTCTAAATTATCGTCCAGTAATGTGTGTCTTTTGCCTTATATTGCCAGTGTGGAGTGACTTTAACCATACAATTAAATTTTTAATGCACCTACCTAACTCACGGCTTAACTATATATCATTCGGAAGCTATACATCTGTACTTTCTTTTTTGCCAGATCGTAACAATTTGAACGGTGCAATTTTCGTCAAATCAAGATCAAAAGCCAAGGACGAATAAGCGCATATTTTCAAAGGTGTCAGCTATATTGCATAATATGACTTCTATACAATAAATTCACGTATGCAAACAGTTTAAAATGTTTAAGGATTTCTTATGAATTTCAATTGTTCGGGAGTTTAAAAAATCGAAGATGCAATTGACCGTTTCATACTACCTTTACCTGGTGAAATATATATTTTTTATATGAAAAATCCACCCGAGCAATGTTTTTCTGTTTTTAACAGAAATGTCTTGTTGGTATTTTTTAACTCCTTAGCCGTCATCCATTTGAGACTGGAATAAAATAATAACAGTACTATGAAATATAAAAGAAAGGATAAAGAATAGCCATTCATAACACAAAATCAGTACACACAGAGCAAAAAAAAAAGGCATCGGAACTTCAACATTAAATGCAAATTGGGTCATTTCATTTGGAATTGTATGAGAATTAGGCAGAATGTGTTTTTGAAAGCAATTGAAAAACATGGAATTTTATTTAGAGCTGGAAAATCCAGACCATATCTGCTGTGCCTTCTTTAACCTTTAGAAGTTAACACTGTTAATTTCTATCTTCTAATAAGTAAAAGGTAAATTTTACATTACTTGTAACATTTCAATGCTTAATGGTATTAAATGTGGCCTCTATTTTAAACTGTCTATTGATTAACCTAAAACTCTTTTACTCTATTAGCGATAGGATCACAAAATAACAATAACTGCCATGATTGTTCTTTATAGAAAGTTTGAGAATATTTAATATAAAAAAGAAGATGTGGTATGATTGTCAATGAGACAACAATCCACAAAAGACCAAAATGACACAGACATTAACAACTATAGGTCACCGTACGGCCTTCAAAAATGAGCCAAACCCATACCGCATAGTCAGCTATAATAGGCCCCGATAAGACAATGTAAATCAATTTAAACGAGAAAACTAACGGCCTTATTTATGTAGAATAAATGATCGAAAAACAAATATGTAACACTTAAACAAACGACAACCAGTGAATTACAGGCTCCTGACTTGGGACAGGCACATACATAATGTGGCGGTTTTAAACATGTTAGCGGGATTCCAACCCTCCCCTAACCTGGTACAGTGGTAACACAATACAACATAAGAACGAACTATAGCAATCAGCTGAAAAAGGCTTAACTCATCAGATGGACAAAAATATAAGTGGACGTGGCCGGGTACTTATAGTTGGTTTGAACAATACTATACTACTTTTTTATGGAAGTCTCCAAAAAATGCGTTTAAGAACTAAAGCTTCTTTAGTTAATAATTTCTTATTATAACGGGGAATTTAAGAAACGCATTTTCTAAGTTAAATCAGTACCAATGCATCGGCGTTTAAGCTGATGACTGGGTTGAAACTACCTATCTGAGAAAGATAATTCTGGAAAAAATATCCCAACTTACAAATCGAATGCTTCAAAGTAAAGATGCAAAAGAACCAAATGAAAAAAAAACTGTCTAAATTTACAATTTGCCAACTTTATAATGCCTTGAATTACGGTTTTAAAGGAAATTATTATAATAAAGAGGTATGATGAATTTCCCCTAATTCAATTTATTACCTAACCGTTTAAAAATTGACGATTCTACCTGAAAAATTGTATTCTGCCCCAGTTATAGAGAAGATATGGTCACACATGAACGACTGGCAAAAATAAGAAAACGGCATAGTATCTGAAAAATATTTATAGTTGTGATAAAAGACGAATCCGCATTTAAATTCTAATAAAATAGAACAGTTCTGCTTTTTTTGTTTATTGTCCAGTGTAACATATCTTAAGATGACATACATAGCGCATGTGCTACAAGATTGTTCCAAGTGTTATGCTATACAATTGTATAAATACAATGCTATAAATATACCTAGTTTAGTGCTAAAAGAATTAACCAGCGTAATCCTATACACATATACATAGTGTAATGCATTGAGACATTTCCGAAAGTAGCATAGTCTAGTGAAATGCGAACTATGTTTGCTTATAAGCTAGGCACGAAGCTTGAAGTATTTTGCTCGAAAAAGTATTTTACAAATTCATTAATGAGTGCAAAAATTAATTTTTGGATGAGGATTTGGCTAATGTATATGTGAAATCTGTCAATTTCACTACGTTTACAATGACACTTAAGTGTTCAAATTAAGGTTCATCATAACCTTTTGGCTAAAATGGCCGTATTTACACCCAAAATTTTACTCTGAGTACAGACTAACCTATACACCTGCAACAGTTTTAAGGGATGGCAGGAACTAGATATATAAATTTTAAATGCATTTTATGTTTCAGAAAATTATAAACCTTTCTAGATTTTGCTAACAATGTTTTTTCGTTCCTGCAGAAGGTGCAAAAATTAACTAAGTAGTGAAAACGATTGAGAAGCTCCCCTCATATAATCAATGTTGTGAGTAGTATTGATTTAAATGGACAATAGATGGACAATAGACACCTGTAAACAATAGGTTATTTAACAGGTTTAAACTGTGTAACTGAGTGGACCGTATCAAATGAAACTCGGGTGTTTGTTTATTTTGCTATCTTCTGCAGACTGGAAAAAAATGAACATCAAAATCCAGGTAAGTTTTTAATTTTCTGAAACGTAGACTTCATATAACTTTTATATATCTAGTTCCTGCCATGCCTTAAAACTTTCCTGGATGTACCAGTTTGTCTGTACTCATAGTAATTTAGGAGGTGTAAACACGGCCATATTTTTCAATTCCTTATGATGAACCTTAAATAAGCATGGTCATTATTATAAGCAAAACATAATTTTGAACGGCTTCAGAAACGATATTAAATACTTTTTTTTCAAATTTCTGTCGCTAAATTAATTCTTTAATCATGCCTCCTTTAAGACAAACACAATGACTTCATGCACGTGAAAAGTCTGGTAAATACTCAAATAAATTAGAATGATTCATTTCTTTAAATGAAATATTGTTTAATTTCAAGTATATTCTTCTTAAAATAAAACATTCTATGAAACTGTAAAAAATACGAACGACCTCTATTATTTGTTACAAATACATTTGTAATTGTCATACAAAAGACTTTTAGAAAGAAATCGCCAGGATAGAATTTGATTTGATGAAGGTCCTGCATATTTAAATTTTCTTGTATATATACAAAGATGTATATACATCTCCAACACATAAAACCCTAGACTAAGAATGACGTGCTTTCAACCTTTTAGGTTTTTTTTAACAACCATTTGAAAAAAGTCAAAATAAGTCTTTACAAATTTGTGAAGTTCTTCAATGACCAAATTGGTTTACGTATAATCTTGATGTCATTGAATTAGATACCATTCACAATATAATATAATGGTGCAATTGAATACGATTTGGCGTGTCTAAGAAAAAAATTGGATGTAGTTGAGAATGATCTTCTGTGGTTCACGCTTTTGTTTTAGTTTTTTTTAACATTAAACTCAAACCCAAACGTGTACCACAACATTTTTTGTAAATTTTTTATGAGTCTTGTCGATTATTTTGTTTCTTACTCTAAATTTCATCATGAACCACCGCTTTTGTCGTTGCCTCTTGACACATCTTTGTAACCGTATGTTTGAAAATAATATCAGCATCTTTCTTCATTTGGTCTAAGTTTCTTTTTAAAAAAACATTTACGTACTTGAAGGTTATTGCACCTGCAACAGCTGAGCCTATAACAGGTACATAAAGATCAACTAGACTGAGGAGAGACGTTCCAATAGTAGCAAGAACTGTTCCAGGGTCAATTACAGCTTTTAATCCGGTTAAAATAAACTGATTGAAATCACTAATCGCCCATATGTTATTGACCCCTGGAACTGCTTTTGCTTCCATACTATTCAACTTGAAACACTCTATATAACATTGAAGTTCTCTTTTCATCACCAAAATATTAAGACCTATATTAAGCAATGGAAGTGCGGATACAGAAGCAGCTTCAAATGCTACCCACGGTATTCTTTTACATAGTTTTTCATATTTTTCTTGAATGACTGACTCTGTAATCATAGGAATGAAATGAATAATTGCATCATATTGAGCATCAGAAAGACTGTTTTTCATATAATCGATCAACAAGGTCATTTCACCAATATGAAGTACATTGCTTGAAATTATAAAGAGTGGTGTTTTTTGTAGATCGAAATGATTTTCCAGAGATTTCAGATGACTTTGTCTGATGTTTTGAATAACTGTATCTTCCACTTCCTCGTCTTTGGATATAATCAGATCTAGTTTAGTTCGAACTAAACAAAACGGTACCATAGTATTTTTTATCTGGTCTACAAGCCATACATCATCCTCTGATAAAACAGAATTAAATATAATAAAAAAGAAGTCGAAGTCACTGATATTTACTTGTTTTAAGAACATATCTCTTGTCATCGAAAAAGATCCAAACCCAGGCAAATCATAAAATATAATCAAATCATTTTCAGGATGAGGATATTTGGTTACCTCCATTGTGGTGTTTCCATGACCAGATTTTGCATATGATTTATCACCTTTCTTTGATCCACGCATTGTATTAATGAAAGTGGACTTGCCAGCATGAAAACGACCTGAAACTGCTAGTCTTACAGGATTTTGGCGGTGGCTATTTAGTACACTTTTGATATATTCGCGAGTTATCATTAGTCCATCCCTCTGAAGTTTTTCTTGCAACATTTTCCTTATGTCTATTGGGTCTCCTTTTGTTGCCTGTGCTTGATTTAATACCGTCGCCTCTGAATATAAAAGACATTCATAGTCTTACTTAAAAAATAATTTATTTTTTTTGTTGCCAAAGGATAAGGAAACACTAGAAGAACCAATGTTGCACATATCATAATGTAGTTATACTTTTCTTATTTGATTTTATTTTTAAAGTTGCAAACACGTTAATTCAATCATATAGAACAGAATATTTGCAAAATGTTCTGATAATTCATCTTTATTTTTTTTTTCATTCTGCACTGTGAAGATGATTGTTTGTTATTGCATCTCGATAAATAAACGATTGCAAATTATAACCTTTTAAAACTACTTTTAATTACACTACAAGATTTATGAGTGAAAACCTTGAAGGGATTTTTGTCAAAATAATAATAACATGACTAATTCAAGTATCATCGCATGTAACTACTTCATGTTCACAAGTCTAAAACGACTTGTTTTGAAATTATTTACAAGCATTTAAAACAATTAAAATAAATATTTCCGTTTAAAATTTGACGTATTAAAGATCATATTATATTCGCCTTAGTCTTAGATTGTTATGGTTATTCAACTTTTTAACAACATAAACATTCCGTGAAAAATAAAAATACACAATCCCATATGTTTTATTATAAGTAATTGCTTATCTAATCAATATTCAATAATTAAAAATATTGTTACAGCAAATTTTAATAACACGCAATCAGTATCTTCATGCCAGTACCGAAATACTGGCTACTGGGATCACAGTGGGTAAGGTTGTCCTGCGTGAAAACGTTCTGTACTGGTAATTTTGGTCTTGAATGGTGCTGGTGATCATTAAAAGTATGAAAACAAGGACGAAAATGAAAATTTTTGACGTTTTCTGCCATAAAAAATACATATAAAACAGTTGAGACATTTTAATTATGTTTTTTATGGGTTCATTAATCCGCTTTCTATACAAAAATCCACACGAAACCTGCTCAATTTATTAAAATTGTGAATTTTCTCAGATTAGACATGTCCTGATACTGTGCTGGTGGGTTCGGTCATTGTGCTGGTGGGTCCTGATACAGTGCTGGTGATTTTAACAAAAAGTTGGTCCCATTTTTAAAAACGTAGCAGAATCAATAAAATTGGGCAGATAATTGTATTCAATTGGATTTCTGACTCCTATTGGCACTTTTGTGCATCCACTTGGCTGTTTATTAACCGTTTTTCAAATAATCGTAATTTTATCATCCGTCCAATATCAGATGAAATTATATCTAATTAGAATAGGTTCTCTGAGATATTAAATGCCCTTAAATCGATAATTCTGTACATAATATGTTAACTAACTATTAAAATGTGCTTGAGGTAACGCGACATTTATAACGACAAAAAAACGCAATTATATAATTAGGTTAGATGATCTAACTACTGGTGCCTATAGTTTCTTCCTTAATATATGCACTGTCTCTTATACATTTTGACTGCATATCATACATAACTAAAAAAAAAACTGACTATGAACAATTTCTAGTCAAAGTATGACCTTCAACAATGAGCAAACATCAAAACGAATGTCTGCTTCAAATATGTAAACGATTAAAAAATGAAGACGCTCTGAATGAAAACACAAACAAATATGACAGATTGCAATCATCAACAACCACTGGTTTTGGGCACTCGAGACGGGGTTTAACATGTTTGTGTGTGCTCCACATAACCTCTCCAACTCAAACCAACCAAACCCCTCCCCTTTTCCTTCTTTATTGGTACACTTGTATAACAACACAACACTTGACTCGGAATGGAAATGGGGAATATGTCAAAGAGACAACAACCCGACAATAGAGCATACATGTATAACTTAACACACACAATAATAACATAAATACACAAATTATTAAACCACGAGTACTCGCAGATACTGAAAGCTAGTTCAAAGCCGCATTTTCAACAATGTATAATTATATTATAATCTCAATCGGTACTCATCAAACACATTTTGCAAAACTTAGGTTCGCATTTTTTACAGCGGATGACCCCTAGATTTCTCTGTGGGTTTTTCACCGATCTATAAACATGATGAATACGTAGACATCATCAAGTGCAAACTAACCATCCTTATTGCTTGTTATAAGTTCATGTCTTCAATGAATACTTACAAATACTTTTTAAAGAAGATTAATTTATAATATTATTTTTTTTGTTATATGTATATACATATAAGTAAAAAATCATTAATATCTATGCACACGCATGCGGAAGAATATCTCAAGACTGTTTGCGATCACAAAGAAAAATAACTCTGCATGGATTATTAGACATTTTTAGCAGGAATTTGCCTACTCAAATCCATTTTATTAGAAACATCGAATTATTACAGAAGAGTGTCCACCATGCACTTGTACTGCATTATTATTAATAAAGTAGATTAGAATGATATACAAATGCATGCACATTATATATACACGTATACCTTAAACTCCTCAACAAAAAAAGAGATCTTGCACCTCAAAATTTTTCTAAACATGATGAAACATTTGCCATTGGACGTTAAGCAACCAACAATCAATCAATCAAAAATCAAATCAAAACAATATACAATTTGCGCATATGAAATAGCAACCAAATATATGCTAGGTATATTTTCTATCGACAACACACATTTTCTGCATCAATGATATTCAATATCTGCCAGGTTTACATAAAATATAAGAGCACAGAACCAGGACATAGGAGCACAGAACTATGACCGTTTTACCTCATCACCAGCACGTCGTCAGGACAATTTCGTTTCATGAATTTGCATGACTTTTGCAATAAACAAATGTTGTAATGTTCCTTGCATGGTATATACTAATGACGTGTCAGAGAAAAATTAAGCAACAGACAGGTATTTTTATTGCCGTTCTGATACAATGTAAAAAAAAAAACACCACCACACAACCAGGACCCACCAGCACCAGTCAGGATCGAATCACCAGCACAGAACGTTCTCTCTCAAGATAACCGTACCCACCGTGGGTATTGTGATACCCTCGGGGACTCTCAGTCCACCAACCCTGATCTCGATTAGTAACAGCCAACAAATATTAAATTGAATTCAACAACATCTATGTTTATGTTTATTATTGTACGCATTAGAATTAGAACAACATTATTAATAACACAGTACCGAAGACAAAGTACAGAATTCTCATCGAGGTCAGGGTAAATCGGTTCTAACGTTAAAACACGCAAGAAGATGTGTTGACGTAGAAGTTACCGTTCATTAACATTTTCAACTTTCTCTGAAAACTTTAAAAATATTTCTATGATGGATTTCCTGAAATTAACAAATTAATCACCTGTGAAAAGTGTCATTTTTCAATCATACCACTTATCCTTATTTTATCCAAAATGTGACACTAATGCTTACATGGAATTGTTTTTCCAGATACTGTACTTGCAAACTCAGGCATTATTTTTTTAGCTGTGATCGATCAGTCTCCGATCAATCAAGTTCGCGTCACACTCACGTCACCAATCCGTCAGGGTTATAGTAAAACTATTCGACGAATCAGACTGATTGACTTTTTTGACGGATTGAACCTATACTACATCACACTATAAACTAATACAAATAACTGAATCTTAGTTTTGTTTCAATAAATTGAAATTGCTCCGTGAAAAATTCGAAAATACAAAAGATCAATCTTGTTTTATTAATTATTCAGCAAAATTTAAAAGATAAAAAAAGAAGAAATATCATACGAAGAAAACCAAATTTAAATACTATTATAAAAGAATGGTGATTTTCTTTTTTATTTATGTTATATATTGTAAACCCGAAGAGTGCCGAAACGTTGTTTATCGCGATTGTGATTTTTTTTAATTGTCTGATAAAACTCTGGAAAATGATAGTATGATCAATAATTGCAACAAATTTCAGAGCTTTATTTTGAATTATTTAAAGTTTCTTATCCTTATTATCTTAAACTTCTTTAAATATAACATTTGTTATGCTTAAAAACTGCTAATGATTTTTTGTTTCCTTCCTCTTATATTCATGTATTTTTGGGAAAAACAAACTAAAACTAAAGATTATGCATATTTATTATTATATTAATCTCATGTTATACAAAATAGCTTATCTATAGGCATTTATAATGACTGATTGCAATTGACTTTGCATTTCTAATATAACAGAGTAAATATTCGCATTTTCAAGCAACACGAACAAATTTTGTATTTTTTCATCAAATGACGGTTTATATTTTCTATCAAAATAAAAAAATTATTGCATTCGTATTCAAGGCAAAACAAAAGTTTTAGTATTATTTTCTTTACATTTTAAAAATTCTTATAAAAATATTAATGGAGGACTCTCATATAAAAAGTTACAAATAACGTTGCATTGTTTTTGTTTATCTAAAGGCGAAAAAATAGCAATTTTAAACAATGCAAAGACTTTTAATATATATTTTTTCTGATGTTCTTTTTTTTTATGAAAAATCCTATCCTAAACTATAAATAGTACAAAAATCCAATGGCGGACAATAGTTTCAAATATAATAAAGAAATTATTGCATTCCTATCTAATAAAAAGAAACGTTTATGCATATTTATATTCCAATTGTTAACATAACCTCTCTTAAGGCATTTATAATGATTGATCACAATTGAAGTTTCATTATTTCTAATATAACAGAGTAAATATTTGAATTTTCAAGCAACGCGAAAAATTTCTCCCTGAAATTCAGCATGTTTGCAACCATTCCTGATCAGATAATTGCATGTAGGATTATGTTTGATGTTGTCTAATATTCGCTTGGTTTCATTTTAAATTTTTGCTCGAACTTATCACGTTTCAGGTATACGGATATGCATTAAACGATAGCTTTTATTATAAAGATAACATAGTCGAATTGTTTATGTTTATTGGGTCAAAACTACAAGCAATAAGGTTGATAAGGTCGTAATTTTCATGTTTTGCAGTTTTATTACTCTACCTTTTTAAATAAACCATCGAGTTTGAGAGCTTTGTTATTATCAAAATAAAAATATGATGGTTTCAAAATAAGACATTTAATATCTAATAACTAATAACATAGTAGACTATCGTAATACTCCTTTACATCAGTGCATAAACAAAATCGATCATAGAACTTGGAAGAATCTTAAAATTACCATTTTCAATATGAATGTCTGTATCCCCATGATCCTGTTTTCCGTCATGCTCACCCAGCACATTTTCGTCTGTCTGTATATCCTTTTTATTAGAAGAAGAGCCTGAAAATCAGAGAAATCTTTCAAATTTTGTGATAGTTTTAATGTATAAAAAGGTCTGCATATGTTTATCCTGGGTACATTAATTAGCCAATGGTTTATATTCAAAAAACATTTGTTGGATTCAAAAATATAATGGATAATTGATCATTTGTCAATTAATAATGGTTTTACAATGTGTCATCTCTAACTATTTTTTTTGGTGTCGATGGATAGCCAATATCTTGTCGTAATTGAATCTAGCGTTATTGGTAATTACAAATAGAGCCGCCTGAAATTAGGACTCAAAGAAAAAGCACAGTTTTTATCTGCCTGTATATCCTTTTGGGAAAAGTCCTGGAATTAGAAATAATCTAAAAATTTAATAAAATCTTTCTGTATAATTAGGTTATTACATGTTCATCCTAGGGACATTGATTAACCAATGTTTTTTTTTCTAAATATTTGTTGGATAAAGAAATATACTGGAATATTGAAAATTTGTCAATTAATAATTAATCTTCCCTGTGTCATCTCTGTTCTCTTTGTGTGTTGATTGATTGAAATATTTTACGTATTGGCAGTATCTTGACATACATGTATTACATGTCTTATGTTCTTTAATGTCTTCATTTTTATTTTCTTTATATCTCGTCTTTGTTTTTATCTTCAAATGGTTACAAACTTTATTATTAAAAAAATTCCCATATGAGGATATATGAATGGCGGTGTTTTTTTTCTTCTTCGAATGGTCATTGATAAGTATATGCATAGAAGTTTTACTTTCATGAGAATGATAGTATGGACGATTTATTTATCATTTCAAGGCCAATACGAACAATAACGACAGTTAATATATAACGTTTAATATTTTGCTCTTTTATTACTCTGTAGTTTCGTTTAAAATAAATCGTCAAGTTCGATAGTTTTGTTATTATTTTTGTTTGGTTAAATGTAAAAGTATGATGCGCCTAAAATGTGAGTTTTAATATTTAATTATTTAATAGATTATCGTAGATTATCGTAATGCTCCTTTACATCAGCGCAATGCGTAAATAGCATGTGTTAAATTTGAATAATTTTAAAACTATCATTTTCAACAGAGGTTTTTGTGTCTGCTGGTTCGAGTATTTCATCATGCTTACCTTGTACATTTTTATCAGCATATATATCCCTTTTAGAAGGAGGGGCTGGAAATCATAGAAATCTTTAAAATTGTATGATAATCGTGATGTATAATAAGGACTGCACATATTCATGTTAGGAACATTGATTAACCAATGGTTTCTATTTTGAAATATGTTATTGAATTCAAAATATGTGGGTCAATTGAGAACTTATCAGTTTTTAATGATTCTCCCCAGTGTATCTCGCATCTGGTTTGTGGCTGGATTGAAATAGTTTACGTGTTGCTATTTCATGTTAGTTTCTTATTTTTTTACATCTCGTGTAAGTGTCTTACTTCTAAAGAATAATAATAAAAAAATAAATAGAATAATCCATTATGTTATATTATTGTATTCAAGGGGTTCCTATTGTTTCTCTTACTTCTCATTTATAAGAAAATGCATTGAAATACGACTTTTATCATACAGATAACATCGCCGATTTATTTATTCTTTCAATGTTCATACAAACAACAACGACAGTTGATATAGTCCATGTTGTCAAACCTTGATTTTTTGCAGTTTTACAAAATGAGACTTTTTACTTAGAACATTATTGTAATTCTCCTGTACATCAGCGCAAAGATCCAGATCCTGCATATGATTTAAAGAATTCTTTATTACCATTTTCAATAGAGATGCCTGTATCCCCTAACTCCTGTTTCCCGTCCTGTTCACTTAGCAAACTTTTATCAGTCTGTATATCCGATTTAGAGCCTGCATATGAGAGAAATCTCTGTAGTTTTATGATATACCCGTATGTATAATAAGGTCTGATTATGTGTATGCTAGGGTCATTGATTAACCAATGATTTCTGTTTTAGATTTTTTGTCGGATTTATAAATATGCTGCACTATTGATAATTTGTCAATAAATGCTAATTTTTCCCATGTGTCATCTCAAACATTTTGTTTTGTATGTTGATTGATGGAAATGTTTTACATATTGCCAATATCTTGTCGTATACTGAATGCAAGCGTTACTGGTTATTACGAAACAAGAGGCACCTAATTTCAGGACTCAAATGAAAATGGCTGTATGTAAATGCTAACATTCACAGGTAAACGTCTCTTGTTCTTGAAATGCTTCGTTCCTTTGCTTTATATCTTGTTTTTGTTTTACCTTCAAAACGATTTTCAACATCATCAATAATGAAAAAACAACCTGTCAAATCAAATTATCGCATCTGTTGATATATTTAGTGATGTTAGATATTCGCTTGGTTCTATTTTGACAAATGAAAATTCAGATAATGACAACACTACGGCAAAGACAAACAATAAAGACGAATTATAAAAGGCAAGATCCTCGAACTTCTGACATGCTCACTTCGCCCATTGTCAACAGTCTGTATATCCGATTTAGAAGAAAGGCCTGGAAATCAGAAAATAATCTTATAATTTAACTATAATCTTTTTCTTTATGTATAATAAGGTCAGCACATGTCTATCCGAGAGACATTGATTATTATACTAGATTCTCCCCTTTGTCATCTCCAATCGGTTTGTGTGTTGATGGATTGAGTGTACGTATTAAGGGACTGTGCAAAATTTATCTAAGGGTTGAGCCGGTGCAAACATGGACGGGGCAAACACTTTTTTCATGCAATAAATGAGCGGGGCACAAAGTTTTTTTGTAAAAAAAAATTGGCGGGGCGCACACTTTTTTAAAAACCATTCATGTGTGCATAAAAAAATTAAATCAGAGTATAACAGATTAAAACTATCTGAATGCAACGTGTTTAAATATTCATACAGTTGTGTCCTGGTAATCATATATTACTGATAAATGAACTATTTTTTCTTATAGATAACATGACTTACAATCTGCAGTTAAATTTTTTAAAGAATGTTTTTATTTTCATGAAGTAAGCAACACATTGGGTTCCACGGAAACCTTACGCATTTCTATTCTAGATAGTCAAAACGACCGAAAAATTGCTTGATATTGCCGATGTGCTTGATAATTCTTCAAACAGTGAGCAGCCGTCCTAAACAACAAAATGATATTTACCATTTTCAGTAGTCTGTGGTTCCCACTTATCTTCTTGATTAACATCATTTGCACTATTCAAACTGGTATTTAATGTTACGTCAATTTTGCTAGAAGAATCTGGAAAACATGTATACTGTGAAAGCTCATAGTGGGTTTTAATAACTAGTAATGACAAATCAGCTCTCTACACAAAGCGTGTATTAATTGAATGTTTGAAATTGACAAAATTGGTTTTCACATTACATTTTCCTATTTATAAACCTCATCATAAATGTTTGTATAATGACGAGGAAACGAAGCATAAGCGTTTTCAAACGCATTAAAAGTAATAACACTGCAAAGTTAAGACGAATAAGAATACAGCGTTCTCACTGAAACAGACTTAAAAGTAACGTACGATGTATTCAATAACATACTCACATGGGATTGGGTAATTAGGTAAATATAACAAATCAATAAGTAGAACAAATCAATACAAGACTGGAAAAATAGTTTCGATAAGATATATCCTTTATTAGTATGATTTAAAATTAATCTTATCATTCAATGCTGATTTTTTTACATTAATATTTGCATGAACCACACTTTGCGTCACCAATGAATTGGTTTGGTTACCACTAAAATATTTTCTTATAATTTGGATTATCCGGATGTCAAAAGGAAATCTGTGCAAATTTACAATAAATATGAGATAACTTATCTCAAAATATGTGTCTTACCATCGGCAATATCAGAGTCTATATCATGAGGTTCCCATTTGTCCTCTGTTTCAGAATCATGTTCACTAAGTAAACTGTTATCGCTGATGAGGGTCGTCTTTCTGATAGTGGTATCTGGAATTTATATCTCACAGTTAAAGCTAATAATGGTTTCAATTGGACGGAATCTTTTATGTGTGAAATGAATACTGAAGTTGGAAAAACCGGTGAAAATATATGCTGATTTTAATTAGGTTTATGAATTACTTTAACTCCTTTGATAGGACTGACCTTCGAGAATACGCAATGTTCAGATTATTCGGTTTCTATGTACATGATATAGCACTTTTGGTTATTTTGCTCTGATTCTTTTAGTATTGGTAAGCTGGTATACATACGTTTTCTCATCAGGAAATTCGGTAGCAAAATTAAGCAAAACCTCTGAAAATGATGGACTACCCGCCAGAAAATGAAAGTATTCTACAAATGTAAAATTCTGAGTTAATCGTACTTGGGTTTATATTTGAGGAATGACAGCGATTCTTCGTCAGAGTTAATGTTAATCTAAATATGTGTTTATCAGGGTAATGAGTCGATCCTAGTATATTCGTTCAATCCCTTATTGGCATATTTTACATAGATACATACAATTGTGTAATAAAAAGGACAAAATGGGGTTGTTAAATTTGATGTTTACCTTTTTGTGCTTATTTGTTTTTATAGTGATTAAGATGATAACATAATGTTGATTGCTGTATCCCGTTTTTAAATTTGTACACATCGTTGTCAATATAATGAAATTTGAAGCGACTATCATACAAGTTAGAGGTTAAGCTAGCTATAAAACCAGGTCTAATCCACCATTTTCTAGAAAATGCCTTAACCAAGTCAGGAATATGACATTTGTTATCTATTCGTTTGATGAGTTTTAGCTGTTAATTTTGTCATTTGATTAGGAACTTTTTTGTGATTTTACTTGTCAGTCTATGAAGACTTGATGATATAACTTTTTTTATAACCTACTACCTTGTTCACAACAATTTTGTTTGTTATTTCAATAAGACAGAACCAAATATTACAGTCGTTCCTTATAAATTAATTTAACTTCTATTTTTAAGAAGTAAATCATTAAAAAAACATTGATGACGTCGAATTCACTTGACAAAATTAGGTTTATTATCTAATAGACAAAACAACTTTTGGCAAATCAGAAGATGAGTTACATTCAAAATTTAAATTATGACGTGACATATATATATTGCTAGTATTGGCCAACTTGTCTCAGCTAATATTCCATTTTCTTTAACTGAAATATGACATAAATAATACTACTTAATGGCGGATTGTTTACTTTGAACAAGAAACGAAAGTAAAATACGCTTTGCATACACTGTGTATCAATACATATCAAGAATCACATCTAGGTTTTTGTGGGACAGATATTTAGCTTTCTTTTAATGTTTTTTGTTACTTAAGTGTGTTGGCTTTTCGTTATGATGTTGCATTACTTGTTTAGTTCTCGGTATTTATTCTCAATTTTAAAATAACGTATGTTTATTGATTCGCCGGAGAATTGTACACTTTTAGTTATAAATAATCAGAATATTATAAATCACTACGAGCTAAAACTGAATGCGGAAAGATACGAAAGTCTCGTTTTATTACGAAAAATAATAACCATATCAGATAAAGGTTAAAGTTATTTCAATATTTTAATAATTGAGATAGTATTCCAAAAAAGTATTAATAATAACTTATCCGAGCTGAAAATAAATGGGGAAAGATATAAAACATGTAAAAGTGATAATTTATATGATAAGAATATAGGTCAAAGGTTGAAATTATTTCAGATTTCAAAAATTCCGGCAATAAATGTAGGTAGTCCCTACGGACAATTATTTTCGGCTCCACTATTCACCTGCGTTGCTTTTCTTCACATTATATCCAGTGATTAGTTACATTTGGTGATGTTATAACTTAAAGAAAGGACTACTACAATTGAAAAATAGTCATCATGCTTATTCTCAATATTCCACAGGATATAATAACATAAACATGATAAAGGTTTCAAAGCGCTAGCGATCATGATTCTTAATTTTTGTTACCTGGTATATATGAATCATTTTTTGTCCCACAACTGCCACAAAATTTGACTCGTGAGTTAATTACATTATAACACGGAGTCCCATTTATTGTGCCTGTGCATAATGATCCTTTGTCATTGCTATGGTTGATTCTGTGTCCACAATTGTTGCAAAATCTTTGACTCTGAGAACTATCACTGTTGCAGTGCTGACAGCAACTTAAATCTATTGCGTTCATACTGACTAAAATCAAAACGAATATAAGCTGTAATATAGACAAATCAAAACATTCCTGCCATTCAAATCAGATTGTAAAATGTATTAAAAATAACAACATTAAAAATAACAACAAAAGAGCAATCTATCAACGGAAACTCATTTGTAAAGCACTTTTCTTACTGGTTTAAAAAAAGTTAAATTGATAGTAGTCAAAGGCTGAATCGACTTCCAAAACTTTTCAAATAAATAAAATCGGACTTGAAGAGCGTCATTTTTTTTTGAAGCTTCAACATCGGATTCATTAGACATCGCAATGACGGATAATTGATTTTCAATACTTTATATATTTCAAGACAAGAAATAAAATTGAGAATGGAAATGGGGAATGTGTCAAAGAGACAACAACCCGACCAAATAAAAAACAACAGCAGAGGGTCACCCACAGGTCTTCAATGTAGCGAGAAATTCCCGCACCCGGAGGCGTCCTTCAGCTGGCCCCTAAACAAATATATACTAGTCCAGTGATAATGAACGCCATACTAATTTCCAAATTGTACACAAGAAACTAAAATTGAAATAATACAAGACTAACAAAGGTCAGAGGCTCCTGACTTGGGACAGGCGCACAAATGCGGCGTGGTTAAACATGTTTGTGAGATCTCAACCCTCCCCCTATACCTCTAACCAATGTAGAAAAGTAAACGCATAACAATACGCACATTAACATTCAGTTCAAGAGAAGTCCGAGTCTGATGTCAGAAGATGTAACCAAAGAAAATAAACAAAATAACAAGTATGAGTTGTGGTAGTGTTTAAAATATTCACTTTTTCGAATTTGCGTATTGTCATTTGTATTACTCTATATTTAAGTTACAGAACCGAAATGTTAAAAAAAACTTCATCAGCCACTTGACCTACACATTAGAGTGAAATCTGTATTAACATTCCCTGAGAGATTTGCAACTTTAATTTCCAAGTAGTTTAATTTATAAACAGCCAATTTAAGAAAGATTTGTTTTTAATTTTATTAGTACCGAAGTAATGACTACATGTAATGAACCTCAGAGACTGTTAGTCTACCAGAAATGATATCCTATAAATTCATCAAAGATGCCGGGATAAATTTTGCATTTACGCCAGACGAGCGTTTCGCCTACAAACAACTCATCAGTGACACTCGAATCTAAAAAAGTTACAAAGGCCAAATAAAGCAAAATATAGCATGAAGTTGAGAAGAATTGAGGACCAAAACTCCAAAATGTTTTGCCAAATACAGCTAAGGTAAATCGAGATAAATATAAATAAATAGACAGAAAATTGGTATGTAAAGGGCAACAATTTCATAGGTTATGTTTTCCTTCTTGCTGTCATTTTTATTATCTGGGATTACCCCCAGATAAAAACAAAGACAGCAAGAAGGACAATGAAGAAGTACAAACAAGGAAATTTATTTCAAGAATGAATACAGCATATACGCATAACTGTAATAATGTTCTACACCGCTACTTTTACATAGGTACTATGTTTTTCAGTTATATATATGACTTGAATTCTTTACATGTGTTAGTTTTAATCATCGATTACCAGTTCCTTATCTTTTTACGTACCATACATTTCTTTTGGGGCTTTCCATAAATATTTACATCTATATTTCGTAACGTTTCTAGAGTTATCGGTTTCGACTTTTGAATTAAGAAATATTATGTATAAAATTACATTTTTCTTGGTTTTTATTTTAGTTATAAAAGTCTATATTACACAAAGACAAATATGGCTTGTATTCGAGAATTTACTATTGATTTTATTGGTCATAGTAAAACGCAGGGGTTAAGAAATCCACTAGCCCGATGCCCGGGACTACAACATTTTGACCTCGGGTAACCAAAACTTGTAACCCAAAATGCCCGACGGACTAGTAACAAAAATTTCTTGGCGTTTCTAAAATTGAAAGGGGAAAATCCCCTCAACACTTTTCTATCTTATCCAATCAGATTCAACTACGTCATCCGGGATTCCCAGAATTTGAACTGATTTTGTACAAGTTTTAAAATAGAACCAATCTTGTACTTTCAATATCGATGTGTCAATACAGGGGCGGTATTGTACATTGCTTATGCAAATGATTTTACCTCCTTCTGATTAATTTATTGCAATATAAATGTGAATCCCTTTTGACAGCAGAAACCTGACTTTTGTCAGATATAAATTTGAAACATGTGCTGATAATTCTTTTACACAACCGTGATGATGCTATTGTATCTGTTAAAACTCATTATATCAGAATTTTCAGTGAATATTTAATTATCGATTTATTGAATATATATGTTAATGGAATATTTTTTGCTGATATAGTTTTGAATATCCAGTTTGCAAAGATCTACTGTACAATGCCGCCAATAGATAAAAAAATGTTAAGTTTATAGAATTCATTGTTATTGCAGCAAACTATGAAATTGTTAGGCATACTAAGGCTAGCAGGTCAGTTTTGTTGGGCAAGTAGTTCTTCCAACAGGGCTAGTAAAATCTTGCAACCAATTAGCCCTGGGCTAGTGAGCTATAACAAAATTTCTTAACCCCTGAAAACGGTTTCCTCAGTTTCTTTAAAAATCATGCTTTTACTGTTATCAAATATTTTTATGATTTTTATGTGTTTACAAAATAAGGCATATTCGAATTTATTTCTAAGTATGTATAATAAGTTTCTTACGGAAATATCAAGTAACAATCCTAACGCTAAGCACATCACAATGTAAAGGTAAGGAATTTGCGAATAAGCATCGTTTTAGAATTATGTAGTAAACAGATTAAATCCTACTACACTTAAAAAATCAAAATGGCCGAGTTGAATGTAATATTTTTTTGTTTCAAATATGTGAAATTGACAATATCAATAAAAAAAAAACAACCACGCTAAAACACGTTATTTTATTACAAACATATAAACAATAACTTTCACTATAGGACAAAAAACAGACATACTAACAAATAGGGAAACATACATGACAGAGAAAATACAGGGATTCGAACCTAGATCTAAAGTATATACTTTTAACTTAACAATTGGACTCGTTGATCTTCACCATGCTATGTGTAGCATATGTTTATTTATAAATATAAGATATACATCTAAATTTCAATCCCTTGGAAGCCGAGAGGTTTCGTCGATGTTATGTTGTCATTCGCAAATGACATATATAAAAGATGGGTTTGATTCCCGATAAAGGCAAACTAAAAATAACAAAAACTAAAGATAAGTGTTTTAATAAATTGTTTTAGTGAACAGAATTCAGTTAATTAGCCAATTCAAAATTTATGAAATTAAGTACACAAAGGAAATAACTAAACGTAATTTGGTGAATCCTTTTCACGTGAAATTCACATGAAAATTGTCACGTGAGTTTCATGTATAAGCTCGTTTGAGGTGAATATCAAGTGAAATTTTTCACGTGAATCTCATGTGAGATTCATGTGAAATTCTCGCTAGCAAATTTTGCCTGTGTAGGCAATTGGGTAAAGACCAAGAAGCAGTTGATAACCAAATCGAAGAGATGTTTTGAGACGCCGGCAGTTTAAAAAACGGTAAATATCGTTTTTGTAAACTTCAAGCCGTTGACCTCATAGATGCTTAATGTCTAAATTAGGTTAATACCGGGAACGAATACTTTCAAAGGTAAAATTTAAAGCTGTAATGCGTTCTCTAGTTTCAATCACAGATAGCATTATAGAGACAACATATGAAAAAAGTAAAGAAATAATCCGTATTGTGTAGCTGTAAATGGTGTTATGGCTACTGTATCAGTTCCTTTTATTAATATTCCAATATATTTTGCATTGATCGAGTCAGTAGTCTTAAATATTTTGAAGTCGTTTGTTTGATAAAAGTTTTCACAGTTTATACCTTGGACAAAAGAAATGTGTTTAAACCTGCTTCATTTGTTTGCACCTGTCTCCCCGCTTCATTTGTTTGCACCTATCCTAAGTCAGGAACCTGATGCTCAGTGATTGTCGTTTGTTAATGTGGTTTATGAGTTCTTCTCGTTTCTTATATAGATTAGATCTTTGGTTTCCCTGTTTGAATGGTTTTGCACTAGTAATTTTTTAGGCTCTTTATATCTAGCTTCTCGGTTGAACCAAGGCTCCGTGCTTTGATCCGTAACTTGACCTATAATGCTTTACTTTTTACAAAATGTGCCTTAGATGAAGATTTGTCTCATTGGCACTCATACATGTACCACATCTTCTTCGAAAAAAAACAATCATCGCAATATCAACTATTGAAGGCAGTACATTGACCTATAATGGTTTACCTTTTTAAATTGTTATTTGGATGGAGAGTTGTCTCATTGGCACTCACACCATATCTTCCTATATCTATTAGATGCGCATTAGGACTAGTATTAGATTTGAATAAGCTTTGGAAACAGTTTATAAACTTGTAAGTCACTATTTATTAGAAACACTTTTCTTTTAAGTAGATACTTATCGTGTATGTTAACACATATTGAAACAAATATTCAAACAGTATTGAACAATTTTTATCTGATGAGTAGCAGCCTAGAAAAAAATACACAAAAGGAGATGATAACTCTTCGTATGGTCACCCCAACGTACAGTTCCCAGACATGTTAAACAAAATGTTTGCGTTCATCTGAAAATCATAGCAGTAACTTAGAAATGAAAAAAGAAAACAACTAACTCTTTCTTTCGATACTTACTTACTTTTTTTTATATAAACCTTTGTGAGACCACTGAAACATGTCGAAATTAGTACATGTACGCTTAAGATCCTGAGTTAGCAGAGTTGCAACTAAATTTTCATCTGCAAGTCCTATTTGTAATAACCGTCTTGTTGATTGTCTTTCGTCATTAACGGTTTATATTTTATTGCAAGTGTATTGATTTTGAGCTCTTTCTGTTTAATGAATACACAATGTTTGACAGGATGATGAATATTCAAAGCTTTGGATTGTTAAATAATACAAGTGTTTACCTTTAGATGTCTTTCCTTCTTTGTGTTGTATGACATTCACAATTAAGCAATATACATTTGTCAATATTGCATAACCTTTAGGAAAATGTTGAGGTGGTTTTTACTAATTTCCTAATTGTATGTGGTCATATAGCTTGTCTTGTATTTAAGTTTACATCCATTGGCTTTAAACTTTTGTGTTTGATCGTTGCTGGGGTAAACTCGGAAAATTGCTTCGAAATTACAAATATTTTTTTTTCAAAGATACTACTGAATCGCTGTTAATTTTATTTTGGCAGATCATTTTGCAAATTTATACTTTTGAAGTAAAATAAACCACATATTCTACCAAAAGATTTTCTAAAATATCAATGTGTGATGTGTTTCGTTTTAGATCTTTTGATATGAGTATGTGTCTGTCTCAACCCCTCAAAGACGTGATTTTGAGGTTTAGAATCTTACATATAATAGAACCGTCTCCTAGACGTACGTGTTAAATGACAGGCGACAGATACTAGAAGGACATTCAAACTCATAAGTCGAAAATAAACACAAAATGGAAAAACTGACAACACCATGGCTCCAACAGAAAAAAGACAGACAAACAAACTATAGTTCACAAAACACAGCATGGAAAAAAACTGAGCAACACCAACCCCATCAAAATCTGGGTTTATCTCAGGTGCTCCGGGGAAGGGCACATGTTGCACCCGTCGTCTTGCTCTTGTTGGTACAACCGGTAATAAGTCTAATTTAGAAGGTCAAATTCGGGAAAAAGGGACACGATTGTAATACCGACACTAGGAACATGTCCATTATCATATGTAAACAGATATTACATAGATGTCAGTCAACTCATGATGGCGAAGGGATGATTTCAACTTCACCACTTGAATCTCTTTGTTTAAAATAACTTCCGTGTGAACAGTATCTCCATATCAAGGAATTAATGATAAGGTATACAAGCTCTTGAATATCGTATCAGTTTGGAGTTATATGTTTCTACATAGAAATGGAGAGTTCACAATTGAGAAGCTGAGATTATTTCGTTTGTCGTAAAGTTTTGTTTTCAGCCGACCTGCATTGCCAATTTCGAAACGCATTCGAAGAAATGAGGCATACTTAACTGTATCTGTTGTATCCTTTATATAGTTCATGAGATAGATGCGTTCAACATAGGCACCAAGTTTTGATTTTTTTAGTGCAAGAACGCCATCCATATAGCAGAACGTTCAGTTAAAGGATTGATAATTTCTTGTATTTCTTCCTAAGAAGTTCCTAGCTGTGTGAATATAAATAGATAAAGTAACAAGTCGCTGAGAAGAGAGCAGAGTTTTTACTCAATTTGATATCCTGTGGTTATATTCTAACTATAAAAATTTTCAAAATAACTTTTCCAGAAATACTAATACATTCAAACTACTTATTGGTGTATTCTTACTACAGAAAAAAGATTGAATTGCCAGAATTTTTTAAATTAAAGGTCAAGAGTAGGGGGTTCAATATACCGCAGGGGGGTCAAAATACCATGGCAAAGTAAAATTTTCAAAATAACTTTTCCAGCAAGATTAATACATTCAAACTACTTATTGGTGTACTCTTACTACATAAATAAGATAGAATAGCCTTTTTTTTTTAAATTAAAGGTCTAGAGTTGGGGGTTTAATATACCGCAAGGGAGGAGGGGGGTCAAAATACCCTCGCAAAGTAAAATTTTAAAAATATCTTTTCCAGGAAGTTAAATACATACAAACTACTTATTGGTGTATTCATACTACATAAAAAAGATAGAATACCCAGATTTTTTTAAATTAAAGGTCTAGAGTAGGGGGTTCACTATACCGCAAGGGGGGGGGGGGTCAAAATACCATGGCAAAGTAAAATTTTAAAAATATCTTTTCCAGCAAGTTAAATACATACAAACTACTTATTGGTAAAATCTAACTACATAACAGAGTTAGAATTACCAGATTTTTAGAAATTAAAGGTCTTAGAGTAGGGGGTTCAATATACTGCAGGGGGGGGGGGGGGGGGGTGGTGTCAAAGTTAAATTTTCAAAATATCTTTTCCAGCAAGTTTAATACATACAAACTACTTTTTTGTGTATTCCTACTCCACATAAGAGTTAAAATTGCCAGAATTTTTTGAATGTAATGTCTCAATATCCTGAAAAGGGGGGGGGGGGGGGGGGGGGGGGGGGGGGGGGGGGTGGGCAAAATACAATGTACCATGACAAGGTAAAATTTTCAAAATATCTTTTCCAGCAAGTTCAATACATACAAACTACTTATTAGTGTATTCTAACTACGTAAAATAGTTAGAATTGCCAGAATATCTGAAATTAAAGGCCTAGAGTAGGGGGTTCAATATACCGCAGGGGGTCAAAATCACATGGCAAAGTACAATTTTCACAATATCTTTTCCAGCAAGTTAAATACCATGGTATTTTGACCCCCCTGCGGTATATTGAACCCCCTACCATAGATCTTGAATTTCAAAAATTCTGGCTATTCGAACTCCTTATCATGGTAATAATACTCCAATAAGTAGTTTGTATGTATTAAATATGCTTGAAAAGATATTTTGAAAATTTTACTTACCCCATGGTATTTTGACCCCCCTGCGGTATATAGAACCCCCTACTATAGACCTTGAATTTCAAAAATTCTAGCTATTCTAATGCCTCAACATTGTAATAATTCTCCAATAAGTAGTTTGTATGCATTTAACATCCTAGAAAAGATATTTTGAAAAAAAAATATCCATGGTATTTTGACCCCCGTGTGGTATATTGAACCCCCTACTATAGACCTTGAATTCCAAAAATTCTAGCTATTCGACCTCGTTAACATGGGAATTATGCTCAATTAGTAGTTTGTATATATTAAATATGCTTGAAAAGATATTTTGAAAATTTTACTTAGCCATGGTATTTTGACCCCCCCTGCGGTATATTGAACCCCCTACCCTAGACCTTGATTTTCAAGCTATTCTAACTCCTTAACATAGTAATAATACTCCAATAAGTAGTTTGTATGTATTTAGCATACTGAAAAATATATTTTGCAAAATTTTACATAGCCATCATGGCCATGGTATTTTGACCCCCCTGCGGTATATTGAACCCCCCTACTTATATAATTAAAACCACAAATAAAAAAAAATAGTAGCCAAAAAATTGTAAATTAGATTATCTGCAAAACTATGTGTGAAAAATAACCCGGGGTCAAAATACCATGCGGTATAATGACCCCGAGGTCATTTCACCGCATGGCATTTTGACCCCGGGGTCAATTTTTAGGGGGTTCAAAATACCATATGACACCGGAACTCACCCTGTGAGTCCAAATATTTTGTCGGTTCGGAGTAATCGCTCCGAAACCCAAAATCCTTGTTATCGTTCCAACACCGTAACCGTTATAGGTAGAAAAAAAAACGAAGGGTGAAATTTTTTCAGGACCAGACCCTGGTTCTTCGTTACATTTGGATCGAAAAGATTCAACGACTCATTGGTAGGGTTATGCCCCTATTAAAATTAACCGGTGTCGGTTGGCACACCAAAACTCAGAAACCGTAAGTCGTAGACACCTAAGATCTTCACTATTCATCATCAATTCATGTGACTTTGAAAAATACCTCAAGGTCAAATTTGTATGTTGACCTTAACCTTTGACCTAACAACTTGTTATGGGATAATCTCAGCAACCTTAATACTTTCAGAAGTGTTGTATAGTGGAAAATGTTTGGGTCATTATTGCGCAACTTTGCTACATTTGACCGAAGAGATTTGACCTTTCTGTAAGGGGCATAACCAATGTTTTAGGTTTCTGAAAAGAGAAAATCAGCTTTTACTATATAACCAAAGGTCCCAGACCCATGAGGTCTTCAGCAATGACATTGAGGACTAATGACTCATTCTTTTATTTTGTGCCAATTATTCTCTATTCTGTAAAACCTTTCGACACCCTCTTACAGCTCTTTATCACTTTATATGTTTTTGTCTTTTAAGGAAATATAGAACTTGATCCTGGCATAACCATCCATCCTGCACCATCAGTTGTAATTGCTCAAAAGAATAGTCCACTGCTGCTGAACTGTTCTGTCTCATCTTCGCTTGACGCTGGTCCGGTCACCATCACATGGTATAAGGATGGCCAGCCTGTCTTAATTGATAGGCGGGTACAGGTCGGAGACAATGGCTCGTTATATTTTAAACAAGTGAAGAACAACCGTCATTCTAGGAACAAAAATAGAAACCAGAATGGATTCTACGAGTGCTTTATGAAAAACAAGTATGGTACTGCTATTGCAAGAGAGGTCCATCTTCAAGTTGCAAGTAGGTGTTTTGGGTAAAAAAAAATTACACTCAGTCTGTCGATTTACTTATTTGCCTTGGATCGAGGGAAATTTTTATTTTCCAGAATATTGGATTTAATGATTTTGACAGTCTGCATAGAAGTCTAGAAGATGTATACTTCATTAACATTAACTTTATATGTTGAATTTAATTGGGTTTTTTTAATTGCAGTTAACATTCAAATTCATGTTTACCCAGGAAGTCCACGAAATGTGGTATGCCATTAAGAATAATGATTACTGATTTTTTTACTGATTGCGGTTAACATGTTTGTATCATTTAGTTCCGGGTAGGATCGACATGATTTAAGAAAGTAATAGTGCTTTCAATGTTTTAAATTTCACATTAACAATTTAATTTTTTTAAATATTAAAATGTCGTATAAAATATTACTCCTTGTCTGTCTGTACGTACGTCTCATAACAAGTTTCCGTTCCCGTACTTCAGTTTTGGATGGCATAATGGTTACATATACATTTGAAAAAGAGTTAAATGCGTGTTGCTATGTTAAAAGGGCCAATGGCTCGGAGGAAATTTTATAATAAATGTTTTATGAAAGTATAAATATATATTTACCTAGTAAAAGAACTGTATTACGCAACGCTGTCATTCTTTCTTATGACCTGATTATGTTCAATCTACTTTTAAGAAATCAAATATTAATTATGTCAACAGTATGATATGTGTGTCACAGAATTTACAATGTTGGAATTAATCTGTTAATTATGTTACGGATTTGCATAAGCAAAAGTAGGATACATCTGAATAAGAATTAGCAGCAAGTTGTAATTGAGAGCATTATCTTGATTGTGTATCGTTTGAATTCGTCGGTGGAGATTTCCGATTGTTGAAGTGTGTGATAAAACTACACAATCATATTTGTTGTAAAGTGTTGGCTACAATTTGAAACATCCTTTTCTTTAATGGTATACTTAAAATTATACTTTAAGTGTGGGTCCCATTTGAGTAAGAATTAGCTGAAAGTTGTATTTGAGAGCTTAATCTTGATTTAGAGAAGGTTTCCGATTGTTGGAAAGTGATAAAGTTACACATAAATGTTTATGTTTAAGTGTTGCATACACTTAATGAAATATCATTTGCTTTGGTGTAATATTTAAACATCACTTGGTTAAATAATATTAAATTTTAATTGTATTGATTTATGACGAATTTTCTCCTATAGTATTCCGGTATCATCTTTAAGGGGTGTTGTTTAGTAACAAGATTTGATATGAATAGTTATATCAATTGTTTATTTAGTTTTTGGTAAGTATTTGTGTTCGTCACCTATATATACTAAAATATGGATATTAATGAATCATACATGTAATGCAATTATAAATAAACAAAATAACACATACTTGAATATTTAGGTTATTGGAGTATATGCACTATGTTTTTAGAGCTAATTGTGGTTGAAATCAAGAACTTTGAAGAAAAGAAAAACAAAGAAACTCTTCATTTGACGAATTGGTGTAAATGATAAATCTTTGTGAGAAAACTTGACAAAATTCCTTATTTTAGTTCGTCACTCAAATTTTTGCTGCTGACTTTTTTAACCGCCGTATACCAAATATATATACATGTAATAATTGAGACATGTGTAAAAAGATGCATCCATCATTTTTATAAATAACTCGTAACAAGTCAGGAATATGGCAGTTGTTATCAAATAGTTCGTTTCTATACAATGTATATGTTAGCGTTTGCAGTTCAATGTTTCCGTTTCGTTGTTGTTTTCCCTTATAATTGATATTTCCCTCGGTTTAAGTTTGTAACCCGTTTTTTTTTTTTTGACGTAATCGATTGATGACTATTTAGCAGTGGTATTACTACTGTCGACATTATTTATTTTGAAATAATTAAACGTATTAAATGAGGGCACTTACCTAACTAACGCCTAACATAGAGTTTGTGGCTATTAATTAAAACTGGCTAACCGTTCAGTCTCTTACATAGCGAGTGTGGCACGCATAGTCATCGATTTTCAACAAACTTCACACACTTACTAGTCTTGATGAAACAAACAAAAAAATGCACAAATTTTGTTGCTATGCATATCGGTTGCCATGTCAACCGATGACCAGTTTTGTCTCTTCTGGAAATCTATGATTTAAGCTGCAAAAGGCTATTTATGTTTTGTCATGTGTACTATTGTTATCTGTTTGTCCTTTTCATTTTAGCCATTTCGTTGTCAGTTTATTTTCGATTTATAAGTTTGAATGTCCCTCTGGTATATTTCGTTCCTCTTATTCAACATAGTTTTTCATATTAAAAAAAGAAGAGAAAAAATATTTGTTTGTGATTTTATCAAATATATGCATTTTATTAATGTATATTAAAAACTAATATTTTCATATCAATTTTCAATCATAACCACATATACCCCCTTTTCATGTGATTTGCATTAGGTATAAAATGCTCACTAAAAATGGTTGCAGACACCTGAGTAAAAGTCAACCATGAATTCATTTAGGCCATGGTCTAATCTTATCAATGATGCGAGAAAAAAATGGGGAAGTATGTCTCATTATTTTGTTACCATGAATACAAAATGATAAGTATTTTTTTTTCAGAAAAAGAAAAAAGAAAAATGTTGAAAAAAATTGTTTTAAACCTAATTCTAAAGTCAGAAAAAATAAATACACAATATGTAGAAATTATTGTTATCATTAAAATTCTTAACATATTCATATATAGTAGTATTATAGTTTCAACTGTGTTGTTATGGAAACCAATTTCATGATGATACACAAGTTTAAAACAATTTTGAAAAAGTTGCAGTTACTTTCTTAAATGTGTACAAAAGTAGTAAAACTAAAACGCTTATCAAGTTTCATTGTATACACACATGATCATGAAAATTAAACAAGAACAATAATTACTTAATCAAGAAAAAAGAAAAAAATCATTCAAAAATTATATAATTATATGCAATTGTGAAATATATGCCATTGAATTCGTTGACAGGGAAACATGCAGTTCATTTTCAAAATTACTGATTAATTTTGATTTTTACAAATCCGATTTTATGTACTTCGATAGCTAGAATTTTTGAAATTCAAGGTCTATAGTAGGGGTTCAATATACCATTAGTGGGTGGTCAAAATACCAAGGAATTTTTTGTTCTTCAAAATATCTTTTCCAGCATGTTTAATTGATTGATTGTTGGTTTCTTAACGTTCAGTTGCAAATATTTCATGAATATTCAGGACGAGAAGAAGTTCGCAATACATATTATAGGTAGGTTTTGTCACAAGAAAGGCCATCTTGGATAAAGGTCGGGGAAATTTGGACTGCCACTGGAAAATGAGGGTTTATTGGGTAGGGACAGAAATCCACCATGTTTAATATATACAAACTACTTATTTGAGTATTATTACAATGTTGAGGCGTTAGAATAGCTTGGATTTTTGAAGTCCAAGGTCTATATAGTAGTGGGTTCAATATACCGCAGGGGGATCAAAATACCATGGATTTTTTTTCAAAATATTTTTTCCAGCATGTTAAATGCAAACAAACTACTTTATGGAGTATTATTACTATGTTAAGGATTAAGAATAGCTGGAATCTTTTAAATTGAAGGTCTATGGTAGGGGGTGCAATATACCATGGTTGGCGGGTCAAAATACCAAGGATTTTTTTTTTCTTCAAAATATCTTTTCCAGCATGTTTAATACATACAAACTACTTATCATTGCTTATTGGAGTATTATTACCATTTTAAGGAGTTAGAATAGCTAGAATGTTTGAAATTCAAGGTCTATAGTAGGGGGTTCAATATACCATGGTTGGGGGTCAAAATACCAAGGATTTTTTTCAAAATATCTTTTCCAGCATGTTTAATATATACAAACTACGTATTGGAGTATTAAAACAATGTTAAGGCGTTAGAATAGCTAGAATCTATTGCAATTCAAGGTCTATAGTAGGGGGTTCTATATACCGCAAGGGGGGGGGGGGTCAAAATACCATGGTATTTAACTTGCTGGAAAAGATATTGTGAAAATTGTACTTTGCCATGGTATTTTGACCCCCTGCGGTATATTGAACCCCCTACTCTAGGCCTTTAATTTCAGAAATTCTGGCAATTCTAACTATTTTAGGTAGTTAGAATACACTAATAAGTAGTTTGTATGTATTGAACTTGCTGGAAAAGATATTTTGAAAATTTTACCTTGTCATGGTACATTATATTTTGACAGCCCCCCCCCCCCCCCCCCCCCCCCCTTTCAGGATATTGAGACATTTAATTCAAAAAATTCTGGCAATTTTAACTCTTATGTGGAGTAAAAATACACAAACAAGTAGTTTGTATGTATAAAACTTGCTGGAAAAGATATTTTGAAAATTTAACTTTGCCATGGTATTTTGACCCCCCCCCCCTGCAGTATATTGAACCCCCTACTCTAAGACCTTTAATTTCGAAAAATCTGGTAATTCTAACTCTGTTATGTAGTTAGATTTTACCAATAAGTAGTTTGTATGTATTTAACTTGCTGGAAAAGATATTTTTAAAATTTTACTTTGCCATGGTATTTTGACCGCCCCTGCGGTATAGTGAACCCCCTACTCTAGACCTTTAATTTAAAAAATTCTGGGTATTCTATCTTTTTTATGTAGTAAGAATACATCAATAAGTAGTTTGTATGTATTTAACTTGCTGGAAAAGATATTTTTAAAATTTTACTTTGCCAGGGTATTTTGACCCCCCCTCCTCCCTTGCGGTTATATTGAAACCCCTAACTAGCTTTGATTAAAAAAAAAAAAGGCATGTCTATCTTATTTATGTAGTAAGAATAACACCAATAAGTAGTTTGAATGTATTAATCTTGCTGGAAAAGTTATTTTGAAAATTTTTTACTTTGCCATGGTATTTTGACCCTCCTGCGGTATATTGAACTTCCTACTCTAGACCTTTAATTTAAAAAATTCTGGCAATTCTATCTTTTTTATGTAGTAAGAATACACCAATAAGTAGTTTGAATGTATTAGTATTTATGGAAAAGTTATTTTGAAAATTTTACCCTGCCATGGTATTTTGACCCCCTGCGGTATATTGAACCCCTACTCTAGGCCTTTAATTTCAGAAATTCTGGCAATTCTAACTATTTTAGATAGTTAGAATACACTTATAAGTAGTTTGTATGTATTGAACTTGCTGGAAAAGATATTTTAAAAATTTTACTTTGCCATGGTATTTTGACAATCCCCCCCCCCCCTTTTGCGGTACATTGAGACCTTTAAGTCAAACAATTCTGGCAATTTTAATCTTATAAGTAGTTAGAATACACCAAAAAGTAGTTTGTATGTATTAAACTTGCTGGAAAAGATATTTTGAAAATTTTACTTTCCCATGGTATTTTGACCCCCTGCGGTATATTGAACCCCCTACTCTAGGCCTTTAATTTCAAAAATTCTGGCAATTCTAACTATGTTAGGTAGTTAGAATACACTTATAAGTAGTTTGTATGTATTGAACTTGCTGGAAAAGATATTTTTAAAATTTTACTTTGCCATGGTATTTTGACCCCCCCCCCCCCCCTTGCGGTATAGTGAACCCCTACTCTAGACCTTTAATTTAAAAAAATCTGCGTATTCTATCTTTTTTATGTAGTAAGAATACACCAATAAGTAGTTTGTATGTATTTAACTTGCTGGAAAAGATATTTTTTAAATTTTACTTTGCCAGGGTATTTTGACCCCCCCCCCTCCTCCCTTGCGGTATATTGAACCCCCTACTCTAGACCTTTAATTTAAAAAAAAGGCTATTATATCTTATTTATGTAGTAAGAATACACCAATGAATAGTTTGAATATATTAATCTTGCTGGAAAAGTTATTTTGAAAATTTTTACTTTGCAATGGTATTTTGACCCCCCTGCGTATATTGAACTCCCTACTCTAGACCTTTAATTTAAAAAAATTCTGGCAATTCTATCTTTTTATGTAGTAAGAATACATCAATAAGTAGTTTGAATGTATAAGAATTTCTGGAAAAGTTATTTTGAAAATTTTACCCTGCCATGGTATTTTGACCCCCTGCGGTATATTGAACCCCTACTCTAGGCCTTTAATTTCAGAAATTCTGGCAATTTTAACTCTTATATGTAGTTAGAATACACCAACAAGTTGTTTGTATGTATTAAACTTGCTGGAAAAGATAATTTGAAAATTTTACTTTGCCATGGTATTTTGACAACCCCCCCCCCCCACCCCCCCCCCTTTTGCGGTACATTGAGACCTTTAAGTCAAAAAATTCTGGCAATTTTGAATCTTATAAGTAGTTAGAATACACCAACAAGTAGTTTGTATGTATTGAACTTGCTGGAAAAGATATTTTGAAAATTTTACTTTCCCATGGTATTTTGACCCCCTGCGGTATAGTGAACCCCCTACTCTAGGCCTTTAATTTCAGAAATTCTGGCAATTCTAACTTTTTTAGGTAGTTAGAATACACTAATAAGTAGTTTGTATGTATTGAACTTGCTGGAAAAGATATTTTGAAAATTTTACTTTGTCATAGTACATTGTATTTTGACACCCCCCTTTTTTTTTCGAGATATTGAGACATTAAATTCAAAAAATTCTGGCAATTTTAACTCTTATATGGAGTAAGAATACACAAACAAGTAGTTTGTATGTATTAAACTTGCTGATAAATATAATTTGAAAATTTTACTTTGCCATGGTATTTTGACAACCCCCCCCCCCCCCCTTTTTGCGGTATATTGAGACATTTAGTCAAAAAATTCTGGCAATTTTAAATCTTATAAGTAGTTAGAATACACCAACAAGTAGTTTGTATGTATTAAACTTGCTGGAAAAGATATTTTGAAAATTTACTTTGCCATGGTATTTTAACCCCCTGCAGTATATTGAACCCCTTACTCTAGACAATTCAAAAAATTCTGGCAATTTTAACTCTTATATGTACTTAGAATACACCAACAAGTAGTTGTATGTATTAAACTTGCTGGAAAAGATATTTTGAAAATTTTACTTTGTCATAGTACATTGTATTTTGACACCCCCCTTTTTTCGAGATATTAAGACATTTAATTCAAAAAATTCTGGCAATTTTAACTCTTATATGGAGTAAGAATACACAAACAAGTAGTTTGTATGTATTAAACTTGCTGGAAAAGATATTTTGAAAATTTTACTTTGCCATGGTATTTTGACCCCCCTTTTGCGGTATATTGAACCCCTTCTCTAGGCCTTTAATTTCAGAAATTCTGGCAATTTGAACTCTTTTAATATGTAGTTAGAATGCACCAATAAGTAGTTTGTATGTATTAAACTTGCTGGAAAAGATATTTTGAAAATTTTTCTTTGCCATGGTATTTTGACCCCCCTGCGGTATATTGAACCCCTTACTCTGAGACCTTTTTTTTCAAAAATCTGGCAATTCTAACTCTTTGATATACTTAGAATTCACCAATAAGTAGTTTGTATGTATTTAACTTGCTGAAAAAGATATTTTTAAAATTTTACTTTGTCATGGTATATTGACCCCTTCTCCCTTTTTTACCAAGAAAAATCAAAACTACCCTTATATATATATATATGTTATAATTACAAATAATTAAAGCATTCAAGCTACATATGGTCTAGTAATAATGTGTCAATAAGTATTTGGAATGACATTTTGTTGGTAAATACTTCAGAGCACTTAAACCAAGAAAAGATATTTCTTTTAATTAAGCATGAAAAAAGTACCTCTAGGATGAACAACACAGGGGGGGGGGGGGCTCAATTTACCATGGGGGTTCAATTTTCCATGCGGGGGGTTCAATTTACCATGGGGGGTCAATTTACCATAGCGGTCATACGCAATACATATAAGAATAAACAGAAGAAATACAGTAAGGTCTTTCCCTTTTGAAAAAGGAAAGACCTTAATAATGAGGTTCTTAAATATAACGGGTACTGAACAGTTCCGGATTTTTCAAAACTTTATGAATGCAGAAAAAACCTTAATTAATTCGCCGTAAACATTTTCTCATGATCGAGAGTTCCATCGGAATTTTCATTATTTTTCACTATTTCAATTTTGATTTTTATTACAAGTGCAACAGAAAATAAATGTACTTCTACCTATTATCTAGGATGTAAAATCTAGGTGTTACCAGTCATTTCTTAATGATACGTATATTTTCTGAATTTTCAAAAACAGGATAAACATATACTTTATTATCTCCTTTTGAGGGTTTGTTTTTTCTTGAAATAAAACAGCCAAAACATCATAAATGTTGGTGTCAAACATTATGTTTATAATAAAGTGTGCACAAGGTTTGTTGTAGGCTTTTTCATATAGATGAGGCTTGTATAGGGTATATTGGGATACGGGATATTTGCTATTTTAATTTTAGGGATATGGGATATTTGTCCTAAAAGTAAATGGGATATGGGTATTGATGCATTTATAAGGATATTGAATTTTTAACATAAAAAAAAAATAAGTGGAATTAAAAGTTAAATACAGGAATATTTACATCTCACTTGATAAAATTGCCCAAAAAAGTTTAATATTAAAGGTCATTTTAGTGCTTTGTTGATTTTAATGGAGTTTTTGGTCGTTTTATTTAAAAGTCATCCAAACTCAAGCGAAAAGTATCTATTTTCGATATTTATATGCTCATATGTACTGATAATTTTAAATGTATTTGTTTTGCTTTCCATACTTCGTTCCTTATTGTTAATTTTCCTTTTTTGGATGGTGATGTTCCTTGAGCACTATCTTACGGTGTTTGTATATCACAACACCTCCGCTATGCCCGTGTCTATTGTAACGTTTTGGATTTTAATGAACGAAATCTATGTATTACTGGTAAATTATTAAGTCAGGGATTTCGTTACCACAAATCACTTAAAATCTTTACTAAATTCTAGATTTGGTTTTGAAGTTTGGTTCTACCTGTAGAAAACTTATTTCAAACGGGATAGCACATCCTCATTTTTACGGAGATGTTGTTTACCGTGCCATTGGATGCTGGATGTGTAATGATTGATAATTTAGTCTCAGATGCATTACTTTTTATTAGTTGTAATTGGCTTTGAACTAGCTGTCAGTAACTTCGAGTACTCTCAGATCTGTACTTAGTGTCTTTTTGTTGATGGGATGTACAAGTACTCGGTCACGTCCACTCTCTGTTTTTGTTAGATGTATTTCTATTTGTATCCATCTGATGAGTTAAGCCTTTTTCAACTGATTTGTATAGTTCGTTCTTATGTTGTACTGTTACACCACTGTCCCAGGTTAAGGGAAGGGTTGGGATCCCGCTAACATGTTTAACCTCGCCACATTCTGTATGTATGTGCCTGTCCAAAGTCAGGAGTCTTTAATTCAGTGGTTGTCGTTTGTTGCTGTGTTACATATTTGTTTTTTGTTCATTTTTTTATACATAAATTAGGCCGTTAGTTTTCTCGTTTGAATTGTTCTACATTTGTCATTTCAGGACCTTTTATAGCTAACTATGCGGTATGAGCTTTGTTCATTGTTGAAGGTAGTACGGTGACCTATAGTTGTTAATTTCTGTGTCACATGGTCTCTTGTGAAGAGTTGTCTCATTGGCAATCATACCACATCTTTTTTTATATTATATGCTCATATGCATTGATAATTTTCTTGAAATAATCATAGATTTTTGTTAGATGTATCCATCTGATGAGTTAAGCCTTATTGTTGTCAATGATTTTATTTGTTTTGATGCCTTATATGATTACAGGATATTTTCTAGTGTTTTACCTCTTATTTTTTACATGGCGAGGATCTTCGGAGGTCTCCACGTTTCACAGATTTCTCTGATGTGCAACCGCTGTTTTGCCAGACAAGCTGGGGCCGAGGAACGTCAGAGCACGTCCCATATCTAAAAGTAGATATTTCGCCGTATAAACTATGTTAATATAGGATTAAACACATTTTTTCTAGAGGTTATTGATGTGTAAACCGGGGCGATTAACTCACAAACTGAATAAAAGTCCGAAGGACTTTTATGTTGAGTTTGTGAGTAAGAGCCCCGGTTTACACATCAATAACCTCTAGAAAAAATGTGTAAGAGGTTATTGATGTGTAAACCGGGGCGATTAACTCACAAACTGAATAAAAGTCCGAAGGACTTTTATGTTGAGTTTGTGAGTAAGAGCCCCGGTTTACACATCAATAACCTCTAGAAAAAATGTGTTTAATCCTTATCATTCTTCAGCCAAACATTTTTTTTGTTGATGGCTACTATATATATTTACCATCAAAAGCACAATGGCAAGTCGTAACTAAGGAGTACGCCGCCATCTTGACTTTCTAAAAACCATAAATGTCCGATAAATACAACGGAATCTTAAATGAAACAGCACCTACCTCAAAAACTTCATTTTAATTAAACTTTATCCGAATTTGAAGCGTACACGTAACGAAATAATCTTTACCTTGAAAATTTCCATTCGTATGACGTCGTGTTTTGCCATGACGTAAATTCGCCAAATCATTCATGAAATTTCGCGGAATTTTATTAAATTTAATTTTTGTACATTTTCGAAGCTTTAGTGCCATAAATTTATTTCTTTTTTTTTGGTTATATATGCACTAGAATAGTCACAACTGTTATGCAATTGTTTTTTAATCTCAATTTGCTGAAAATCCCGGGATCACTGCAAGCTTGTGTATCGCGCATGAATAGATTACAAAAGTAGTTTCGGAAACATATGGTTTATCGAAGTGTAAACTTAGAGAACAATTCTAATTGACCAATCCAATTCAAGTATTTATAGATATGCAAATCATATAAGAATTATTAACGAATAATTACTAAATAATCAATGTAGATTAATATATTTTCTTTCTATTACTGGTGTTGTGAGGAAGGAAATTAAAAAAAAGTAACAAAAATATTGGGATCTATGTAATTCATAAAGTTCAACATCACAGAGTCAAATGTTGTGTTATTTCTTTGCAAAACAAGGGCTGTGCAAATTTTGCCTGCTGTTAAAATATTGCAACAGTTAAGTGTAATGAGGGGGGGCAAGGGGGGTCCCAATAACAGCAAACCAGCAAATTGATTTGGCTTATAACAGATAACAAGGAATTAAAATGGACAAAAACAGATAACAGTAAATGAAATATTAAAATAAGTCAGGTCCTGGACTGATGAAAGATTATGTCTCCATCATATGTAAATCAAGCACAATCCCCTCCGTTGCTGAATTTTTCATTAATTGTAACTCATAACAAAACAGAAACAGGTCAGCAATAAGTGGTGCACAGTTATTCCCCATTGGAATTCTGATAGCTTGACAATATACTTAAACTCCATAGCAGACAAAAATGATATCTAGTAAAAATTTAAGGGCAGTTATGGTATCAAAGCAGGTCCAATTGACATAGTTCTTTTGTTTCTTATTACTAAAAAATGATCTGAAAGAGTTTGAATATATATATTTGCATTCTGAATTCTTTTTTAAATGCACGTTCAATGCATGAGGTGTGGGATTTTTTTTCATAATAAGACTACGAGGCACAGTGGTATATAGGGTAGAAAAATCAAAAGCACAAATTATAAGCATGCAATTTATCAAGTACTTCAAAATAATTTTGACACTCCAATTATTCCACTATTTTCAAAGGCCTTATTTTGAACATCTTATTATCAGGTTTTTGAGTGTACTAGTAAGTATATAAAATTGAGAAAGGAAATGGGGAATTTGTCAAAGCGACAACAATCCGACAATAGAGCAGACAACAGCCGAAGGCCACCAATGGGTCTTCAATGTAGCGAGAATTCCCGCACCCGAAGGTGTCCTTCAGTTGGCCCCTAAAAATATGTATACTAGTACAGTGATAATGGACGTCATACTAAACTCCGAATTATACACAAGAAACTAAAATTAAAAATCATACAAGACGAACAAAGGCCAGAGGCTCCTTACTTGGGACAGGCGCAAAATTGCGGCGGGGTTAAACATGTTTATGAGATCTCAACCCTCCCCCTATACCTCTAGCCAATGTAGAAAAGTAAACGCATAACAATACGCATATTAAAATTCAGTCCGAGTCCGATGTCAAAAGATGTAACAAAAGAAAATAAACAAAATGACAATAATACATAATTAACAACAGACAACTAGCAGTTAACTGACATGCCAGCTCCAGACCTCAATTAAACTGATTGAAAGATTATGTCTCCATCATATGAATATCAGGCACAATCCCTCCCGTTAGGGGTTTAGTATCATACTATCATAAGATATATAAGAAGAATATAACCCGTGTCATGCCAATAACTGTTTTTTTTTTTTTTTTTTTTTTTTTTTTTTTTTTTTTTTTTTAAATAAATGTGTTTAGTTCCGATGCAAAGACCCTAGAAGTGAATCAATATTAAAGCCAAAATATGCAATCTTTAATGAATGACAATAGTTTAGTAGTGGAACAATGGTTTAAAGACGAAATACATCTTTGTTTGTAATGAGTTATGCGCAGCTTCAAAACCCAGTACATGGTTTGAACTTTCATTGTACAATGTATTTGGTTCTGCTGAAAAGAATCACAGATCTGAGTCTGTGTACTTTATTATATAAAATGTTAACTGGTAGTAAAGACCCCCATGTAGTTCTTAATTGAGATCCTCATCAGATATCCCTGGCCATATACTTTCCTTTTTGTCATATTAAGAAATGCTTGAATTTAATATGTACGTACGGGAAACAAGGAACATTATCTCCATACAAAAAAAATTCTAAATACATAGATAAAGCAAGATGTGGTATGAGTGCCAATGAGACAAATCTCCATCCAAGTAACAACTTATAAAAGTAAACCATTGTAGGTCAAAAACAGCCTTCAACGTTCAACATGGAGCCTTGGCTCACAGTGAACAGCAAGCTACGTGTTCATAAAAAAATGGATTTTATTACAAAGGATAATCATAAGATATACTGGAATTGTCCTGGATTTCACTGATATTAATACGTTTATGTGTTGATCTGTGATGCCTGATGGGTAAATATTAATGAAATCCTTCGCCGAATACGGGACCACCATATTACTAGTGGTAGACCCCAATGTCCAATAATCTTCAATTTCTACCGAATATGGGCTGTCAAAAAAATTTCTAACATTCCAAATTTCATAACAGTTAACAGCAAATATATTACCACAATAACAGATAACAAAAAACCTAATAGCTCAATAACAGCTAACAATGAATAAGACAATAACAGCTAACAGCAAATATATTTTCAGAATAACAGATAACAAAGAATTAAATTTTGTAGAATGAAGTTTCTTATTATTGAAAGAAGAATGCTATCAAAATGAAATTTTACAGTCATATGCATCACGGTTTGAACTATTAAAAAAAAGTCTGAAATTAGACCCCTTACACTTAATTTATCGTTGAAGATCACAGAAAAAGAGATTGTTATGTACAAGACTCTAAGATGGAACACTTCATCTTGTGGACACATATATTCTTATTTAACACTGGAAGTATGCACTGTAAATTTCCTTTAACACAGTTTGTTTTCCCAGTCAAAATTGTTGACGTTGTGATGGTGAGGAAAAAAATGGGATTGGGAATGAATTTATAGTGATTTTTTGGGATATTTCAAAATAGTTTTAGGGATATGGGATATTTGTGAAAAATATTTATTGGGATATTAGGGGTAAACATTATATGGATACGGGATATTGGGATAAAAACTTAATGGGATATGGGATATTGATACCCCCCTAAACAAGCCTCATAGATATTAAATATGAAATTTGAATTCAAATTAGGGTACACATTTCGTACTTTATTTGGCTTTTTTCCCAGCTTTTTTTATTTGAGCGTCACTGATGAGTCTTTTATAGACGAAACGTGCATCTGGCGCAAATGAACAATTTTAATCCTGGTTTATATGATAAGTTCGCTTCTTATCACCAGATGTAATTTCAATAATTAATCTTGGCCGAACTATTTAACACTATATAATTTTATTAAGACGTTGAAGAGTATTTTGGTACGACAAATTATATCATCAAAACAATAAATATACAGAAAATGCTTGTTCATTGTGAAATGCACTTAAAGTAATAAAATAAAAATAAATCTCGCTAAATATATGTGTAATTATCATGCGATAATAATGAAATGTATCCATTTTAATTTTTGTAAAATGTAATACAATAACTTTTAGAAATAAACTGCAATAAAGCTGCTAATAATATTATTATTGTTTGACGTAACTTTTACATTGAGGTTCTGAAAAAAGAAATTACCAATTCACCAACATTCCAACTGACTCCATTTTCAGAAATCGACATCTGTAACAAACATAAACTTTTAGCTACCGCTTTACAAGCAGAACCGAATACAATGAAAGTCCCTACTATGTATTGGCTTCCGAAGCTACACAAAACACCTTACAAATATAGATTTATTTCGTCTTCAAGACATTGTTCCACTACTAAATTGTCTATTCTTCTTACCAGTACACTTGGTACAATCAAAAACTTAATAATAAATTGTTCAAACAAGGCCTTCGAAAATACTGGAATTAAATACTTTTGGAGTGTCAAGAACTCGTTGGAAGCACTTGATAAATTGCATGCTTATATTGGTGATTTTGAATCTGTTCAAAGTTTTGATTTTTCTACCCTGTATACCACATTGCCTCACATTCTCATTAAGAAAAAATTCACCATCCTAATTAAATGGGCATTTAAAAATTCAGAATGTGAATATATATGTTCAAACTCTTTTAGGTCTTTTTTTAGTAGCAATTCCAATGGGGACTAACTGTGCACCACTTATTGCGGACCTATTTTTGTATTGCTATGAATTACAATTTATGACAAAAATCAGCAAAGACCCATCGAAACAACATCTCATAAACAAATTTAATAATACTTTTAGATATTTGGATGACATTTTGGCTCTCAATAATGACGACTTCAGTATGTATACTAAAGAAATTTATCCTGTTGAACTTACTTTAAATAAAGCTAATACTAACAATGACCACTGCCCTTTCCTCGATCTTGATATCTATATCACTAACGGAAAGCTTAATACTAAAATTTATGATAAAAGAGATGATTTTTCATTTCCTATCGTTAATTATCCATTTTTAGATGGTGATGTTCCATTGTCACCATCTTACGGTGTTTATATATCTCAACTTGTACGATTCGCTCGTGTATGTAACAAGGTTTTAGATTTTAACGAGATAAATTTATGTATTACTGAAAAATTATTACACCAGGGTTTTCGATATCACAAATTAGTAAAAGCATTTACTAAATTTTATCATCGGTATAAGGACATCATTCGTAAATATAGCTCAACATGCAGACTTCTTATACGTTCAGGTATTTCACATCCAATTTTTTATGGAAATATTCTTTATAAAGCACAAAAATGTCAGTATTCACCTCAGAAACTAACAAAACCTATAAATAGACTTATCAAGAAGGGATATAGTTACGATACTGTTGACAGGTCACTTAATATTGCTTATTTTGGCGTTAATATTGATTCACTTATAGGGTCTTTGCATCGGAACTAAACACATTCATTAAAATAACAGTTGTTGGCATGACACGGGTTATGTTCTTCTCATATATGTTATGATATTATGATACTAAACCCCTAACGGGAAGGATTGTGCCTGATATTCATATGATGAAATCATAATCTTCCAATCAGTTTAATTGAAGTCTGGAGCTGGCATGTCAGTTAACTGCTAGTAGTCTGTTGTTATTTATGTATTATTGTCATTGTGTTTATTTTATTTGGTTGCATCTTTTGACATCAGACTCGGACTTCTCTTGAATTGAATTTTAAATGTGCGTATTGTTATGCATTTACTTTTCTACATTGGCTAGAGGTATAGGGGGAGGGTTGAGATCTCATAAACATGTTTAACCCCGCCGCATTTTTGCGCCTGTCCCAAGTCAGGAGCCTCTGGCCTTCGTAAGTCTTGTATTTTTTTAATTTTGGTTTCTTGTGTACAATTCGGAAATTAGTATGGCGTTCATTATCACTGAACTAGTATATATTTGTTTAGGGGCCAGCTGAAGGACGCCTTCGGGTGCGGGAATGTCTCGCTACATTGAAGACCTGTTGGTGACCTTCTGCTGTTGTTTTTTCTATGGTCGGGTTGTTGTCTCTTTGACACATTCCCCATTTCCATTCTCAATTTTATGTAATATTCAATACTAGATGGGTGAGAGTCCACTATCAATCTTTTAATAATAGAAGTGAGCATATGAGACATCCAATATCCCATACTTTTCATACACAATAAACATTAACGAAAATACCCTTAATTAATATAGAAGATTTAAAATAAATAAAATGATGCTAGGATTAAAACAAACTAATTGCTTTCATAATATTCATATTAACACTATTTGAAATAGGTTAGATCTCGATTGAATCAATAAACCTACGAAAAAATAATTACTGTTAACACGAGGATTATAATTACACATACTCGTCATTTTAAATGTTTTATTACAAGAACGTCGACATTCAATTATTGAATATGAAAACAATTGCAAAATGAACAAATGGTAAACATTGTTTGCGTTCCAAGTGTGCATGTACTATGACACGGTACAGTATGCAGACGTAATAATGTTAAGTATCTCAACACTTAAAACACTTAAACACAATCATGTGTAGGTGATCACTAGCATTGCATTGCCACTTTAAATCTTTTTTAAAGGTTTAACAGATTTTAAAGATACACGAATCACCAGGTCTCAATAACTTTCAAGACAACATGAAATGATAAACAAGCACACAACAAATACTATATTTATATTTTTATTATCCAAATTTAAACATGTTATTTTATACTATTCAAAATATTTCTAAGGAGGACAAAGTGATTTAAACTATTGACTATGTCCAGTTAAATATTTTAACGTCTTGACAGTGGCTGTCAGTTTTATTTTCAAATAATGAGTTTGATTATCTCTTTTGTATCTTTCGTCTCTATTTACATGTTAAATGCATAATCATTACAAACAAGGGTATATATTTCATAGACTTACCAAGGATTATGATATTAACGATATATTAAGTCTAACATTTCATCTCTTTTTTTGTGGTAGAGAAACAGTATGAGCAGGTCACTTTTATTTAATATTCACCGATCAGTCAAGTTACCGTCAAACAGTCACAACAAAAATTGTACTATATACTAGAATCTGATATCAAAGTTCTCCAATACATAATTTCTTGATAATTTCATTAAAAGATTGAATAGTGCTTTAACGTCTTCTTTTCTATTTGATATGTTTCATTAACAATTCAAATGTACTACAATTTTAAAACTTGCATAAATATATGACCCTTTTATCTTGTGATAGATTGATTGATTGTTGGTTGCTTAACGTCCAGTGGCAAATATTTCATGCATATTCAGGACGAGAACAAGTTCACAATAAATACAATAGGTAGGTCTTGTCATAATAGAGGCCATTTGGGATGATGGTCGGGGAAATTTGGACTGCCACTGGAAAATGAGGGTATATTGGATAGGGACAGAAAAACGGACCCTTTATCTTGTGACAATTCATACATAAAACAAATGTTATGTAAGAAGTCGGTCTCGATTGTGTGTACAAACTTATTAAAAAGCACGATGCTAAACAAAACGGGAGACATGTATAATCTATTATATAGGTTTTAATGGGTTATTGTTTGCTTGACAACGTGAATATTCAAGAATTACACCACATTGATTTAAATCGTCATTAATTTTGGTGTCAACAATTTTGTTTTAGGTAAAATTTTACACAAGGTTTATTTTAGGCTCTTTTAAAAATAAAATATATATAAAATATGTAAATTTAGTTCCAATGATGGTACACATTTTATTGCACCAGATGAGACTTCAATAATTAATTGATGCCAGTATATTAAAAAATCTAGAACTTAATGCAAACATATGGAGAGTATTTAAGTATGAAAAGATATATCAGCAATAATTAAATTATACAGAAAAAAAATGGTTGCTCATGGCTTTTAATTGTAAAAAACACTAATAGCAATAAAGAAAAATCGTTTGCTAAAAAATAATTGTAACGTACATGTACCAATTATAATGAAATATATCTATTTGATCTTTGTACAATAAATTACAAAAACAATTCGAAAGACTAAAGTAAAGTAGATGAAGTGAGTGTTTTCTTTCAATCTATTTATGCTAGCAGTGTGTAGATTAGACATTTATTATCCAACACTTTTCATATATTATAATCGTTAACTAAAATACCATTCAGATATATTTTTCAAAATTAACAAAATTTTAAAAAAAAATAAAACAAAACCAACGATACTATGTTTAATGCAAACTTATTGCTTTCATACTAGTCATATGAAAAGTATTGACCGAATTAACCTACACACCTACAATTAAAAATTTACTGTTGACATAAAGATTTTTTTTAAATGATGTCAATCGTCATTGTGATTGCAAGGAGGTCAACATTCATTTATTGAATAGGAAAACAATTGCAAAATGAACAAATCATAACAAACTGAGAGAAATATTTTTTGGCGCTTTTACAGTATGGATGCGTAAAACATGATAAAATCGTGCAAAGAAGACTAAGCTTATGATATATACAAGAATTGGATAAACATTGTTTTCACTAGTCACTCGTTTCATACGATTTACGATTTAGAAATAATTGCACTTTTTATTATCATAAACACTAGAACACACCCGCAAAATCGCGGGCAATTACAGCTTGTGAACTGTTGTAGGGTGATTTTTTGTAAAAGATATTATGTATGGCGAATAACAAAGTCCGGTATTCGTTTCCTTTCTGTTAAATTCAATTATATTCGTGTTTCTGGCCTACGACCACAATCATTCTTCTCCTTTGCTACAATGCTTCTTTTGGTAAAAGTCAAATCATATTAAAAATTTGCACCGTTTCAAAAATGAAATAAATGTAACTGCTTATATATAGACCATTATTAGTCTAATAAATATGCTTTTATGACAATCAATCAATGCTTTCTTTTTTTGAGAGCCTTATTAAAATACCAATGGTTGAATTAAAATCATGTATAAATGACTAATACCGACTAAGGCTAATTTGAGGGGTTGTCGATCGGAGGGATCCTAATCCCGAAATCCCGGGCTTAAAACCATGAAATCCCGAGATGCCGAATTTTAAAGAAATTCATATCCCGAAATCGAAAAACATATTCCCGGATCCCGTAAGGATCAATCCTCAAATCCCGAGCTTAAAAACACCCGATCCCGACGCCCCGAAAAAGGTCCTGCCTCCCTCTAATCTCTACCTTACTTTCATTTTTTCCAAATCACTGTTTTCCCTTTTTACAATAAATGTTTATGCCCCAATTATGGGCATTATGTTTTCTAGTCTGTGCACCCGTGCGTTCGTTCGTTCGGTCGGCCGTCCGTCCGTCCCGTCCGTCTGTCCCACTTCAGGTAAAAGTTTTTGGTCGAGGTAGTATTAGATGAAGTTGAGCATGTTTTACTTATTTTAATATATATGCAAGTGGTATGATCCCTTTAATAGTAAACATTTCAAAGAAAACAGTAAACAGAATCAGGGACTTTATACTGACATAGCAATTCCCTGACAGAATACAGATAGTCTCTATATATTAAAGTAGTATAATCGTAGTTTACATGTAGATAAACTCGAAAAATATTTGAATAAACTTAAATCAGCTATTTTATGCAAACATTATACGTTCGGTTTCATTTTAAATCGATACGGAGCTACAACTATTTGAGATAACAATTATATAGATTTATTTCCTTTAGATAATATGTTGGACTTTGTTGACGCATTTTATCGGCATGGGATACACCAGACAGACTTTTAGTTAAAAATCCAGATTTCGATGTACAGGTAAGACGAATTTTGTCATTTGTGGCAATAGTGCATCGGTGATTAACGTCCAGAGGAAAATATAACATCAATATAAAAGCAAAAAGATTTTCATGAGATATGTCAATGAACAATGCAGTTAATGGTTCCTCCTACCCCCCAAGTTTATCACCATACCAGTAGCCAGCACTTCTGTGTTGACATGATTAAGCGTTGAAATAGTCAAAATTATCAACTAAAATAGATAAAACCCACATGAAATGTGTAAAAGAGACAACAACTCGAGAAAAGAGTAGAAACGGTTCACAATGGATGTTTCAATGTTTACAACACTTTAAATTAGAATGTTTTCCAAACTACGATTAAGATAATTATTTCTTTTGAAGAAAAAATATTGACATGATATTCAACCGTTAATATGTATTAATAGATAAAAGAAGATGTGGTATGAGTACCAATAAGACAACTCTCCATGCAAGTAACAATTTATAAAAGTAAACCATTATAGGTCTTCAACACGGGGTCTTGGCTTACACTTAACAGCAAGGTATAAAGGGCCCCAAAACATTAGTAGTGTAAATATATTCAAACGGGAAAACCAACGGTATAATCTATATACAAAATAAGAAACGAGAAAAACTTATGAACCACATCAATAAACGATATTTTTTGAACATCGTTTCAATGTATATAAAACTGTTTTCGTGACGTCATTCTATCCATGTACTCTTTTTTGGTTTGAATTGGCTAATACACTGATTTCTGTTCACTTAAAAAATCAATTAAAACACGTATCTTCAGTTTTTCTTAATGATGTTTGCCTTCATTGGGAATTAAACACATCCTTTAAAAATGTTATGTGCGACTGACATCAAAATATCGACGAAACCTTTCGGCTTCCAATGGATTGAAATTTGGATGTCTATTTTTTATTTATAAATACACATATGATACACATAGCATGGTGAAGATCAATGAGTTAAATAGTAAAATTAAAGGTATATACTTTTGGTCTAGGTTCGAATCCCTGTATGTTCTCTGTCATGTCTGTTGTCCCTATGTTTTTAGTATGTTTGTTTTTGTCCTATTTTGTATGTTATTGTTGATATGTTTGTAATATAATAACGTGTTTTATCGTTTATTTTTGGATTATTATTGTCTATTTCACATATTTGAAACAAAAATGATTACATTCAACTCGTCCATTTTTGGTTTATAAATGCAGTATGATTTCATCTGTTTTACTACATAATTCTAAAACAATGTTTATTTGCAAATTCCTTTAATGTTAAATCGTGATGTGCCTAGAATTAGAATTCTGACTAAAACATGTCCGTAAGATACTTATAATACATACTTAGAAATAAATTTGGACATGTCTAATTTTGTAAACACGGATACTATTCACACGGCTGATAAATTAAGGACAGACGTGTGGTTTTATATTAGTATTTCTTAAAACCAAAAAACAAATTGTAAACATTGATTTATTAATGCATCGTTAGTCATGATTACATGGTTATTTAAATAAACTTACCATACTATCTAATTAAGACTTGAATTTTGAAAATACATTTAAACAATAGTTTAAGTTTAAAGACAAAGGATAGACGTTGATTCTTGAACAAACTAAAACATTCACCCTCCGTGCTCATGGTTTCGTTTTCAAGAATCATAGCATCTAAAGTACGGAAAAATATATTAGAATACATGTATGCTTTAAATCTATCAATATCAATAGCAATGTAACCACCGAAAAAAACTGTAATCAAAGATCTTATAACACCTTCTATAATTTTTATCTCAATATTTTGTCACAGTTAGGTCATGCTGGTATAACTATCATGACAACGAAAACACTTTACACTTGATTGTAAAACAATCTTATCAATATTATATCATTGATGTTTAACCGATTGGACTTTTTAAAATCTTTCATTCAGGGGTAGAAATTTAGTTCGTATTTCTTTTTATAGAATACATGCGGCGCCATTGTTTGTATATAGCTATACTTTGCCAAGTGTAAAAAATGCTGTGTAGTTATTGTTATACTGCTGTCGATGATATATAATTGTTTAGGAAACTATAAAAGAAAAATCTTACGTGAATTTGATTTATAATCATGTTGTTTGTCTTAAAATATAGTCTAACATTAGTTTTTCCCGACAAAAGATTTTGATGGTCGATTTCGCCTTTCAGTTTTCAGTTTTTTTGTCATTTTTTAGATATGTTGTTCCGAATAGAAAAAAATAATGTATGTGAAGTTTGCGCCGGTTCGTTATTCGATATTCAATATTCAATATCCAACCAACTGCTAGAGTAGTTTCATATTTGTCTTTATGTAATATATATTTTTTATCAATAAGAAACCAACAAAAATGTAATTTTATACATAATATTTATAAAAACGAAAACAAAAACCGATCCCTCTAGAAACATTACGAAATATAGATATAAGTATTTATGGAAAGCCCTCCAAACAGAAATATAAACTATATAGAAAGATACGGTACCGGTAATCAATGTTTTTAACTAACAAATGTAAAGATTTCAATAAATATATATAACTGAATAAATAGTACTTTTGCAAAAGTAGCGAATTAGAACATTTGTACAGTTATGCATATATGCTGTTTCATTCTTAAAATACATTTCCTTGTTTGCATTTCTTCATTTTCCTTCTTGCTGTCATTTTTTTTTATTAGTCTGGGGGTTACATACAACCTTTGAAATTGCTGCCCTTTACATACATATTTATCTGTCTATTTATTTATATTTATCTCGAGTTACCCTGTGACATGTCTTATATTTGTATTGTGTCCGTAAATGAAGTCTACTATTTTATGATAGCATGTTTTGCTTTTTCATCTTCGCTATAATCTATTACTTGTTTCTATTACCACGAGTTGTCTTATTCGATGCAACGATACAGCTTATTCAACACACAGCAACATGGGGGTCTTGAACTTAAAAGTGAGGTATGATTCTTTGTTCTTTGCAGGCAACATTACAATCAATTCTCCCTTTATTTTTTTAAACAAAAACTTGCAGAGATTTGTTTATAAATGATACATCATATTTTTGTTTCAATTACATTTTGTAAATGTGCTGTTTTTTTAGTAATTTACAAAGAGTTGTTTTAAATTTTTACAACGCTGGGTGGATACCGTTGCTGGTAGACTTTTAATCCCCGAAATTATTAACAACTTAATACATGTAGTCAATACTTTGGTACTGATACAATTCAAAACAAATCTTTCTTCCATTGGCTTTTTATAAATTTATAAACTACTTGGAAACTAGTGTTGCTCGAGAATGTTATCTAATATAGATATGACTATGATATGTAGGTCCTTTATGTCACATGTATAGCTCTCCAATTGTTATTCTTATACATTCTTGGTTTGCATATATTCGGCGGATGTGGACGTTTCTGATTTATTACGTTAAACGCTTATGATGACTACGAAGTAGTTAGTGTCGTTTTCATTATTTTTGTTCTGTGATGTTCTTAATTGCCATCAAGAAACACAATACGATTTAAAAGGCAAAACTGCAAGTAAATCTAACATGAGCGTACTTTTCCCGTTTTGTAGATCTAGTGTAGGAAAAGGGTTATGAATACAGGTAAAGAAAACAAATTATCTTAGCTTATCATTAAGTGTCATAAAAGTAAAGTTTTTTTCCTTCGGGTTATGTAACTTAAATATTGAGCAATACAAATGACAATACGCAAATTCGAAATTGTGAATATATTAAACACTACCACATGTACCACAACTCATACTCTATATTGTCTTTAAAACTATATAAAATTAGTATTGAACATAATTTATCTGTCATTGCGAATGAATTGAATGTTGAAGTTTCAAAGAAAAATGACTGTCTTCAAGGCCGATTTTATTTTTGCATTTATTTGGGAATCTCGTATGCTTTATGGATAAGCATTTTACAATTTTATCTCAACTATTCAACAAATTTATTGAAATCTCCAAAATTTTGAACGTCGAATCTATCTTTGATTACCATCAATTTAACTTTTTGAAACGAGTAATAAACGTGCTTAACAAATTTGTTTCCGCTGATAGATTGTTCCTTTGTTGTTGTTTTTAATACATTTAACAATCTGCTTTGAATGGCATGGATTGTTTGATATGTCTTTTTTACAGCTTATGTTCGTTTTAATTTTTAGTCAGTATGAACGCATTAGATTTAAGTTGCTGTCAGAACTGCAACAGTGATATATCTCAGAGTCAAAGATTTTGCGACAATTGTGGACACAGAAATAACCATAGCATTGACAAAGGATCATTATGCACAGGAAAAATAGATGGGTCTCCTTGTTATAATGTAATTAACTCAAGAATCAAATTCTGTGGCAGTTGTGGGACAAAAAATGATTCATATATACCAGGTAAAAAAAAATCAAGAAGTATGATCTCTAGCGCTTTGAAACCTTTATCATGTTTATATTATTATGTCCTTTCATTGAGAATAAGCATGATGAATGTTTTCCAATTGTAGTAGTCCTTCTCTAAGTTATGATATCACCAAATGCAACTAATCACTGGACATATACTTTGAGGAAAAGCAACGCATGTGCGAAGTGGAGCAGAAAGTTATTGCCCTTAGGGACTACCTACATGTATTGCCTATTTTTTTGGAAATCTGAAATAACTTCAACCTTTGGCTTACATCCTAGTCCATTTAAATTATCAAATGACAGTTTTATATCTTTCCACATTCAGTTTCAGCTCAGATAAGCTCCCGAAACTATTAGTACACTTTTTGGAATACTGTCTCAATTATTAAAATATTGAAATTACTTTAACCTTTATCTGATATCGTAATTTTTTTCGTAATTAAATGAGACTTTCATATCTTTCCGCATTCAGTTTTAGCTCGTAGTAATTTATCATATTCTGATTATAAGTATTTATATCAAAAAGTGTCAAATGTTCCGGCGATTTAATAAACAAACGTTGTTTCAAATTGATAATAAATTAAGAAAACTAAACAAGTACTGCAAGTCTGAGAAAACGGATAACATCATAACGAAAATCCAACATACTTAAGTAATACAAAACGTTAAAAGAAAGCTAAATATCTGTCCCCACATTAAACCGGAGGTGATACTTGATACGTATGGATTCACAGTATATGCAAAACTAATGTTACTTTTGTTTATAGTTCAAAGTAAACAATATGCTATTAAGTAGTATTATTGATGTCATTATTAAGTAAAAGATAACGGATTATTAGTTAAGGCAAGTTGCACGATACTATAAATATAAATATCACATCATAAAGTAATTTTGATGTAACTCATCTTTTGATTTGTCTATTAGATAATAAACCTAATTTTGTCATGTGACTTCGAGGTCATCAATGTTTTTTTATGATTTACTTCTTAAAAATAGAGGTTAAATCAATTGACAAGCAACGACTGTAATATTTTTTTTCTGTCTAATTGAAATAACAAAAACTAAAATTGTTTTGAACAATGAAGAAGGATATCAAAAAATTTTAATATAATTTTTTCATAGACTGACAAGTAAGATCACAAAAGTACCGAACTCCACAGTCCCTAATCAAATTACAAAATTAAAAGCTTTAACTCATCAAACGAATAGATAACAACTGTAATATCCCTGACTTGGTAGAGGCATTTGCTAGAAAATGGTGAATTAAACCTGGTTTTATACCTATCTAAATTTCTCACTTGGATGATAGTCGCTTCAAATTCCATTATATTGACAACGATGCGTGAACAAAACAAACAGACATAATAGGTAAAAAAGTCAAAAAATAGGGGTACAGCAATCAACATATGTTATCATCTTAATCACTATAAAAACAAACAACTGTATTAAAGAAGCACAAAAAGGTAAACATCAAATTTAACAACCCCATTTTGCAAGATTTTATTTCATTTATCTATGTAAAATATACCCATAAGGGATTGAAAGGTTATACTGGGACCGAATCATTACCCTGATAGACACATGGTTAGATTAACATTAACTCTGACAAGGAATCACTGTCATTCCTCAAATAATAACCCGATATCGTACTCAGAATTTTAAATTTCTATTATCATTTTATTTCAGGTGGGTAGTCATTTTCAGAATTTTGCTTCAGTTTGCATCTAAATTTGCTGATTTGCTGATGTACAAACATATCTATACCAGCCTACCAATACTAAAAAGACTCAGAGAAAAAATAACCAAAAGCGCTGCATCATGTACATAAAAACCAAATGATCTGAACATTGCATAATCTCGAATGATAGTATTATCAAAAGAGTTGTAGTCATTCATAAACCTATTTATAATCAGCACATATTTTCACCGATTTTTCAAACTTCTGTTTTTATTTCACACGGAAAGATTCCGTCCAATTAAAACCTTTATTAGCATTTACTATGAGATATAAATTCCAGATACCACTATCAGAAAGACGACCATCATCAGCGATAACAGTTTACATAGTGAACATGATGCTGACACAGAAGACAAATGGGAACCTCATGATATAGACTCTGATATTGCCGATGGTAATACACATATTTTGAGATAAGTTATCTCATATTTATTGTAAATTTGCACAGATTTCCTTTTGACATCCATATAATCCAAATTATAAGAAAATGTTTGAGTGGTAACCAAACCAATTCATTGGTGACGCACAGTGTGGTTCCTGCAAATCGAAATATAAAAAAAAATCAGCATTGAATGATAATATTCATTTTGAATCATACTGATAAAGGGTATATCTTACCGAAACTGCTTTTCCTGTCTTGTATTGATTTGTTTTACTTATTGATTTGTTATATTTACCTAAATAAGTTAGTCATTGAGTTTTATAACGACTTCACCCCACGTGAGCATGCTATTTAATTTATCGTACGTTACTTTTAACTCTGTTTCAGTGAGAACGCTGTATTCTTATTCGTCTTTACTTTGCAGTGTTGTTACTTTTAGTGCGTTTGAAAACGCTTATGCTTCGTTCTCTCGTCATTATACACATATTTAAGATGAGGTTTATAAAAAGATGTAATGTGTGAACCAATTTCGTCCACTTCAAACATTCAATTAATAAACGCTTTGTGTAGAGAGCTGTTTTGTCATTATTAGTTAGTAAAACCCACTATGAGCTTTCACAGTATACTAACATGTTGTCCAGGTTCTTCTAGCAAAAGTGACGTAACATTAAATACCAGTTTGAATAGTGCAAATGATGTTAATCAAGAAGATAAGTGGGAACCACAGACTATTGAAAAGGGTAAATATCATATTGTTGTTTATGACGGCTGCTCACTGTTTGAAAAATTATCAAGCACATCGGCAATATCAAGCATTTTTTCGGTCGTTTCGACTATCTAGAATAGAAATGCGTAAGGTTTCCGTGGAACCCAATGTGTTGCTTACTTCATGAAACTAAAGCATGTTTTAACAAAATTAACTGCAGATTGTGAGTCATGTTATCTATAAGAAAACATAGTTCATTTATCAGTAATATATGATTAACAGGACACATATGTCATGTCATATGTTTAATTTACAAAACATTGTTTATAGTTTTCCAGATATTTTATTTATATAGACAATGCTTAATATTAATGTACTATAAGCAATTTAATTTTTTTTCAAAGTGCCAAACATGTATTTTTCTTATTTTAGTTTCAAAATTCTTTGTACGTACATTGTTCATGTATATTTTAAACATTCTGTTGATCAGAATTTCATCTTTTTTTAACAAATGATTATTAAAAGCATAAACACATAAAAATATATCGAAGCACTGTATTAGGTTATTTTGTTTTAGATTCAATTGTGTTTTTTTTCTATCAAGTTATTTTTCCTAAAGAAATTACAAATATATGTTTTGATAAGAATATTTAGACCTTTACACATGTTGCATTCGGATAGTTATAATCTGTTATACTCTGATTTAATTTCTTTTATGCACACACGAAGGGTTTACAAAAAACTGTGCGCTCATTAATTGCAGGAAAAAAGTATTTGCCCCATCCATGTTTGCACCGGCCCCACCCTTCGATACATTTTGCACAGTCCCTTAATACGTACACTCAATCCATCAACACACAAACCGATTGGAGATGACATAGGGGAGAATCCAGTATAATAATCAATGTCTCTCGGATAGACATGTGCTGACCTTATTATACATAAAGAAAAGATTATAATTAAATTGTAAGATTATTTTCTGATTTCCAGGCCTTTCTTCTACATCGGATATACAGACTGATGAAAATGGGCTAAGTGAGCATGCCAGAATTTTTATTTGTCAAAAGAGAACCAAGCAAATATATAACACCACTAAATGTATCATCAGATGCGATAATTTGATTTGATAGTTTTTTTTTTCATTATTGGTGATGTTAAAAATCGTTTTGGATATAAACAAAAACAAGATATAAAGCGAAGGAACGACGCATTTCAAGAACAAGAGACGTTTACCTGTGAATGTTGGCATTTACATACAGCCATTTTAATTTGAGTCCTGATATTAGGCGCCTCTTGTTTCGTAATAACCAATAACGCTTGCATTCAGTATACGACAAGATATTGGCAATATGTAAAACATTTCCATCAATCAACATACAAAACAAAATGTTTGAGATGACACATGGGAAAATTAGCATTTATTGACAAATTATCAATAGTGCAGCATATTTATGAATCCGACAAAAAGTCTAAAACAGAAACCATTGCTCAATCAATGACCCTAGCATAAACATATGTAGACCTTATTATACATACAGTTATAGCATAAAACTTTAGAGATTTCTCTCATATGCAGGCTCTTCTACTAAATCGGATATACAGACTGACAAAATTGTGCTAAGTGAGCAGGACGGGAAACAGGAGTTAGGGGCTACAGACATCTCTATTGAAAATGGTAATAAAGAATTATTTAAATCATATGCAGGATCTGGATCTTTGCGCTGATGAACACGAGAATTACATTAATGTTATAAGTAAAACGTCTCATTTTATAAAACTGCAAAAAATCAAAGTTCGACAACATGGACTATATCAACCGTCGTTGTTGTTTGTATGATCATTGAAAGAATAAATAAATCGTCGATGTTATCTGTATGATAAATGTCGTACGTATTTCAATGCATTTTCTTATAAATGAGAATTAGAGAAAAAATAGGAAACCCCGTGAATACATGAATATAACATATTGGGTTATTCTATTTAATTTTTTAGTATTATTATTTAGAAGTAAGACACATACACGAGATGTAAAAAAAAAAAGAAATGAAGAAAAACTTGAGACACGCTGTGGGCACTGTTGGCATTCACTAACTATCATTTTCTTTATAATCCGGATTTCAGGTGTCTCTTTTTTTCTTATCTACTAATAACGCTTTCATTAAGAAACAAACATGCAATGGCAAAACGTAAACTATTTCTATTCAGCCACAAAACAGATGCGAGATACACTGGGGAGAATCATCAAAAAAGAAACCATTGGTTAATCAATGTTCCTAACATAAATATGTGCAGTCCTTATTATACATCAATATTATCATACAATTTTAAAAATTTCTATGATTTCCAGCCCCTCCTTCTAAAACGGATATACATCCTCATAAAAATGTACTAGGTAAGCATGATGGAATACTCAAACCAGCAGATAGAAAAACCTCTGTTGAAAATGATAGTTTTAAAATTATTCAAATTTAATACATGATTCATACGCATTGCGCTGATGTAAAGGAACATTACGATAATATACTAAATAATTAATATTAGAACTCACATTTTAAGCGCATCATACGTTTACAATTAACCAAACAAAACTAGTAACAAAACTATTGCCCTCGACGGTTTATTTAAAAGTAACTACAGAGTAATAAAACAGCGAAAAATTAAACGTTCGACTTTATTAACCGTCGTTGTTGTTTGTATTGGCCTTGAAAGGATAAATAAGTCGTCCATATTATCATTCTCATGAGAGTAAACTTTTATGCATATACTTATCAATGACCATTTCGAAGAAGAAAAAACCCACCGCCATTCATATCCTCATATACGATTTTTTTTAATAATAAAGTTGGTAACCATTTGGAGATAACACAAAAACGAGATATAAAGACAATAAAAATGAAGACATTTAAGAACATGAGACGTGTAATACATGTAGGTCAAGATACTGTTAATACGTAAAATTTTTCACTCAATCAACACACAAAGAGAACAGAGATGACACAGGGAGGTTTCATTATTATTTGACAAATTATCAATATTCTAGTGTATGTCTTTATCCAACAAATATTTAAAAATAACATTGGTTAATCAATGTCCCTAGGATGAACATGTAATAACCAAATTATACAGAAAGATTTTAATTAAATTTTTAGTTTTTTTTTTAATTCCAGGACTTTTCCCAAAAAGGATATACAGGCAGATGAAAAATGTGCTTTTTCTTCGAGTCCTAATTTCAGGCGTCTCTATTTGTAATTACCAATAACGCTACATTCAATTACGACAAGATATTGGCTATCCATCGACACCAAAAGAATAGTTAATGATGACACATTGTCAAACCATTATTAATTGATAAATGATCAATTATCCATTATATTTTTGAATCCAAGAATTTTTTTTGAATAGAAACCATTGGCTAATCAATGTACCTAGCATAATCATATGCAGACCGTTTTATACATCAAAACTATCATAACATTTTGAAGATTTCTCTGATTTCCAGGCTCTTCTTCCAATAAAAAGGATACACAAACAGACGAAAATGTGCCGAGTGAGCATGACGGAAAACAGGATCATGGGGATACAGACATTCATATTGAAAATGGTGATTTTAAATTCTATACTCGATTTTGTTTATGCACTGATGTAAAGGAGTATTACGATAGTCTACTAAGTTATTAGTTATTAGATATTAAATCTCTTATTTTGAAACCATCATACTTTTATATTTGATAAAAAAAACAAGCTAATAACAAAGCTCTCAAACTCGACGGTTTATTTAAAAAGGTAGAGTAATAAAACTGCGACATTATCAACCTTATTGCTTGTTGTTTTGACCCAATAAGGATAAACAATTCGACTATGTTATCTTTATAATAAAAGCTATCGTTTACTGCATATTCGTATACCTGAAACGTGATAAGTTCGAGGAAAAATGTCAAATGAAACCAAGCGAATATTAGACAACATCAAACATAATCCTACATGCAATTATCTGATCAGGAATGGTTGCAAACATGCTGAATTTCAGGGAGAAATTTTTCGCGTTGCTTGAAAATGCAAATATTTACTCTGTTATATAAGAAATAATGAAACGTCAATTGTAATCAATCATTATAAATGCCTTAAGAGAAGTTAACAATGGGAAGATAAATATGTATAGACGTTTCTTTTTATTAGATAGGAATGCAATCATTTCTTTATTATATTTGAAACTATTGACAGCCATTCGATTTTTGTCGAGCCTTCGACTTTAGTCGAAAAAGCGAGACTAAGCGATCCTACATTCCGTCGTCGTCGGCGTCGTCGTCGGCGGCGTCCACAAATATTCACTCTGTGGTTAAAGTTTTTGAAATTTTAATAACTTTCTTAAACTATACTGAATTTCTACCAAACTTGGACAGAAGCTTGTTTATGATCATAAGAAAGTATCCAGAAGTAAATTTTGTAAAAATAAAATTCCATTTTTTCCGTATTTTACTTATAAATGGACTTAGTTTTTCTGCGAGGAAACATTACATTCACTCTGTGGTTAAAGTTTTTAAAATTTTAATAACTTTCATAAACTATCCTTGATTTGTACCAAACTTGGACAGAAGCTTGTTTATGATCATAAGATAGTATCAAGGAGAAAATTTTGTAAAAATAAATTTCCACTTTTCCGTATTTTACTTATAAATGGACTTATTTTTTTGGCCAGAAACAAAACATTCACTCTGTGGTTTAAGTTTTTAAAATTTTTATAATGTTCTTAAACTATCCTGGATTTCTACCAAACTTAGACATAAGCTTGTTTCTGATCATAAGATATTATTCAGAAGTAAATTTTGTGAAAAAAAAATTCACTTTTTCCGTATTTTACTTATAAATGGACTTAGTTTTTCTTCCAGTTAACATTGCATACAGTCTGCAGTTAAAGTTTATAAAACATTTATTAGATTCATAAACTATCCTGGATTTTTTACCAAACTTGGAAGCTTCTTTCAATCAAACGACAGTATCGAGAGGGAAATTTTTATTGATGTTTTTCCTCATTTTTGTTGAGTCTGCAATTAACAGCAAAAGTAGGCGAGACATTGGGTTCCGTGGAACCCTTACGAATTTTTGTACTATTTATAGTTTAGGATAGGTTTTTTCATAAAAGTAAAAGAACATCAGAAAAAATATATTAAAAGTCTTTGCATTGTTTAAAATTGCTATTTTGTCGCCTTTAGATAAACAAAAACAATGCAACGTTATTTGTAACTGGTTATATCAGAGTCCTCCATTAATATTTTTATAAGAATTTTTAAAATGTAAAGGGAATAATACTAAAACTTTTGTTTTGCGTTGAATACGAATGCAATAATTTCTTTATTTTGATAGAAAATATAAACCGTCATTTGATTTCAATACTTTCTGTACATCAGGATTGGTTTTTTTTCATAAAATATGCTGAATTGCTGGGAAGATACAAAATTTGTTCGTGTGGCTTGAAAATGCGAATATTTACTCTGTTATATTAGAAATAATGCAAAGTCAATTGCAATCAGTCATTATAAATGCCTTTAGATAAGTTATTTTGTATAACATGAGATTAATATAATGATAAATATGCATAATCTTTAGTTTTAGTTTGTTTTTCCCAAATTTACATGAATATAAGAGGAATGAAACAAAAAATCATTAGCAGTTTTTAAGCATAACAAATGTTATATTTAAAGAAGTTTAAGATAATAAGCATGATAAGGATAAGAAACTTAAAATCATTCACAATAAAGCTTTGAAATTTGCAATTATTGATCATATCTATCATTTTCCAGAGTTTTATCAGATAATTAAAAAAATCACAATCGCGATAAACACTGTTTCGGCACTCTTCGGGTTTACAATATATAACATAAATAAAAAAGAAAATCACCATTCTTGTATAATAGTATTTAATTTTGGTTTTCTTCGTATGATATTTCTTCTTTTTTTTTTTTCTTTTAAACTTTGCTTAATAATTAATAAAATAAGATTGATCTTTTGTATTTTCGAATTTTCCATGGAGCAATTTCAATTAATTGAAACGAAACGAAGATTCAGTTATTTGTATTAGTTTATCGTGTGATGTAGTATATGTTCAATCCGTCAAAAAAGTCAATCAGTCCGATTCGTCGAATATTTTTACTATAACTCTGACGGATTGGTGACGTGAGTGTGACGCGAACTTGACTGATCGGTGACTGATCGATTACCGCTGATTGATCGCTAAAAAAATAATGCCTGAGTTTGCAAGTACTTTATCTGGAAAAACAATTCCATGTAAGCATTAGTGTCACATTTTGGATAAAATAAGGATAAGTGGTATGATTGAAAAATGACGCAACTTTTCAGCGGTGATTAATTTGTTAATTTCAGGAAATCCATTATAGAAATATTTTTAAAGTTTTCAGAGAAAGTTGAAAATGTTAATGAACGGTGACTTCTACGTCAACACATCTCCGTGCGTGTTTTAACGTTAGAACCGATTTATCCTGACCTCGATGAAAATTCTGTACTTTGTCTTCGGTACTGTGTTATTGATAATGTTGTTCTAATTCTAATGCGTACAATAATAAACATAAACATAGATGTTGTTGAATTCAATTTAATATTTGTTGGCTGTTACTAATCGACATCAGGGTTGGTGGACTGAGAGTCCCCGAGGGTATCACAATACCCACGGTGGGTAAGGTTATCTTGAGAGAGAACATTCTGTGCTGGTGATTCGATCCTGACTGGTGCTGGTGGGTCCTGGTTGTGTGCTGGTGTTTTTTTTTTTTTTTACATTGTATCAGAACGGCAATAAAAATACCTGTCTGTTGCTTAATTTTTCTCTGATACGTCATTAGTATATACCATGCAAGGAACATTACAACATTTGTTTATTGCAAAAGTCATGCAAATTCATGAAACGAAATTGTCCTGACGACGTGCTGGTGATGAGGTAAAACGGTCCTAGTTCTGTGCTCCTATGTTCTGGTTCTGTGCTATTATATTTTAGGTAAACCTGGCAAATATTGAATATCATTGATGCAGAAAATGTGTGTTATCGATAGAAAATATACCTAGCATATATTTGGTTGCTATTTCATATGCGCAAATTGTATATTGTTTTGATTTGATTTTTGATTGATTGATTGTTGGTTGCTTAACGTCCATTGGCAAATGTTTCATCATGTTTAGAATAAAAACCTTGATTTTTTTAGGTGCAAGATTTCTTTTTTAGTTGAGGTGTTTAAGGTATACGTGTATATATAATTTGCATGCATTTGTTTATCATTCTTATCTACTCTATTAATAATAGTGCAGTGCAAGTGCATGGTGGACACTCTTCTGTAATAATTTGATGTTTCTAATAGAATGGATTTGAGTAGGCAAATTCCTGCTAAAAATGTTTAATAATCCATGCAGAGTTATTTTTCTTTGTGATCGCAAACATTCTTGAGATATTCTTCCGCATGCGTGTGCATAGATATTAATGATTTTTTACTTATATGTATATACATATAACAAAAAAAAATTATTATAAATTAATCTTCTTTAAAAAGTATTTGTAAGTATTCATTGAAGACATGAATTTATAACAAGTAATAAGGATTGTAAGTTTGCACTTGATGATGTCTACGTATTCATCATGTTTATAGATCGGTGAAAACCCACAGAGAAAGTTACGAAATGGAAATCTAGGGGTCATCCGCTGTAAAAAATGCGAACCTAAGTTTTGCAAAATGTGTTTGATGAGTACCGATTGAGATTATAATCTAATTATACATTGTTGAAAATGCGGCTTTGAACTAGCTTTCAGTATCTGCGAGTACTCGTGGTTCAATAATTTGTGTATTTATGTTATTATTGTGTTTGCTAAGTTGTATGCTCTATTATCGGGTTGTTGTCTCTTTGACATATTCCCCATTTCCATTCCAAGTCAATTGTAAGTGTTGTGTTGTTATACAAGTGTACCAATAAAGCAGGAAAGGGGGAGGGGTTTGGTTGGTTTGAGGTGGAGAGGTTATGTGGAGCACACACAAACTTGTTAAACTCCGTCTCGAGTGCCCAAAACCAGTGGTTGTTGATGATTGCAATCTGTCATATTTGTTTGTGTTTTCATTCAGAGCGTCTTCATTTTTTAATCGTTTACATATTTGAAGCAGACATTCGTTTTGATGTTTGCTCATTGTTGAAGGTCATACTTTGACTTGAAATTGTTCACATCTTGTTCCATTCTAGTCAGGTTTTTTTTAGTTATGTATGATATCCAGTCAACATGTATAAGAGACAGTGCATATATTAAGGAAGAAACTATAGGCACCAGTAGTTAGATCATCTAACCTAATTATATAATTGCAGTCAAACGTTTTCTTGTCCTTATAAATGTCGCTTTACCTCAAGCACATTTTAATTGTTAGTTAACATATTATGTACAAAATTATCAATTTAAGGGCAATAAATATCTTAAAGAACCTATTCTAATTAGATATAATTTCATCTGATATTGGACGGATGATGTTACCCTTTTATCTAATATAAACTACGATTATTTGAAAACGGTTAATAAACAGCCAAGTGGATGCGCAAAAGTGCGAATAGGAGTCACAAATCCAATTGAATACAATTATCTGCCCAATTTTATTGATTCTGCTACGTTTTTAAAATGGGACCAACTTTTTACTAAAAATCACCAGCACTGTATCAGGACCCACCAGCGCAGAATCAGGACCCACCAGCACAATGACCGGTCCCACCAGCACAGTATCAGGACATGTCTAAACTGAGAAAATTCACAATTTTAATAAATTGAGCAGGTTTCGTGTGGATTTTGGTATAGAAAGCGGATTAATGAACCCATAAAAAACATAATTAAAATGTCTCAACTGTTTTATATGTACTTTTTTATGGCAGAAAACGTCAAAAATTTTCATTTTCGTCCTTGTTTTCATACTTTTAATGATCACCAGCACCAGTCAAGACCAAATCACCAGTACAGAACGTTTTCACGCAGGACAACCTTACCCACTGTGATCCCAGTAGCCAGTATTTCGGTACTGGCATGATGATACTGATTCTGTGTTATTAAAATTTGCTGTCACAATATTTTTAATTATTCAATATTTTAAAAGAAATGTGTAGATAAGCAATTACTTATAATAAAACATATGGGATTGTGTATTTTTATTTTTCATGGAATGTTTATGTTGTTAAAAAGTTGAATAACCATAACAATCTAAGACTAAGGCGAATATAATCTGATCTTTAATACATCAAATTTTAAACGGAAATATTTATTTTAATTGTTTTAAATGCTTGTAAATAATTTCAAAACAAGTCGTGTTAGGGAGCTACCATTTGATTTTTATGGGGGGCTAGGATAAAATTTGAAAAAAATAAGCAGGACAGGAATTTTGAGTAAAAAAAAAGGCAGGATGAGACACTTGCAAAAAAAAAAGTCAGGATGACAATTAAGGTAAAAAAAAGTCAGGATAAACTAAAAAAAAAAGGCAGGACCGAATAGAGTGAAAAATAAAAAGGCAGGACAGAGATTACAACTTAAAAAAAATGCAGGCCAAAATTTTTCATCATAGCCCCCCCCCCCCCCCCCCCCCCCCCCCCATAAAAATCAAATGGTAGCTCCCTTAGACTTGTGAACATAAAGTAGTTACATACGATGATACTTGAATTAGTCATGTTATTACTATTTCGACAAAAATCCCTTCAAGGTTTTCACTTATAAATCTTGTAGTGTAATTAAAAGTAGTTTTAAAAGGTTATACTTTGCAATCGTTTATTTATCGAGATGCAATAACAAACAATCATCTACACAGTGCAGAATGAAAAAAAAGTAAAGATAAATTATCAGAACATTTTGCAAATATTTTGTTCTATATGATTGAATTAACGTTAGTTATTAACTTTGTGTTTGCTACTTTAAAAATAAAATCAAATAAGAAAAGTGTAACTACATTATGATATGTGCAACATCGGTTCCTCTGTTTCCTCTGTTTCCTTATCCTTTAAACAAAAATTTAAAATAATTTTTTAGGTAAGACACTTTAATGCATGTATTTTATATTCAGAGGCGACAGTGTCAAATCAAGCACAGGCAACAAAGGTAGACCCAACAGACATAAAGAAAATGTTGCAAGAAAAACTTCAGAAGGATGGACTAAAGAAAACTCAAGAATATATCGAATGTGTACTTAATAGCCACCGACAATATCCTGTAAGACTAGCAGTTTCAGGTCGTTCTCATGTCGGCAAGTCTTCTTTCATTAATACAATGCGAGGATCTAAGAAAGGCGATAAATCATATGCAAAATCTGGCCATGGAAACACGACAATGGAGGTTACCAAATACCCTCATCCTGAAAATGATTTGATAATATTTTATGATTTGCCTGGATTCGGATCTCTTTCCATGACAAAAAAAAGTTTTTAAAACAAGTAAATATTAGTGACTTTGACTACTTTTTCATTATCTTTGATTCAGTTTTATCAGAGGATGATGTATGGTTTGTAGACCAGATCAACATTACTATGACACCGTTTTGCACTAAACTAGATCTTACTCTATCCAAAGACGAGGAAGTTGAAGATACAGTTATTCAAAACATCAGGCAAAGTCATCTTAAATCCCTTGAAAATGAGCCCGATCTACAAAAAACACCACTCTTTATAATTTCAAGCGATCAACCCCATATTGGTGAAATGACCTTGTTGATCGAGTATATAAAAAACAGTATCTCTGATGATAAATGTGCTGCAATAATGCATTTTATTCCTACGATTACGGACTCTGTCATTGAGATAAAATATGAACAACTATGCAAAAGAATACCATGGGCAGCTTTTTATGCTTCTGTTATCTCCGCAATTCCCGTTCCATTTCTTGATATACCTCTCAATGCAGTTGTCATGAAGAAGGAACTTAAATGTTTTATCGAGGCTTTCTATTTGAATAGTACGGAAGCACAAGAAGTACCAGAGGTTTATTCTAGATGGGCGATAAGTAATTTTGAACAGTTCATTTTAACAGGATTTAGAGCAATAATAAATTCCGGAATAGTTGGCGCTACTACTGCAGATGTCGTTGTACCTGTTTTAGGCACTGCCTTAGCAGCTACAACCACCTACCAATACGTAACAGATTTTCTACAAAAAAAATTGAGCGAAATGAGGAAAGATGCAAAGATTGTTTTTAAACATACGCTTCAAAAAGGTCTTCCAAGAGGTTTTGATAAATATTGCTTAGGTAATTAGGTAGACTAACAGTTAAGCAATCAATACCATTATTTTATCAAATGATTTACCTAATTTATTGGTTAATAAGACAGTTCGTGCCCTACCAAATATTCTGCCAGTCATGCACATATAAAAATTGCAAGACATACGGCATAATCTCTTTTTATATAGATATAGAAAGATGTGATATGAGTGCCTATGAGACAAATTGTCAAAGGAAAACATTATAGGTCTAAGTAGATGTTCTACACCATTTAAAGTATAAACATTGCGACAGTTGCAGGATTATGTCATGTTTCGTACTTTAGCTCAGAAAACATTGTATCATTAGTATCCCGTCCATATCTACGAGCACACATGCAAAACATATTCCGAACGGCTTCGTTGACCACGGTGATAAAACAATTGGTCTACACTAAACTTGACGAACATTGTTACTTTTTTTCTATTTCATTGAATAGTCATCATACATGTACTTTACCTCTTATCAAGGCTAATTTGAGAAAATAAACACAAAAGAAAACCTAATTTTGCCACGATTTTGTGTAATATGTTGCAATATATCATTGAGATAGTTTGCCACCTATTGTTAATCTTTTATCACTTTCCGAATGAGACAAGATTCATATTTGAATTTTGTCTTACCGCTAATTATTACCATTATTCCTAAAACAAACATCTGAACATTTACAATATAAGTATAAAATATCACATCAACAATCGGTATTCAAAGGAAAAATGTTGAACTCTACTGATATCAATAATTCTGACAACAACAGCTGACCATAGACCACATAAGTATAAAATATCACATCAGAATAGGTATTCAAGGACAACATGTTGAACATCACAACAAACGGGTCTTTGATGACTTTTCCTAATGACAATAATTATTCTGTAGTTCTCATTGGATTTTTATATGTTCTTGTTATAGTGATCATTATGATAAATGTTCAATCTGTACTAATTGTCTTCGTTTCATTTTGTAGAAAAAGTGAAATAAAAAATGTTCATGTACTTATAAGTTTAAGCATTACTGATATGATGTTCGGATTTCTCTGGTTTCTTGTAATTAATACAAACACAACTACAGCTTATCTTCCGTACATGGAATGTGTCGTTCATTTTTATATTACCTCAATATCTTACTTCGTGTAAAATGTACATATTTTTAACATATCTCTGGACAGAGTGTGCACAGTTTGAGTGAATTCTAAATTGTTTATGAACCACCGACCTACTGTAACCGTATTGACAGTAATTGGTTCCTGGGTATTTGCCGCCGCCTCATTGGGTTTGATTCAGATTATAAATGGAAGAGACAGTGAGGAACACGCATGTTCGTTAAGTCGAGTACATCATTCGGGATTTCCGTATGCAGGTGCATTACTTGCACTTTTTCAAATTGGCATATTGACAAATATTTCGATTTTAACAGTTTTCCTTGTACGCCACCAGTATCGGATGAAGTCAATGGTGAGAAGTGGAGCAAGTAAAAGTGACATTCGCCTTTGTATAACAGTTTGTATTGTTAGTATTGTTTGTACCATGCTTAATGTACCATGGACAATTCTGATATTCTATGGAACAATGGTGAAATGGCTGTCTAGATTTTCGAAATTCTGTTTTTTTTCCTGTCAACACTTACAGCAATCATCAATCCAATCTTATATACTTAACAAACACGAAAATTTAAAGCTTCACTTCAGGAAAGTACACAGTTATTGCATAGCTGTAGAAAACAAAGCACTTTCATGGAGATATCTTCTTTCAGAACAACATGTCATTCTTTCGAAGAACAAACCCGGATGATACCAAGTTCAAATGAAATATTGTTTAATTCATTATAATTGTACAATAATTAACTGTATAAGGTCATTATTGTCCTGATTAAAATGCAAAATTTAATTTATTTAAATATATAAATTCGTTTGATAGCTGTCGAGTTTTTTTGATAATTGAGTGTTTTTTTAAATTTTATTTATTTTCCATATTTCGCAGGTTGAAATATTCCTTTCCTCTGGTTATTTGACTGAAATACCAAAAAATGCCGTTAACACACATTTTAACTTTCAAAATAAATAATGAGAAGTTTATTTAAACTATTGGCACAATAAAGGTAAACGTGAGATGAATTGGATATTGCAAAACCTTTCATAAAATAGCTAGATTTAACACTTCGTGTGTAGGATTGTAAACATCTTAATTAGTTACATTACTTGTGACAATACACGATGACCCATGGATATATTTTTTTTCTTGTTACATTAACATGCATCATGATTTCATGTTATCGTCATGCCAGTTCTTCTTTTTACAACTTTATACATTTTACTCTACATTTGTATATAATGATCAAATGAACACTTATTCTTATTTTATATAGAATCAAATCCACGCATTTTAAAATGGGGAGGGGATACCATATTTATTGCTGAGTTTTGAGCTTTAAATAAAAAAGTGATATTACCGGACAAAAGAGAAAAAAACAATTATTCTGAATTGTTCGTTTAAAAATTTGTTAAAAAAATAATCTGCTTTTCTACGATAAAAATAAACAAGAAAAATACTTAAACATAAAATTGAGAATGGAAATGGGGAATGTGCCAAAGAGACAACAACCCGACCATAGAAAAAAAACAACAGCAGAAGGTCACCAACAGGTCTTCAATGTAGCGAAAAATTCCCGCACCCGGAGGCGTCCTTCAGCTGTATGTAAAATTGATAAATCTGTTCGGCTTTTTCATAAAAAACTGTTGATACAATAAAATACTCAAAAAGTTACTAGTATTTTTCATACACCTTAACAGTTTATTTTTGTCTTGCTTCATACGGTTACAGCAATATTTCTATTGAAACTGGTCAGTGATTTCTAAAGTTTATACATCTATTCAGTGTTTTTTTAACATGATAAATGAGCCGTATGGCATAATAAAACCTGAACATATTAGCAAAGAATAACTCCCTTTAGTGTTGTCAGTAACATAGGATGGACATACTGTATATATTTGATAATTTTTTTTAGACCGTATATAAGACAGATAATGCATATTTTAGAGGTTTTCCTTTTGTATAATACACCCGGGGTGTCAGGATTGCCCAAAGAAAAACCTTTTAATGGTTGGTCGTTCATTTGATTAACCCTGACACCCTAGGTGTGCTTAAATTCCAGAAGAAACAATACAATATGCATTATCTATAACATATTAAAATAGCTTTATTTAGCAGGATCTTTAATAAGTTTTAGTCATTAATTCTCTCAAATTTTGTAAGCATTTGGCCTTCTTAAAATGTTTTATTCGGGCGTTGATGATGACTCTTCAGTAGACAAAACTGCGCTATAACAGAATGTTCGTTAACATCTTTAAATTTACTTGCTTTTAAAAAAAAACCAGGCATATCATAAGCAATATTAATATTTTCTTGTAATTACTATTACGAGATGTACACTTTATCTGAAAAACTACATACTTAAAATTATACATTAGCTCAAAAACTACCAAATGTTGTTTTTATGTCAAAAATAGTAAAAACACGGCTTGATTATCATATTTGTAGAGCCATCTTTTCCTATTGTTTCTTTTAATTATATCGTGTAGTTTTCTTTTAATCATACAAACTTTGGTATCCAATGCTTTATCTGGACAAAATCTGACAATTGTACACAACCCTTAAAAAGACGAAACAAAAGCAAAGTGACACATTCTTTTTATTTTATGTTTGAATAAAGCATCCCAAGTTTTGTTTGACAAATTAGTAAAAATATGTTATGGCGTTCAATTCAGACCCTCACAGCTACCTTAACAAACATTCGTCCTCGACATATTATTTACCATTCACAACTTGAATCATTAACAATGAACTATCCAATTACTGACAATATGGTTAAAGTTCCTCAGTGGTTTTAAAACAATCTATCGTTTAATAAAACTGTAAAACACTATGTCGAGAGAACTATAAGATATGTGTACATTAAATACCACAAACCAGAGAAATTCGAATACTCTTTCAGTTATGTTCAAACTTAGAGGTACATGACTATTTTTCAAATAATCGGCAAATAATGTTAATTGACAGATTTGGCATGAAATGTCCATATTACAAAAAAAAAATGGACGACATAGACAGAAGCCAATGCCTTGTTCATAATATTATTTATAATATGCGTCAACATAACGAACTGTCAAATTATTTAAATGTGAAATAAAAACAAACAGATAACGACCTAATGTACGGATGTCAAGTTGGTTCAATATTCAACATTCAACATTCAACATTCAAATTTTTTTTTTTTTTTTTTCTCATTCAATTTTTTTTTTTTTTTTTTTCTCATTCAATTTTTTTTTTTTTTTTTTTTTTTCTCATTCAAAATTTTTTTTTTTTTTTTTCTCGTATCCATTTTCAACATTCAACATTTGATTTCAACATTCAACATTCGATTTCAATATTCAACATTCAACATTCAATTTTCAACATTCAACATTCGATTTCAACATTCAACATTCGATTTCAATATTCAACATTCAACATTCATAATTTTTTTTTTTTTTTTTTTTTTTTCTCATTCAATTTTTTTTTTCTTTTTTTTCTCGTATCCATTTTTTTCAACATTCAACATTCGATTTCAACATTCAACATTCGATTGCAATATTCAACATTCGATTTCAACATTCAACATTCGATTTCAACATTCAACATTCGATTTCAACATTCGATTTTCAACTTTCAACATTCGTTTTCAACATTCAATATTCGTTTTCAACATTCGATTTTCCACTTTCAACATTTGTTTTCAACATTCAACATTCGTTTTCAACATTCGATTTTCAACTTTCAACATTCGTTTTCAACATTCAACATTCATTTTCAATATTCAACATTCGTTTTCAACATTCAACATTCGTTCTCAACATTCGATTTTCAACTTTCAACATTCATTTTTCAACTTTCAACATTCGATTTCAACATTCAACATTCGTTTTCAACAAAAAAAAAAAAAAAAACATTCGATTTTCAACTTTCAACATTCGTTTTCAACATTCAACATTCGTTTTCAACATTCAACATCTTTCAACATTCGATTTCAACTTCAACATTCGTTTTCAACATTATTTTCAACTTTCAACATTCGATTTCAACATTCAACATTCGTTTTCAACATTCAACATTCGTTTCAACATTCAACATTCGTTTTCAACATTAACATTCGTTTTCAACATTCGATTTTCAACTTTCAACATTCGATTTAACATTCAACATTCGTTTTCAACATTCAACATTCGTTTTCAACATTCGATTTTCAACTTTAACATTCTTCAACATTCAACATTCGTTTTCAATATTCAACATTCGTTTTCAACATTCAACATTCGTTTTCAACATTCGATTTTTTTCAACATTCGTTTTCAACATTCAAATTCTTTTCAACATTCGATTTTCAACTTCAACATTCGTTTTCAACATTCAACATTCGTTTTCAACATTCGATTTTCAACTTTCAAATTGTTTCAACATTCAATTCGTTTTCAAAATTCAACATTCGTTTTCAACAGTCAACATTCGTTTTTCAACATTCGATTTTTTTTCAACTTTCAACATTCGTTTCCTCAACATTCGTTTTCAACATTCGATTTTCAACATTCAACATTCGTTTTCAACATTCAACATTCGTTTTCAACATTCATCTTTCAACTTTCAACATTGTTTTTCAACATTCGTTTTCAATATTCAACATTCGTTTTCAAACTTCAAAATTCGTTTTCAACATTCGATTTTCAACTTTCAACATTCGTTTTCAACATTCAACATTCGTTTCAACATTCAACATTCGTTTTCAACATTCGATTTTCAACTTCAACATTGTTTTTTAACTTCATCATTGTTTTCAAATTCAACATTCGTTTCAAATTCAACATTCGTTTTCATAATTCGTTTCAACTTCATTCGTTCATTTAACATTCAACATTCGTTTTCAAATTCAACATTCGTTTTCAACATTCAACATTCATTTCAACATTCGATTTTCAACTTTCAACATTCGTTTCAACATTCAACATTCGTTTTCAAATTAACATTCTTTTCAACTTCAACATTCGTTTTCAACATTCAACATTCGTTTTCAACATTCGATTTTCAACTTTCAACATTCGTTTTCAACATTCAACATTCGTTTTCAACATTCAACATTCGTTTTCAACATTCGATTTTTCAACATTTTAACATCGTTTCAATACATTCGATTTCAACATTCAACATTCGTTTTCAAATCGATTTTCAACATTCAACATCGTTTTCAACATTCAACATTCGTTTTCAACATTCGTTTTCAATTTCAACATCGTTTTCAACATTCGATTTCAACATTCAACATTCGTTTTCAACATTCAACATTCGTTTTCAACATTCGATTTTCAACTTCAACATTCGTTTTCAACATTCAACATTCGTTTTCAATATCAACATTCGTTTTCAACATCAACATTCGTTTCAACATTCGATTTTAACTTCAACATTCTTCAACTTTCACATTCGATTTCAACATTCAACATTCGTTTTCAACATTCGATTTTCACTTTCAACATTCGTTTTCAACATTCACATTCGTTTTCAACATTCGATTTTTCAACTCTTTCAACATTCATTTTCAACAATTTTCAACATTCGTTTTCAACATTCAACATTCGTTTTTTCAACATTCGATTTTCAACTTTCAACATTCGTTTTCAACATTCAACATTCGTTTCAACTTCAACATTCGTTTTCAACTTCAACATTCGTTTTAACTTCAACATTCGTTTTCAACATTCAACATTCGTTTTCAACATTACATTCGTTTTCAACATTCAATTTCACATTCGTTTTTCAACATTCAACATTCGTTTCAACTTTCAACATTCGTTTTCAACATTCGTTTTCAATTCAACATTCATTTTCAACTTCAACATTCGTTTTCAACATTCAACATTCGTTTTCAATTCAACATTCGTTTTCAACATTCGATTTTCAACATTCAACATTCGTTTTCACATCAACATTCGTTTCAACATTCATTTTTCTAACATTCGTTTTCAACATTCAACATTCGTTTTCATCAACATTCGTTTTCAACATCGTTTCAACTTTCAACATTCGTTTTCAACATATTCTTTCAACATTCGTTTTCAACATCAATTGTTTATCAACATTCGATTTTCAAATTTCAACATTCGTTTTCAACATTCAACATTCGTTTTCAACATGATTTCAACTTCAACATTGTTTTCAACATTCAACATTCGTTTTCAACATTCGATTTCTCAACTTCTAACATTCGATTTTCAACTTTCAACATTCGTTTTCAACATTCAACATTCGTTTTCAACATTCGATTTTCAACTTTCAACATTCTTTTCAACTTCAACATTCGTTTTCAACATTCAACATTCGTTTTCAACATCACATTCGTTTAATTCAACATTCGTTTTCAACATTCAACTCGTTTTCAACATTCAAGTTTTCAACTTCAACATCTTTTCAACTTTCAACATTCGTTTTCAACATTCATTTTCAATAACATTCGTTTTCAACATTATATTTTCAACTTCAACATTCGTTCAAATTCGATTTTCAACTTTCAACATTCGTTTTCAACATTCAACATTCGTTTTCAACATTCAACATTCGTTTTCAACATTCGATTTTCAACTTTCAACATTCGTTTTCAACATTACATTCGTTTTCAACTATTCAACATTGATTTCAACATTCAACATTCGTTTTCAACATTCAACATTCGTTTTTCAACATTCAACATTCGTTTTCAATCATTTCAACATTCGTTTTCAACATTCGATTTTCAATTTCAACATTCGATTTCAACATTCAACATTCGTTTTCAACATTCAACATTCGTTTTCAACATTCGATTTTTCAACTTTCAACATTCGTTTTCAACATTCAACATTCGTTTTCAATATTCAACATTCGTTTTCAACATTCAACATTCGTTTTCAACATTCGATTTTCAACTTTCAACCTTCGTTTTCAACATTCAACATTCGTTTTCAACATTCAACATTCGATTTTCAACTTTCAACATTCGTTTTCAACATTCAACATTCGTTTTCAACATTCAATTTTCAACTTTCAACATTCGTTTTCAACATTCGTTTTCAACATTCAACATTTGTTTTCAACAGTCAACATTCGTTTTCAACATTCGATTTTCAACTTTCAACATTCAACATTCGTTTTCAATATTCAACATTCGTTTTCAACATTCAACATTCGATTTCAACATTCGATTTTCAATTTTCAACCTTCGTTTTCAACATTCAACATTCGTTTTCAACATTCAACATTCGATTTCAACATTCGATTATCAACTTTCAACATTCGTTTTCAACATTCGATTTTCAACTTTCAACATTCATTTTCAACATTCAACATTCGTTTTCAACATTCAACATTCGTTTTCAACATTCGATTTACAACTTTCAACATTCATTTTTCAACATTCGATTTTCAACTTTCAACGTTCGTTTTCAACATTCAACATTCGTTTTCATCATTCGATTTATTCAACATTCCAACATTCACAATTTGTTTTCAAAAATTACCATTCTCAATATGGATTTTGACATTCTTGTATTTGCATCATTCAACGCTTGATTTTAAGATTCAACATTTGTTTTGAACTACGGTGATAAAGTAATCTAAGACTTTCAAATTAAATTGTTTATATCTTTGATAAAGATTAATTTGTTACATTTAGATATTAAACAGATCACAAATTTAAATTGTACAATATAATATTACATAAAGATGGTACAAAAAATAGATTGATTACAACATAACACTAACAAGGGAGGTAATTACTTTTTTAAACTGACAAGAAAACTAGCACGTTAAACTTAGAGTATAGATTCACAGGTCAGAGATTGTCAGATCAAAAATTTTTTAATCGGAGATTATGTCGACGGATCATATGCAAAAGTCCTTTTCAATCTAAACAATAAGGGTGCGTGATCTTTAGTCTTAAGTTTGGAGATGATCTAAGATGATAAGACATAACAGTGACTATCCTCTATTACTATTGTGGCTATTGTAAAATGGGTATAAATGGTCCGGTTCCGCTTATTTATTTCCCCGCAAAAACAAATACAGGGCTGCCGGTTCCTTGCCGGTATTGTCGCAAAACGTTCTGCAAGTTCACATTTAAAACCGCGAGTAGCTTTCAAATTTTTTGCCATTCGGAGTCTATTCAGTATGAATATTGCTCATTTGTGAAGGCTATATGGTCACTTAAACTAGAAGGTGTGGATGGCGTTTAAGGAATAGAGAATAGCGGGGATTGAATATTAGAGACAATGGAACAAAAATGAATAAAATAGAATAATGAGGTGTTCAAATATAAAGAGAATAAGTTAACTGGCAAAAAGTATGAAGAATAGAGAAAAATGGCTCACACCATAATTTAAAGAGTATATAGAGAAACATTCTTAAGGGTTTCGCGGAACCCAGTGTCTAGCCTACTTATGCTGTTAATCGCAGGCTCAACAAAAGAGGAATAAAATCAATAAAAAATATTCCTCTTAATACTATCTTATGATTCTAAGAAGCTTCTGTCCACGTTTGGTAAAAATACAGAATGTTTTAAAAACCTTAACTGCAGACTGTCTGTAATATAGACTAGAAGAAATACTAATATATAAAAAAAGAAGATGTGGTATGATTGCCAATAAGACAACTATCCACAAAAGACCAAAATGACACAAACATTAACAACTATAGGTCACCGTACGGCCTTCAACAATGAGCAAAGCCCATACCACGTAGTCAGCTATAAAAGCCGAAAAGACAAAGTAAAACAATTCAAACGAGAAAACTAACGGCCTTATTTATGTAAAAAAATGAACGAAAAACAAATATGTAACACATAAACAAACGACAACGACTGAATTACAGGCTCCTGACTTGGGACAGGCACATACATAAATAATGTAAGTCCATTTATAAGTAAAATACAGATACACAGGTACAAAATTTTAACAAAATTTTCTTTTAGATACATTTTGTTCTAGCTTTTGATCATAAAAAAGCTTCTGTCCAATTTTGGTACAGGTCCAAAATAGTATAAGAAAGATATTAAAATTTTAAACACTTTAACCACAGAGTGAATGTGATCTTTCCTGGCATAAAATCTAAGTCCATTTAAAAGTAAAATGCACAAAAAAATGGATTTATTTGTCAACAAAATTTACTTCTGTCTTAGTTTGGTACAAACCCAGGATAGTTTAAGAAAGTTATTAAAATTTCAAAAACTTTAACCACAGAGTGAATGTAATGTTTCTTGGCAGAAAGACTAAGTCCATTCTTTTAAAAGTAAAATATGGAAAAAAAGAATTTTATTTTTCCAAAATTTACTTCTGGATACTATCTTATGATTATAAACAAACTTCTGTCCAAGTTTGGTATAGTATAGTTTAAGAAATTTATTAAAATTTCAAAACCTTAAACCAAAGGGTGAATGCAATGTTTTCTGGCAGAAAAACTAAGTATATTTATAAGTAAAATACGGAAAAAATGGAATTTTATTTTTACAAAATTTACTTCTGCATACTATCTTATGAACATAAAAAAGCTTCTGTCCAAGTTTGGTAGAAATCCAGTTTAGTTTAAGAAAGTTATTGAAATTTCAAAAACTTTAACCACAGAGTGAGTATTTGTGGACGCCGCCGACGACACCGACGCAGACGCAGACGGAATGTAGGATCGCTATGTCTCGCTTTTTCGACTAAAGTCGAAGGCTCGACATAAATGGCCTAAAGTAAAACTATGGTTCTAGTATTACAGAATACAGAAACGAAAACCCTCACTTTGAGACAATTATACTAGTTGTCTAAAGCAACGACGTTGCGCACGATATTGGTGTCACTTTGGAAATATGGGTTAGATGGCGGTTATTAAAATCCAAGCTCTTATCCTTTACAATAAATAGCCATGTTATGCATATCATTCGAAAGGAAATAAACCATAGAAATCAATGAAATAGATGAATTTGTGCTTTGTCTATTTTCTAATGAAAAAAAAATGCTCATTTCGATGCCTATAACGTCATTTTAAGGGTGTCCCGCTGTTACAATTTTGTTTTATGCGCGTCTTTGAAATCCAAGCGCGGATTCATTAGTAAGTAGAATGGTTTAAAATTTTACAACTATATTGTATACATTTAACCTTAAATGAAGTAATAGACGTTTTTAACTATAAGAGGAGGAAGATCGTCAGAAAAAATAAATAAAAAAGAGAAAAAATGTCCCAATTTGCTGCTCAACCCGTAAAAAAACTTTGGTATTAAAAGATTCGAAGCTTTACACATGAATGAAAATTCTCACAATAAATCTTTTGAGAAAAAGTACTCCTTAGTCGGGAAAATTTCAGTAAAATGTGAAATCATTTTTTTTTGAGTCACATCGACTCATTTAACAAAAAGTTTTATCAGAGAAATACTCGTATGTCATAAAATTTCAGTATAGCTAACGATTATTTTTTTTACCTACTGTGAGTCGCCTCAGACTTGTCCTGCATTTGTTTCACTCAATAGTATCAAACTAAGTTCTAATGTTTTAAAACATTTTAAATATACAAAAACGCCAAAAAATATGTACAAAACAGACTCTTTCGTTCATTTCTTTTACAAAAATTAGGCAGTTAGTTTTCTCGTCTGAACTGTTATACGTTGTCATTTCGGGGCCTTTTATAGCAGACTATGCGATATGGGCTTTGCTTTTGAAGGCCGTACAGTGACCTATAGTTATTAATTTCTGTGTCATTTTGGTCTCTTGTAGAGAGATGTCTCATTGACAATCATACCACATCTTCTTTTTATATATTTCAATCATTTAACAAGACATCAAATTTTTATTTTGTGTTATTCTTGCATCTACAATTCTTCTCAAACAATTAAAAAAAATTCAGTTCAAATTCAATGGAATTTTGTATTTGCACCGGCTTGAAAAAATAAAACCATATAAAGAAGCAACTTCGAAAATCTCTGTACTTAAAGCGGCATTTCACATGAGTAAAATATAAGATCAACGTTTGAAATTTTTCGTGAAACAACGTCAAAATCGTTCTTTTATTAGAAACGTCGTGTAACGCTAAGTGGCACCAATACCGTGCGTAACGTCCTCGTTATTTTGTCCCTGGTAGATTGTTATTGGTTTTCATACGTTTTTTCTTTATTTATCTCTATTATAAATAAGTACGTGAGCTTTCATAATATGTTAACATATGGTTACTGAGGTTCTTTTGCGTCCTTGTTACAAAATGTATAAAGTTTATTAATAAACTCATCATAGATATTCATTGCGTCCGAATCATTTTTCGGGCGGGGAAAACAACAGTATATTTCACCTATTGGTACTTTAGCGGAACTATTTCCTTGTGCGTGTTTTGTTTTCTATACATCAGGTAAGACTTTTCATTTTTAGAACCTGTCTATCCCCCGCCTTTCCCGCGCAAAATATCATAATAAAACACATAATCATAGCCAATAGTTTATTCTTAACCCAGACTAGAAAACATGCCTTTAAACATAGCCACTCACAAACAAAATATATTAAAAGCAATTTTTTTTACACTTTTTTATTTTTATGTTGTTTTAGAATATAAATTTGACTTGAATTTATATGAGTATAATACATATACATGTACATGTATATACCAATCTAAGTTAGTGTATATCTTGTTTCTCGTCTTACTTTACAGTAGAGCTACTTTGATAGATCAGGTTGACTGATAAGCTGTCTATATAAAGTAATGGGACAATGCATGGAATGAAGACATCACCAAGTCCCCGTATGCAACCTTTAAAAAGACATCCTGAGCTTATCATATAGTCATCACCTACCCACTAACACGGTGTGAGCTCTGGTTTCCGCGTTTTATAGATTATAGATCGGTTACAAGTCCAACACGCAAGTTACGTAAAGGAAAGCTCTCTGACTCGCAACAATAGACCGGAATGACTTTACGATCATCCGCTGTAAAAGGGACAAAAAAATACAGATCCGAGAGTAATCGCAGTTACTGACAGCTAGTTCAAAGCCAATAAAAACTAATACAAAAATCATGTATCTAAGACAAATATGTCAATCAGTGCCAATCCACATCCAGTGGTTTTAGTATAAAGACGTTGTTAACAATAAGAGAAGCATAGGTAACAACAGATTGTAGTACCTTGATGTGTAAAACAATGATATTTGATATGGTTTTAAGTTACTGATAACAAAATTACTATTTATACCAATGAGAACAATATTCAAAAAATATTTTTATAGTGTTTGATTGGTATTGAAAGGACTGCTAAGTTTGCTGCCCTGATCATTTTTAATTTACATGCATTCAGTTTCTTTTACATTATTATTGATAAATACTACATTGCAGAAGAAGTGGCAATATATCTTTAAGTGAAAGATATTGTTTGTGACCTTAGGAAAATTTATTTGGATATGTCGATTATGGTCTCATTGAGATTTACCAGACCTTCATTCAATTTCAGCACATTTTTTACGTTCCATTTATGGACTTTATGCTGTTCGTTCTGTGCGTCCGTTCGTTCTTCCGTTCATCGGCCTGTTTGGCTTCAGGTTAAAGTTTTTTGGTAAAGGTAGTTTTTGATGAAGTTGCAGTCTAATCAATACAGTACACATATTCCATATTACAAATTGTGACTTGGATGGAGAGTTGTCTCATTGGCACTCATAACACACCTTCTTATATCTATATAATCTTTTGATCGGTTTTATTGAGGTCTTGAGCTGGCATGTCAGTTACTGCTAGTAGTTTAATTTATTAATTAGTTTCATTTTGCGTAGTTTTTTTGTTGGTACCTATTCCGACATCGGACTAGGATTTCTTTTAAACTGAGTGTTACTGTGCAAATTGTTGTGTGTTTGTTTATTCTACATTGGCTAGCTATAGTTGTATAGTTGTATAGTAGGAGGATTTAGATCTCACAAAGTATGTTTAACCCCGCCGCAATTTTTGCGCATGTCCCAAGTCAGGAGACTCTGGCCTTTGTTAGTTGTTTTATGGTGTTTTTTTATTTTATTTTAGTTTAGTGTAGACCTATTGGTGGCCTTCGGTTGTTTTCTGTTTTCTGCTCTTTGGTTTGGCTGTTGTCTCTTTGCCACATTCTTTATTTCCATTCTCAATTGTATTAATTGAATAATTGATTAGTCGATTGCTTGATTTGTTAATTGATTGCTTGCTTGATTGATTGATTGATTGCGGGATTTGCTCATTGTACTACTAACAAAAGTAATGATCATTTGAGAATCCTTTATTTGTATTGTAGTCTTCATTTAACCAATGAAACTCTGCATTTACTTTTGCCTTAGAATTATATTAATGACTGTCTGGTAACTATATATAAGACACGCAAGAATGTGAAATATAAAAACTTATTTGGCCTTCAATATCTCAACCTTTTGAATGTATGTAACTTCTTTATTCAGTTATATTTCGAATTTGACATTGTTTTTACAAACTACCATTATAAATTTCCGGGAAATGTTCTGCATAAAACCCTTTGGGAAAGCACATTGACGTAATTTTCCAAACATTTATTGTAGTCCAATAATTTTATAAGGTGTTGCAACATGTAATTGTAAAGACGTTACAGCCGATTCAGTGAGTGTGTAGGCAAATGTGGTATTATTGGTTAGATTGCTTGCTACATTGTAGCTGTATGGTGAAGTCATTATTAGGTTAGGCAAACTACCCTCCATTAAGAGTAGACTGGTCCGACATATAACCAATTAAACTGCCTGTAGGACTAGGCTTCGTCCACAGAAGGGTAGTATACCTTACCTAAAAATGACTTCACGGTTTAACAAGAAAGGTAACCAATGATATTACCTTTGTCTACACACTCAATGCAATCGGCTGCAATGAAAATGCGGAGTTTGTAAGACTAGGCTTAACCAGCCCGTCGGCAGCATCCAGCTTTCAAAGATATATAAACACAAATTTTGCATAAGACTCAAACGTACTTCAAATGTTTTTATTAATAAATAACCACTATATCACCAGTTAAGTAGTCAAAGACACCATTTTATATTTTTTTTTAAATTTCATTTATGGTTCATTAGTTATATACAGGTAATATAAACCGCTTTCAGTATTTTATACAGCGTGCAGCATAAAAGTTAACCAAATCCTTCGGATAAGGGTTTTTCAGGATGATGACTATAGTTGATATTGTGTGAAAATACATTGTATGTAAATGTTTAACCTCAGAGCAATAAATATGCATGCAAGTGATTGGGGGAAAAGTACTATTGCAGTTTCGCAGAGATTTGGTGTGTGACAAGGTGATGCTAAAACCAACTTCTCTTGATATTCTGCTGTCCTTGGGCGAATCATCAGTGATGTTATGGGACTTGCACAAGAAGGCAAAATTGGTGCGTCTTTAAATTAGATTGATTGATTGATTGTTGGTTGCTTAACGTCCAGTGGCAAATATTTCGTGCATCTTCAGGACGAGAACAAGTTAATAATAAAAACAATAGGTAGGTTTTGTCATAATAGAGGTCATTCGGGAATTGGTAGGGAAAATTTAGACTGCCACTGGAAAATGATGGTATATTGGATTGGGACAGAATTTGCCGTTGCAACAGGCCACCTACGGACCCCTCAAAGAGTTGTTGCAAGGATTTTTAACGTGCAGAGAACGTGGCACTCCCTTTAAACGAGGCATCGGATTAAACGTCCCCATTCTGACCGGACGTGACTGCGAACTTGATACATCCCGCACAGCCAAACGGTCGTCCCACTTCGTTTAACTGTCGGTCGAGAGAAGACCAAGTGATCATATTTCGTTTCCCAAGTCACCCTTGGGGAACTTTAAAATAGAAACAACAGAAATCCATATACTGTATGTGATCAAACTGATCGACATGTATCCTCACAACCTGACACTTGTATACGATCTCGTAGTTTGGATAGGAAAACAGGGTTTTTGTGTAAAAGAAAAACCTTAAAAAAAACAGAAAACTACACAAAACTGAGTCCTTTAAACGTGTTGACAGTCTTTTAAGGTGTGCTGTGCTAATTAATGAGAGTAATCATTTATCCATGCATAACCAAGTAAATGTACTTATTGAGGTCAACACCTGTGCAATTAAGTAAAACAGTTACTGAAAAATCAGAATTTGAACTTGCTGTCAGTTCATTAATAACGATTGTTAGGGATGTGATTTGTTCTTCCATAAGAAAAAGTCTTTCTCATGTAGCACGACCAAATACATATACCGATCACATTTACCCAAGATTGTCTCTGATGCTTAACAAACTGCCAAACTCCAGAACTAACTAGATATTGTGACACCTTACAATTCAGACACAGTGGGGCCAAGGGATATGAAATATAGAGTTTAGCTCTATATAGGGGATGCCATATATGCTGCAGGAAAATCAAAGTCTATGTTAAGACTTTCAGAATTACACCAAGGTGTGTCTGAAAATATCAAGGGTATATTAAAAGAAGAACAACTACTTCACCCTGGCACCAGTGCTCTTATGAGCTATGTCCTCGGTTTGGTATTTCTATGGAAATGATGTCCGCATATCTTCTTAATAGATATAAGAAGATGTGGTATGAGTGTCAATGATACAACACACCATCCAAGTCACAATTTATTAAGGTAAACCATTATAGGTCACGGTCCGGTTTTCAACACGGAGCCTATGCTCAAAAGTTCATTTGTTAGTTAATTTGTGAAAAATAACACAAAGGCGCTTCTGAACCGTATAGTGTCCCTAAAAATTTATTTAACAAAAATTCTTAAATGTATGGCTATTACAAATTCAATCGTTTCTGTAGCAACATTCGCCCAATTACATTTGGGATTGGCAGTGCAGATATATCATGCATATGCATATGGGAATATGGGTCACGAACATTGATCGAAACTTTGTACTCACATTGCTTTTATGTTTCCTATGCAAAGGTAAGACTATATCTGACGAGTTTGACAGAATCTTGACGGTATTTACGCTCCAGATGGCATTTGTACTGTGCTATGAACAAACTCTGTCCTGCGCCTAACTTGTTCTTATAAAAAAAGGGAAGTGTCTTGTTATGCTTATACGCGTACTTAATCCGCATATGATGACTGAGAGATTGATGCATGTCCCCATTTAAGAGTTCGCTTCTCTGTTTCAAAGTAATCAAATTTTCAAAACACTAGTTTCTATTGATAGGGAATCAATAAAGGAATCCAAAGAGCTGAAAAAATATATAGGTCACCGTGCTTGTTTTTGAGATATGAGCCATTGAAATTTTGGCGGGAAAATATTCTCTCTTGACTTTTCATAGCTATATCATTGACAATTGACGTTCTCAAAAACTGTTAAAAAGTAATCAAAATTTTATAAGGCTTTTGCAGATGACTTATCATTATACATGTAAAAGATTTTCAAAAGAAAAAATGGGGGTCACCGGGCATTTTTTTCCAAGGCATTCCAATGGATAAAATCAGAGGACTCCGAAAATCTGACAAAAAATCAAAAACATGACAAGCCAGCTTCCTTAATGAATACTTCAGGTATCGTGTGTCGATCGCTTTTAAAAGTTATATAAGGATCATGACTGATTTTGAATTACAACATTAGAAAATTGGCATTGCATTGTGTAATTTTTCATCCTTCCCTTAAAAAAATAATGAGTTAACTTTTTTTACCAGGATTAATCCACTAAAAAATGTTCATGCACCAAACTGACTTTGTTTTACACCCAATTTGTTTTCAACCTCGCATTCGCCTCGGATGACTATAGTATATTTTGTGTTATAACTGCTCTGTTTAGACTTTACAAATACACAATATGTATTTATCTATAACTAGATACTATTTTTTACAAAATACACAACCTTTAAGATGCAAAATTAAAAACACTGTTTCAGCGCTTGAATTTTGTTTTTTTCAAAGATAGAAAAAAAATTGAAATAATTTAATAAACTGGTGTTTTATAGTTTAGAAAATAATTCTGTAATATACTTTAGTGAAACACTATACACAATATGAAAGTTTATGGATGTGAAAAGGACAAGGCCACTTCTTCTTTTGCTATGCCTTAAATGGAAAAAATCAGAAGGTTCCAAATCAACGCTATTTTGTAATGGCAGCTCTTCATATAAGTTGTCAAATTTGTCATTTTAACATCGTTTATAGCATATGCTTATGATCGAATTGTTTTTGTAGCATTCTATTGAATAAATATCAGAATATTTCTCCTTTTTGTCCTTGTGGTTGAATTATTGATATTTTTAGGTCTGACCTTTAACCTCAATTTCACAAAATTGTGACCACTCTGGATTTTTACGACCCAATTTTTCTTATTGTATATGTTTTCCTCTTTCCGTCGATATATAATTTAGGTGTGTGTTCTTCCGGACCATTAAAGTTTAAAAAAATGACCTGTGGTTGCAGTACTACTAGTGCGGACAATTTTTATTATATTTTCGGTAAGGGTTGGGTTGGGTGTCCGACCCCGACTTTGGTCATATCTTTTGAAAATAAAATAAGCCAAATAACAACCTTGATTTTTTTCTCCAGTAGACATCAGCTAGCCTACCCAGCTCCCCTTTACACATTGTGCGGACAAATGTATGGCCGTTGAAATGTGTTTTATAATCTTTTCGGTAATGGCAGGGTAGGGTGGTTAGCTGAAGTCCACTTGAAAAAAAAGTGGCCTCCAATGTGGTTTTATGCAGAACAGTAACCCGCAAATCTATGGTAGTTTGCAAAAAATAAAAGTATTTTTTGTTATAATGTGATATGTAATATGTTGGCAAATAATGAAAGCTCGTATCTTAATTAATAGACATCGAAATAAAGAGAAACCGTATGATAACCAATACAAATCTCCCAGAGACAAACTAACATTGATTAAGGCAACTAGTATGATGGTCTGAATTCATGGTTCTTAATTTCTGTATTCTTTGATATTTTAGGCCATTTTTCTCTATTCTTTATACTTTTTGCCAATTATTCTCTTCTCTTTATATTTTACACCATTATTCTAGCTTTTTTATTTATTTCTTGGTCCATTGTCTCTATAATTTATATTTTTTGTCAACTATTCTCAATAACATAATACCGCAACAACGCCCTCTAGTTCAGGTCACCATATATGTAGCCTTCACAAATAAGAAAAACAAAAACCCTATAGGCTTCGAATGCCAAAATAATTGAATGCTTGTCCAGATTTGAATTGTGAAATTGCGGAAAATTGTTTTTTAATCAATCTATCAAGCAAAACATATTATCGTCCTCGATGTTCACGGTACTGACAATACTGGCAGATGGACGTTGGTCATCAATTCTAATAATCTTAGATCGACCTTTCTAAACTTAAAAGTAAAGTTCACGCACCCGGTTCCTGATTGTTATTAAAGACTTTTGATCTGACAACCGCTGTGCATGTATACTTTAACGACTTGGCTAGTTTTCTTGTCAGTTTTAAAAAGTAATTACCTCCCTTATAAGTGTCATGTTGTAACAAATCTATTTATTTGTACCATCTTTATGAATCTTAATATTATATTGTACAATTTAAATTTGTGATTCGTTTAATATTTAAATATGATAATTTATTATTTATCAAAGGTATGAACAAGGTAATTTGAAAGTCTTTGATTATTTTATCACCGTATGTCAATTCAGAAGTCATGCGGTTTATTTTGTCTACATTATGTTGTACCATCATGGGAGGGTTTACAATGCCCTCCTGTGGCAGAATTTACAAAGAATGTGAAACTAGAAAGGAAAACTGTTTCCATTATAAATCGGCTAATAATTGAAATTGAATACTAATCTCTTTTTGAGTAAATTCGAAAACGAAAAATGGAAACTTGCACTTTAAAATTTATTTTCATTTTTAATTGGTTTTTAGTGAAATAAAAAACAAAAAATGAAAACACTTTCGTTTTCCGTTTTGGTTTTAGAAAAATAAAACACAAAAAACGAAAACACTTGTTTTTCATTTTGGTTTTCGAGAAATCAAAACCGAACAATGGAAACATTCTCGTTTTTTATTTTTTTTATTTTGATATTTCAAAATGAAAAACAAATGGACTCAAATATACACAGATATCGGATGTTGAATGTTGAAAATGAATGATGAATGCTGAAAACGAATGTTGAAAGTTGAAAATCGAATGTTGAAAACGAATGTTGAATGTTGAAAATCGAATGTAAAAAACGAATGTTGAATGTTGAATGTTGAAATCGAATGTTGAAAGTTGAAAATTGAATGTTGAAAACAAATGTTGAATGTTGAAAACGAATGTTGAATATTGAAAACGAATGTTGAATGTTGAAAACGAATGTTGAAAGTTGAAAATCGAATGTTGAAAACGAATGTTGAATGTTGAAAACGAATGTTGAATGTTGAAAACGAATGTTGAAAGTTGAAAATCGAATGTTGAAAACGAATGTTAAATGTTGAAAACGAATGTTGAATGTTGAAAACGAATGTTGAATGTTGAAAACGAATGTTGAATGTTGAAAACGAATGTTGAATGTTGAAATCGAATGTTGAAAGTTGAAAATCAAATGACAGTTATGTTGAAAACGAATGTTGAAAGTTGAAAATTGAATGTTGAAAACGAATGTTGAATGTTGAAAACGAATGTTGAAAGTTGAAAATCGAATGTTGAAAACGAATGTTGAATGTTGAAAACGAATGTTGAATGTTGAAAACGAATGTTGAATGTTGAAATCGAATGTTGAAAGTTGAAAATGAATGTTGAAAGTTGAAAATCGAATGTTGAAAACGAATGTTGAATGTTGAAAACGAATGTTGAATATTGAAAACGAATGTTGAATGTTGAAAACGAATGTTGAAAGTTGAAAATCGAATGTTGAAAACGAATGTTGAATGTTGAAAACGAATGTTGAAAGTGAAAAATCGAATGTTGAAAACGAATATTGAATGTTGAAAACGAATGTTGAAAGTTGAAAATCGAATGTTGAATGTTGAAATCGAATGTTGAATGTTGAAATTGAATGTTGAAGGTTGAAATCGAATGTTGAATGTTGAAATCGAATGTTGAATGTTGAAATCGAATGTTGAATGTTGAAAATGGATACGAGAAAAAAAAAAATTTTGAATGTTGAATATTGCAATCGAATGTTGAATGTTGAAATCGAATGTTGAATATTGAAAAAAATGGATACGAGAAAAAAAAGAAAAAAAAATTTGAATGAGAAAAAAAAAAAAAAAAAAAAATTTTGAATGTTGAATGTTGAATATTGAAATCGAATGTTGAATGTTGAAATCGAATGTTGAATGTTGAAAATTGAATGTTGAATGTTGAATATTGAAATCGAATGTTGAATGTTGAAATCAAATGTTGAATGTTGAAAATGGGTACGAGAAAAAAAAAAAAAAAATAATAATTTTGAATGAGAAAAAAAAAAAAAAATTTGAATGAGAAAAAAAAAAAAAAAAAAAAAAAAATTTTGAATGTTGAATGTTGAATATTGAAATCGAATGTTGAATGTTTAAATCGAATGTTGAATGTTGAAAATGGATACGAAAAAAAAAAAAAAAAAAAAAAAAAATTTTGAATGTTGAATGTTGAATATTGAAATCGAATGTTGAATGTTGAAATCGAATGTTGAATGTTGAAATCGAATGTTGAATGTTGAAAATGGATACGAGAAAAAAAAAAAAAATAAATAAATAAATTTTGAATGTTGAATGTTGAATATTGAAATCGAATGTTGAATGTTGAAATCGAATGTTGAATGTTGAAAATTGAATGTTGAATGTTGAATATTGAAATCGAATGTTGAATGTTGAATGTTGAATATTGAAATCGAATGTTGAATGTTGAAATCAAATGTTGAAAATGGATACGAGAAAAAAAAAAAAAAATTTGAATGAGAAAAAAAAAAAAAAAAAATTTGAATGAGAAAAAAAAAAATAAAAAAAAATTGAATGTTGAATGTTGAATATTGAAATCGAATGTTGAATGTTGAAATCGAATGTTGAATGTTGAAAATGGATACGAAAAAAAAAAAAAAAAAAAAAAAAAATTTTGAATGTTGAATGTTGAATATTGAAATCGAATGTTGAATGTTGAAAATGGATAAGAGAAAAAAAAAAAAAAAAAAAAAAAAAAAAAATTTGAATGTTGAATGTTGAATGTTGAATATTGAACCAACTTGACATCCGTACCTAATGTATCATAAAAACAAATAACATAAAACATATATGACAGACAGCTGTCAACAACAACCACTTGGGACATGATTAGATGTAGTGTGGCAGAGATGATGAGTGCTAAACCCTTCACTTACTTGGCACAGCTTTGATGAAAAAAATCGTCATAGATACCAGAATTAAAATTGTGATGCAGACGTGCGTTTTGTGTTAAAAAAATCCCCACTTGTGACGCTCAAGACCAAAAAGTAAAAAATAACAATTAAAGTTATAGGTTGAAGCACAACGACATCATACGTAAATTCAGTTTTGACTGATCATATTGCCACTAAGCACATACACGCAACTAAAAACACACACGTACTAGATGGGTCACTGGATGATTGTTTAGAACTAATATTTGTAACACATTCATTTGTAAGTTCTTGTCTAAATGTGGCTTACGTTTTTGGTTTATTTTGGTTTTGGATTTTCAAGTATTTTGACCACACGCAACACTGAATAATTTGTCGACATGTGTTGATGTGAATTATTTACCTGGAACGTTCTGACTCGATTAATCAGTGATTGAATTAACACACCTGGTTATTATTGTTTTCCTCTTGCTGTCCTCATTTTATTCTGCTTCCGTCTAAATGACGTATCCATAAACCATATAATTGAAGGCACTTTTCACTTTTGCTAATACTCGAATCACTTTGTTTTGTTTGATGGATACACTTTTGTTTCAAATAGAACAGGTAAACAACCCATAACCCTAAACGAGATCAGTGATCGTATTTATGGCTGAATCAATCGAACAATTTCTAGGCAAAAAAAAAAAAAAAAAAAACAAGAAAGCGCCACCTGCTAATTATGGCGTCCGTAAATTTTCAGAATAATCGTTTAATTCAATCTAAGAGAACCATTTTTCAGAACCTTATTTGCGCATGTTGAAGGAGTAAATTGTTACATTTTAAATATGTCCATATGAACGAACTGTTATTTATTGCCTAGTGTATTTACATAAAATATACCAGGTTATATTAAATAGTATCATCAAATCAGCCTAAACACGGATATCTCACTATGTACATCTTTTCTGCTTTTCGACCCGGCTCAGTACAGAAAACGTGCAGAAAATATCATGCATATAATTTCTTGTTCTCCGCAAAGGTAAGCAAAGCCTGTTCCATATTTGTCATTTGCTCATGTAAGTACAAATGCGATGATGAGTCAAATTCAGTAATTCACGTTCAAGAGAAATTAAGACGGGATTTCGGGTACAATAATTAAAATCTAATTTTCATCAGTCTGTAAAATTGTATTTCGTAACCATCCAACAAAGTAGAACAACATTCACACAATAAATATTTTCGATACAGCTCTGAATAAAAGAGAAATGAAAACAATATATGTTTTGCCTTGATTTGCAAAAGGAAATTGAGTCCATTACGACGAAAATTGATTGCAATATTGTCAGGTTTGCATTCAAAATTTGAACACAATAAGGTGACGATTTCTACATTAGAAAATGACTATACCAAGTCAGGAAAATATCCATTTGTTTAATGTGTTGGAGCTTTTGGTTTCCCGTTGGTTGAGGGAATTTCTGTTTAGTTCAGTGTTGTCACTTTACTTTTAATATATATTAAGGCTTGAAATCAAGGACTGCGCTCCAAAGCTGGATATTAAAATATTTCGTTACTTCCCAGGAAAAACAAACGCGATAACTCATGAAATACTCTTTATTTGTAAGTAAAGCTTCGATTACCGAGTGGTCTCACTTTTCTGTCAACACTTTGTATTTGAGTTCGAACCCAACAGGCTGAATGTGATTTCGAAATCTAAAACTTTACGTATGAACCCCTCTGTATTTCTTCTAAGGGTCTGTGTTCCCTCTTTGCACTACGGCTTCAATAAGAAATACAAACTGACAGCCATGATATAACAAATTGTGTTGAAAGTGAGTAAAATAAACTCATCATAGATGCCAGGATTGAAATGTTTATATTTGTGCGTTTCGTCTACAAAAGACTCATCAATGACACTCGATTCAAATAATGTTAAAAAAAACAAATAAAGTACGACGTTGAAGAGTATTGAGATTAAAAAACACTTAAAGTTTTGCTAAACACAGCTAATCTAATATATTCCTGAGGTAGACTAACAATCAAGCAAAAAAAAACCATTGTTTGTCAAATGATTTCCTAATTAAATTGGTTCATTAGAAAGTTCGTGTCTCACCAAATATTCTGCCAGTTATGAAAGTTCAAAAATTGCATGACATATATATATATATATATATGAAAGTTCAAAAATTGAATGACATATATATATATATATATATATATATAAGTGTCTAAGAATGTAACTTTAACACACTAATGTGTTAAAGTTACATTCTTAGACACTTATATAATTTAATTTAGTAACTGCATCAGTTTATTTACAAACTGATCCACACCTAGATAGATTGATATATATATAATATATATATATATATATATATATATATAAAATGACTGAATAAATAGTCAACGATCAATCTTATAGGGCGATGGATCATGTAACTGAATAAATAGTCAACGATCAATCTTACAGGGCGATGGATCATGATATATAATATATATACGTGTGCATTTAACACAAATTGCGTTGTAGAAGGGTCTAAATACAGCACAAACAACATTTTCCAAAAGACCAAAAAAAGTGAAGAAGTATATTTAAACAAAACACATTTGAATAACAGGTCGAACAACTGATATTCTTTAACCCTGCTGACTGCCATTGGCGATTGCCAAAAAAAATTGATCACAAGATGTAACAACATGGATCTTAATATCAATTTAATACTAAACAGAAAACAATTAACTTTTGGCCACGATGTTATGCCACAAACATAATGTGTTAATATTTTTTTGTAATAAAGATAGACTCTTGAATATATATACGGCACTATCCTGTATAAATATAAAAAATGTGGTATGAATGCTAATGAGACAACCAGGCCAAAATTTAAAAGCAAACTATTATAGGTCAAACTAGGCTTCAACACCATTTATAGTATAAACTTCATATTTCGTACGACTGCACGTGTAAAACATATTATCAACTGCTTCATTGTACACGTTGATAAAAATAAAATGGTCTATCGCTAATGCAATTGAGTCTATGCGAGTGGAAAACATGTAATACACGTGACGAACATACTTAGTTTGTACCATTTCATTTAATAGTCGTTATACATGTACTTTACCTATTATCAAGGCTAATTTGAGAAAATAAACACAAAAGAAAACCTAATGTTGACAAGATTTCGTGTTATATGTAACAATATATCATTAAGATAGTTTGCCACCTTTTTGTTAATCTTTTATCACTTTACTAGACAATCACTAAGGAGACATGATTCTTTTGTTAACCAATAATCCGGATACAAGCAGCTGACAAAAGACCATATAACTCTAAAATATCAAATCAACAATCGGTATGGAAAGAAAACATGTTGAACGCTACAAATTATCAATATTCCTGACACAAAAGCCGATAATAGACCATATAAGTATAAATATCACATCAGAATAGGTATTCAAGGACAACATGTTGAACATCACAACAACGGGTCTTCGGTGACTTTTCCTAATGACAATAATTATTCTGTAGTTCTCATTGGATTTTTATATGTTCTTGGTACAGTGATCATTATAATCAACGTTCCATCTGTGATAATTGTCTTCGTTTCATTTTGTAAAAAAAGTGAAATAAAAAATGTGCATGTGCTTCTAAGTTTAAGCATTACTGATATGATGTTCGGATTTCTCTGGTTTCTTATAATTAATACGAACGTAACAACAGCTTATATTCCGTACATGGAATGTGTCGTTCGTTTTTATATTACCTCAATCTCTTACTTCGTCTCAAATGTACATATTTTTAACATATCTCTTGACAGAGTGTGCACAGTTTGTTTGAATTCTAAATTGTTTATGAACCACCGACCTACGGTTACCATATTGACAGTAATTGGTTCCTGAGTATTTGCCGCCGCCTCATTGGGTTTGATTCAGATTCTAAATGGAAGAGACAGTGACGAACACGAATGTTCGTTAAGTCGAGTCCTTAATTCTGAATTTCCGTATGCAGGTGCATTACTTGCACTTATTCAAATTGGCATATTGACAAATATATCGATTATGACAGTTTTCCTTATACGCCACCAGTATCGGATGAAGTCAATACTGAGAAGTGGAACAAGTAAAAGTGACATTCGCCTTTGTATAACAGTTTGTATTGTAAGTATTGTGTGTACCATGCTTAATGTACCATGGACACTTGTTATATTCTACGGAACAATGGTGGAATGGCCGTCTAGATTTGTTCGAAATGCTATTTTTTTCCTTTCAACACTAACATCAATTATTAATCCAATCATATATACTTATAGAACACGAAAATTTAAAGCATTACTTCAGGAAAGTACACAGTTATTGTACTGCTGTAGAAAATAAAGTACTTTCAAATATATACATGGAATTATTTTCTTTCAGAACGACATGACATTCTTCCGAAGAACCAACCCAGTTGAGAACAAGTTCCAATAAAATATGGCTCAATCCATACAATAATAAACTGTTTTAAATAAAATCAGAAGAATACCGAATACCGAACTCCGAGGAAAATGCAAAACGGAAAGTCCCTTATCAATTGGCAAAATCAAATGATAAAACACACCAAGCGAATGGACAACAACTGTCATATTCCTGACTTGGTACACGCATTTTCATATGTCGAAAATGGTGGATTGAACTTTGTTTAAAGCGCTTCACCTCTCACTTTAACATTTTAAATAGGTCAAATGAACTTAAAGAGCATTAATGACAAAAATTTCTTAAAGGTCTTTCAAAATAAATATATGGTAATATGTTATAGATAATGTATATTTTATTGTTTTTCTTGAACTATAACACATCGAGGGTTGTAAGGATTAGTCAAATTAAAGACCAACTGTACGGAGATTTTTCTTTGGACAATCCTGACACCCCGAGGTGTGTTATACAAAATGAAAACCCTTACAATATGCACTTATGTGACTTAACTACCGTCAACAAATATGTTTTTTTTTTCTGGAAAATATATACAGTACGTACATCCTATTTTAACGCCAGCATTAAAGGGATATATTCTCTGCAGATATGTTCAGGTTTTAATATGCCATACGGCTCATTTATTATGTTAAAAAATCACTTAATCTAGATGTATACACTTTAGAAATCATTAACCAATTTCAATAGAAATATTGCTGTAATTGTATGACGCAAAACGAATTGTTAAGGTATATGAAAAATACAGGTCACTTTGTAAGTAGTTGATTGTATTAAATGTTTTTACGAAAGCGGGATGCTCAATCATCTTATTTTGACGTTTGCATCGACGTTTGTATCGCGGAAAAACAGATTTCATGTCAACACATTTTTAACGAACAATTCAAAATAATTGTTTTCTCTATTTTGTCTGATAATAATTTACCTGCTATTTTCTAATAACAGGCATATCTTTAGCGATATTAAGTCTTTCTTGTAAAAACAATCGAGACGTACACTTTTATCTGAAAAACGACAGACCTAAAGTTAAAGATAAGCTTCAAAATTTGAAATCTACCAAATATTGTTTTTGTGTCAAAAAGTAGTAATAACACGACTTGGTTATCATATTTTTAGAACCATCCTTTCCTTTTGTATGCTAAAATTATGTCGTGTAGTTTACTTTAAATCATACCAAATTTGGTTTCTATTACAATTGAGAAAGGAAATGGGGAATGTGTCAAAGCGACAACAACTCGACCATAGAGCAGACAACAGACGAAGGCCACCAATGAGTCTTCAATGTAGCGAGAAACTCCCGAACCCGAAAGTGTCCTTAAGCAGGCCCCTTAAAAAACATGTATACTAGTACAGTGATAATGGACGTCATACTAAACTCCGAATTATTCTCAAGAAACTAAAAGTAAAAATCATACAAGACTAACAAAGGCCAGAGGCTTCTGACTTGGGACAGGCGCAAAATTGTGGCGGGGTTAAACATGTTTATGAGATCTCAACCCTCACCTTTACCTCTAGCCAATGTAGAAAAGTACACGCATAACAACTAGATATCATTGAGATGGGAGCCATCTCTGTGGGCATTAAAAAATTGTATCTTTACCATAGGACATGGGTTTGTCAACTGAAATCAAAGTTTTTGACCTTGACCTTTGACCTAGGGAGTTGTAAATAAATTATGACACACCCTTTGGTGTTGGTTTATAAACATGTCAAGTATAAACTTTGAAATGATAACGGTTCTCAAGATATAGAGCGGACATGATCTTTACCATAGGACATGGGGTTGTCAACTGAAACCAAAGTTTTTGACCTTGACCTTTGACCTAGTAAGTTGCACATAAATTATGACACACCCTTTGGTGTTGGGTTATATACATGTCAAGTATAAACTTTGAAATGATAACGGTTCTCAAGATATAGAGCGGACACGATCTTTACCACAAGACATGGGGTTGTCAACTGAAACCAAAGTTTTTGACCTTGACCTTTGACCTAGGAAGTTGTACATAAATTATGACATACCCTCTGATATTGGTTTATATACATTTCAGGTATAAACTTTAAAATGATACGGTTCTCAAGATATAGAGCGGACACAATCTTTACCATAGGACATGGGGTTGTCAACTGAAACCAAAGTTTTTGACCTTGAACTTTGCCCTAGGCAGTTGTTCATAAATTATGACACACCCTCTGGTGTTGGTTCATATACATGTCAAGTATAAACTTTGAAATCATAACGGTTCTCAAGATATAGAGCGGACACGATCTTCACCACAGGACACAGGGTTGTCAACTGAAACCAAAGTTTTTGACCTTGACCTTTGACCTAGGAAGTTTTACATACATCATGACACACCCTCTGGTGTTGGTTAAAATGGATGTCAAGTATAAACTTTGAAATCTTAACGGTTCTCAAGATATAGAGCGGACACGATCTTCACCACAGGACACAGGGTTGTCAACTGAAATCAAAGTTTTTGACCTTGACCTTTGACCTAGGAAGTTTTACATACATCATGACACACCCTCTGGTGTTGGTTAAAATGGATGTCAAGTATAAACTTTGAAATCATAACGGTTCTCAAGATATAGAGCGGACACAAAGTTAAAGTGTTACGGACGGACGGACAGACGGACGGACGGACAGACGGACGGACGGACAGACTGATCACTATAGGGCGACCCGCCTTAGTCGGCGGGGCCCTAATAAGCACATTAAAATTCAGTTCAAGAGAAGTCCTAGTCCAATGTCAGAAGATGCAACAAAAGAAAAAAAATAAATGACAATAATACATAAATAACAACAGACAGCTAACAGTTAACTGACATGCCAGCTCCAGACTTTAATTAAACTGATTGAAAGATTATGTCTTCATCATATGAATATCAGGCACAATCCCTCCCGTTAGGGGTTTAGTATCATACTATCATAAAATATATGAGAAGAACATAACCCGTGTCATGCCAACAACTGTTTTTTTTAATTAATGAGTTTAGTCCCGATGCAAAGACCCTTTAAGTGAATCAATATTAAAGCCAAAATATGCAATCTTTAATGACCTGACAACAGTATCGTAACTATATCCCTTCTTAATAAGTTTGTTTAAGGGTTTTGTAAGCTTTTGAGGTGAATTCTGCAATTTTTGTGCTTTGTAAAGAATATTACCATAAAAGATTGAATGTGAAATACCTGAACGTATAAGATGTCTTCATGTTGATTTATATTTACGAATTATTTCCTTATACCGATGATAAAATTTAGTAAATAGTTTGACTAGTTTGTGATATCGAAAACCCTGGTGTAATAATTTTTTCACTAAAACATAAATTTCTCTCGCTAAAATCTAATGCGTTATTACATACAGCGAATCGTACAAGTTGAGATATATATACACCATAAGATGGTGACAATGGAACGTCACCATCTAAAAATGGATAATCAACGATAGGAAATAAAAAAAATCATCTCTTTAATCATAACTTTTTGTATTAAGCTTCCCGTTACTGATATAAATATCAAGATCGATGAAAGGGCAGTAGTCATTGTTAGTATTTGCTTTATTTAAAGTAAGTTCAACAGGATAAATTTCTTTAGTAGACATACTGAAATCGTCATTATTGAGAGCCAATATATCATTCAAATATCTAAAAGGATTGTTAAATTTTTGTATCAAATGTTGTTTCGATGGGTCTTTGCTACTTTTAGTCATAAATTGTAACTCATAACAATACAAAAAGAGGTTCGCAATAAGTGGTGCACAGTTAGTCCGCATTGGAATTTCAATAACTTGACGATATACGGAATCTCCAAAGCGAACAAAGATGTTATCAAGTACAAATTCAAGCGCATATATAATATCATATAGCACATTATCTAAACAACATCTGACAAATTTACACAACCCGTTATTGATTAAAAAATTAGTAAAAATATTGTATGGGTTTTAATTTAGACACCAACAGCTTCCTTAACAAACATTCATCCTCACCATATTATTTACCATTTACAGCTTGAATCAATAACAATATTAATGTCAATATGATAATAATTACATGTGTTTTTTAAACAATCTAGCGTTTAAATCAAATGTTTACATCTTAGCCGTATTTGACACATCTTTTTGGAATTTTGGATCCTCAATGCTCTACAACTTTGTACTTGTTTGACTTTATAAATATTTTGATATGAGCGTCACTGATGAGTCTAATGTAGACGAAACGCGCGTCTGGCGTACTAAATTATAATCCTAGTATACCTTTGATAACTATTATGTCGAGAGAACTATTAGGTATATGTACATTAAATACCACTAAACCAGAGAAATTATTTCAGTTTTATTCAAACTTAGAGGTTCATGAATATTTTTCAAATATTCGGCAAAATAAAACAAGGACTTTTTTCAGAACTTATCAAAATATCAAGAAATTATGAAAATCCAATAAGAACTACATAATGATTATTATCTGCAGATAACGTAAAGACGGGCTAATTTAATGTGATGTTCAGTATTGTCTTTTCAATCTGTTTGTTGATGTACGCCTCATATTGATATGGTCTTTATCCTAATTATTGGTAATTAAAAGTGCTAACGACTGAATGGTGTGATTCATTTGTATTAAAATATGTCTTATTATAGTAATTTTACTTGAAAGAGAAAACAAATGCAGAATGAAGCGTTAGAAATAAAAGTGTTATTGCTATACATTTCAAAAGAACCACATTAGCATAGATTAGGGATATATAGACAGGTTAATCATGACAACTTCTATAATTGGCATTAGCAAGACAATGACAGAGGTAAATAAAGACTAAAACAGGAATAAGGGAAGTTAACTATTTTCATCGACTTCAAGAACATGTACATTATTAGATACTGATTTATCATCCAAATACAACATGCCTAGGAAGAAAAATTTCTACTTGTAATAACAAAATGGTATACCCACATAATCAAAGTTGATCTCAAAACTTTCTCTAAAGCCCGTGTAAAACATATTTGATTTGGACATCATCTTTAATTAAATTGAAAAAGAATTTTATTGATGCAAAGTAAGCTTGTCAGGTTCATAACGTCATGTCATAAAGAAGTATATAGGAAAATATTCTGGAATTCCCTAAATTCGTTCTGAAGTAGTCGCGGCTATGCAAATTCTGGCATGAACAACATGAAAAATGATTATAACATGATGGCAAAGGTTTGGAAATCAGACGAAGTATGTATTTCTATATATAAAAAGGACCAGTTTACACAAATATCTATATAGCATGAGTTCGAATCCCGGAGAAATGAGAATTTTATGGAACGCCGGAACTGTCTTATAGTGTAAATATTTAATGTGTTCTGTCGCTTTGTCTTTACGTCCTGTCGTTTCTTTTCTATGTTATGTGCAAATGTCTGTATTTCATGACACGGCATCTCTGTGTTATGTCAAATTAGTTATTTGTTTGGTCAAAGAGTAGTATGATTTGTCATTGCTAAAGTTTGTTGTGTACAATAGGCATTACATCATGCTTTAACTACTATATGTTCTGTAAATACTTCGAAACTTTGTACCAACGAAATCCACGAAAATTGGTATCCAACGAATATTAATGAATCTACAGTATAAAAAGAATGGATGTATAACGCACACTCTAACGCATACGAATGAAAATTTTTCTAAAGGAATGAGTGTAGACTTTGCCAAAACCACGAAATTAAATATCCACGAATATGTAAATTTTCCTCAAACCACAAAAATTGGTACCCACGAAAATAAATGAATCCACAGTATTTTGTTCACTTTACTTGTTGAAAATGAAAATATTTACAAATATGTAGACACGATTCTCGAGATGTGTCTCTCTGGAGGTGTGCCTAGATTTACAAAAGTCATAAAATACATTTAAAGCATTTTTGAAAACATTGTACAGGATCATTTTTTTAGCAAACACATCGTGCATATTGCAGATTAGCAATGCAAATAAAGACGTATTAATTATTGATATTTCAATTTTCAATTTCAGTAAGCCAATAGTTGTTGCTGAATATCAGCCACATTATGAAGCAACCAAACAGAATTTATATGTGACAAGTAATTATTTCAAGATGGCGTGTATATCGACTGAGACTAAAAGCTCTGCCCTGTTATTCGAAGCAAAAAATTCAAAGTTTTGTAAACAGGAAATTTATAAAAATGACTTAAATCACCTTTACACAACAATATAGTGTTGACATATTATGATTACATATAATTATGACAAACATGGCATTGAAACGCATGGTAAGTTCCCAAATATGTCATATCTCCTGAAAATATTGAAAAACTAATATCCCATCAAGTCAATTTATTAGATGTACAATTGACATGTTAATAACACATTTAGTAGTTTTGGTGGCGGATGAGGTTTCTCCCTTTTTTCTTTTTTTTTTTTTTGAGGAGAAGGGGGTAGTTAAAAATTTTACTGGAACTCGTGTAATTATTTTTTTTAAATTATTTCTGACCTTATAATCTGTCAATGGTGAGCATGATTAATGAATGAATGAATGAATATTTTATTTGCGAAAGCATAATAATATGCTATGGCAATTCATAAACAAGTATATACAATGTGACAAAATAACAGATAGCAGAGAACAATACATAATATAATAAAGGTACAATTAATTCACAATACATGATCTAATTGTCCAAGCATATTTCAGATAGTAACGCAGTTTAATTGTGATTGATTTTAATTTTGCTTGAAGTAAATGAAAAAGTTTAAAATTATTTGGCCAAGAACAATAATATTTTGGCAAACGTTCTTGTCTCACAGTTCTGTAGGCTGGACAAACAAGTATGAAGTGGTATTCATTTTCAATACAAGCCATATTACAGCATTCACATAGACGCATATGTCTAGGAATATTTTTATATCGCCCTAATTCCAAATTCAGTTTAAAAGTACCACTTCTCAATTTTGTAAGTAAGTTACTATTAATAAAAAAATCTAAATAATTCTCTATTACAAAGTCTGTTTTGAGGTGTTTATAAATACACAGTTTTTCACAATCATTTAGTGATGCATACCAAGTTTGTAAATACTGGTCCTTTATACGAGTTTTTATAACATCTAACTGTATATTTACATAATTCTGTGCAGTCCAAACATAGTTCAAACCAAGATTAAACAATAAATCACAAACACTAGACGCCCAGTTCTTTTTACCATTGTTTGCATCTTCTAATAAAAGTTGATAAACATCATAAACAATAGGTGGCTTATTTACAATAATATGAAGCCAATATTTCAAAATAATTTGTTTTCTTGAGACATACATAGGCAAATGACCTAGTTCACCACATAAAAAACTTAAAGGAACATTTTTACTTGGTTTTAAAACAAATCTACAGAAACGGTTGTGTATTTGCTCTATATCATTTGCACGGTGAAAACCCCATATTTCAGATGCATAGTTTAATACGGAGCCAACCATACTATCAAACAGTAGACATTCTTGACTTGTGGATAAAAACACATGTTTTAAAGAGTTCAGAAGTGACGAAAGCGCTCTTGATCCCTGTTGAGATAATCTTTTTTGGGTATGTAAGAATTTTCCATTATAATGGAGTAGCATACCTAAATACACGTAAGAGTCCACTATCTGTAGTTCTTTACCTTCATACGTGAAACTGAAGTTAGCTGGCTGTCATTCATTTCTTAAAACAACAATTTTGGTTTTGTCTGTATTAACCTCAATGTTCCATTTCTTACAATAGATTGATAGATTATCTAGTAATTTTTGTAACATTTCGGGAGACTTACTAAACAATACAGTGTCATCAGCGAAAAGAACTAAGTATATTAGAAAACCATTGAGTTGTACAACGTCATCACTAGTATTTACGGACATATCTTCTATAATATCATTGATGAAGAACAAAAATAATAAGGGAGACAATGGGTCCCCTTGTTTCACACCAAGTAAATTGTTAATTGCGTCTGAAAGTAAATCACCAGATCTAACTCGTAGCCGGACAGACGAATAAATAGATTTGATCATATTAACGAATTTGCTACTGACACCATTTTGTAGAAGTTTATATAATAAGATCCGCCTGCTTAGTTTATCAAATGCTTTACGGAAATCCACAAAGGTACAAAACAGTTTCATTTTATGTTGCAGGACATGTGTAATAATTCCATGGATAACAAAAATTGCATCTATAGTTGAACGGCCTGGTCGGAATCCAAATTGGTTATCAATTAATTTTTCCTCGTCTTCTGACCACGCCAGTAAGCGACTTGTTAATATAGACGTAAATAGTTTAGATAAGACACTTACTAATATAATAGGTCTATAGTTGTTTGGGTCCGTTAAATCACCACTTGTCGGTACTGCAATAACAAGTCCTTCTGTCCAGAGTTCAGGAAAAATCCCATTTTCAAATACATTATTAAATAGTGTTTTTAAGATTGGCGCAAAAAATAGTGGACCTGCTGAGAACATTTCACCTATAATTTTGTCGTTACCCGCACTTTTTCCGGATTTCAATTTGTGTATTGCTTTAATTACTTCTTCATCAGTAATTCCAGAATCTAAAAAGTCGACGTGGGATTCACTTATTTGTATATTATTTAGTAAGTCTAATACTTCGTTGCAGATATCTGGTGGGTTGTCCCCAAGAATAGTTTCAAAATGGTTAAACAGTACATCATTGTCTACTACACAGCGTGATTTAGTCTTAGGTTTTATGGTTGACCAAAATTGCTTAGGGTCTGTTTTGGCAGTTGCACATAATTCAATTCCTTTCCGACGCTTAAACCTTGCCCTGGCTTGTCGTTTCGCTTTGTTAAATGAATTTCTCGATGAAATATAGAATTGTCTGTAAATATCTGTCGGATGACGCAGAAAAGTGTTCCGAAATTTATGAAAGTTCTCTCGTTCATTAACGCAGTTTTCATCAAACCATTCATTGTTTTTACGAATGTTATTCTCATTTTCATTTATCAAAATAGATCTTCCGAAAACTTCAAATGCACTGTTATAAAGTATTTGAGTTATCTCCCTTACCGAATCATTGACCTCGTCCAAGGTAGAAATATCATTCACTAGTGAAAGCAATCTGTCTTGTTGATTATGTAGTAACTGGATATAATCAATGTTTTTATTGTTATCCCATTTAATATACGTGTGAACTTTTGGTATATGGTGTGACGGACGATTGTTCGTAAAATCTAGTTCAAAATGAAGTGGTGAGTGATCTGAAAACTGTAACACTTCAAAATAACTAATTAACTCGTAATCACAAGGAGAAACAAGTAAATAGTCATTAACACTTCTTCCGTTAGAAGTACAGAAAGTAAAATTACCGTGTTTGTCGTTTCCGAGTCTTCCATTGGCTACCGTGAGACCAGTGTCATAGCACATCTGTAAAAGTTTACGACCAAAAGAATTGACGAATTTGTCCATAGAGCACCTATTTGAAATAATGGGGTTTTGCACCTGCTCAACACTCTCAAAATATTTATCTAAATTATCATTAGTCAAAAAGTCGTTTGCTTCACCTATACGACTATTCAAATCACCACATACAAATACAGTCCCTTTTTCTTTTAAATCTACAACAATACTTTCAATTACTTCATGAAAATCATGTTCACATATTTGATAAAAATTCGATTTTTCAGGAGGAATATACGAGAAACACATATAAATATCATTATTAATAGCAAAAAAATCTCTTTTTAGTTTAATTACAACAATTCAATAGTTCAATTCTGTTTCAATAGAAATACCATCACACAAGTAATTTTTACAAGAAACAGCTATACCTCCTTCATTTCTAGTACCTATATTTTTACAACGATTAATACAAGAAATATTAACAAAACCATTAATATTAATTAAATTATTAAAGAATTAAGACACGTGGGTCTTATTTGCACATGGTAGCGCTTTATACAATGGCAACATCTACAGCTGTAACATATTGAAAGCAACTGTCATGTTGTGCTGAAATACAAACAATTCAGGAGGACAACAGGTACCTCTATCTCAAAAGAGGGGAGGCAACACCATGGCTAATTAAGAAAGACAAACAGACAAATAAAAGTACACAAGACATAACAAATAACATTAAAAACTAAGCAACACGAAGGTGGACAGGTGGTATACATTTTGTTTGAAGTGAATTGACTTTGTAATTCTAGCCATACTGATCAGTCTTTTTTAACAAAACATGCGTCTGGCTTTCACAATAACAATCCTAGTATCTATGATGAATGAATTTATCCACAGTGATGCTCCTTTGAAATGGTAAACTTACTGACGAAAATAATTACCTTTAACATAAGTGATGAATCGTATGCCCCTTTGTATTTAGGTACCATCATACTACACATTGTTAAAATTGATTAAGTCTCCAGTGACATTCAATGTGCCGATTGTTCAGATTATTAACCATTTTTTTTCAGCACTGTTATTTCGATTTGAATATATATATAACGACTTACAAAACAATTAAAAACAAAAAGTGTACATTTCAAATAATAGAAAATTGAGTGTTTACCTAAAGCAGTATATTTGTTCAAATAGCATCAACTACCCAAAGTTTAGTGCCTATCCTAATTCGTTCTTGTCTTTGATTTACACGGACGGACTTCTTTTAATGAATCCAGTCATAACATATATGAAAAAACTGACAAACACAACGGTTATATTTGTTTGCATTATTTGTCTGTGTTTTAATTTACATGATATATAATGTTAATCTGTTTATGAATACAATGCATACAATACCCTGCAACAATGCACTTCCAACAAAATCATTTATAAATAATAACATTACATGTCTGTTTCATTATACTACGTTATTCTGATTGTCTACACTGCAATCTCGCATTATTCCTAAAGCAACTTCATTACACAATAAAATGTATCATTCATGATGACGAGATGTCCGACATAAAATTGCACAGGTAAATCAAATAAAAACTGAATAAAAAACGTGTTTTCATGATCCTAGCTAAAAAATGTAATTATAAGTATTGAATGCTTCTTTTTGTAACTCCATAGTAAAAGCGTTGACCGTGGACACATTTTTAGAATGAAGCTTCCGCGCTTCATACAAAATGTACTTCGGTCAACGCTTCTACACCCCAATAAAGTTACAAATAAAGAACCTTAGTGAGCACGCTTACATACCTCACGTCCCCACATTGTCATTGGAGAAATTAAATAAAAAAAAATTGGTATAAGAAAAAATATTGAATGATAATTTTCCTGTCAACATGGTCAATATGCACATCTACATAGTATGTCCTTATTATCTACAATATTTCATGAAATTCTGTTGTGTGGTTTCAGAGGAGTTGAAATGACAAACTGTTGGAGAAGTACATTGAAGCAAATTAGGTCAAAGGAACCTTACTCCTAGAAAAAAAATGAATTTTAATATCCTATATGCACATCTACGTGGTATATCCTTATTATCTACACAGTTTCATGAAATTTTGTTGTGTGGTTTTGGAGGAGTTGTGATGACAAACTGTTGAAGTAGTACCTTAAAACAAATAAGTTCAAAGAGGTGTAACTCCTAGAAAAAAAAATTGAATCGTAATTTCCTGTCAATATGCACATCTACATAGTATGTCCTTATTATCTAAAAAGGTTTCATGAAATTCTGTTGTGTAGTTTCAGAGGGGTTGCGATGACAAACTGTTGCAGTAGTACGTTGAAGTAAATAAGTTCAAAGGGGTGTAACTCCTAGAAAAAAATTGAAACGTAATTTCCTGTAGATATGCACAACTACATAATATGTCCTTTTCATCTGAAAAGGTTTCGTGAAATTCTGTTCTGTGGTTTGAGAGGAGTTGCGGTGACAAGAAACAGGACTGACGGATTGACGGACGGACGGGTCAAAAGCATTATACCCTCCGCAACATCGTTGCGTGGGTTATAAAAAAAAGTATTTAATTCCTAAATGAGGAGAAGGAAAATTGTAGCAAGTCTAAATAGACTTAACAAACTGTTTGAATGATCACCAAAGCAACATTGTTACCATATCACAAGGACAATTACAAATGTGCTGGCCATTTTTTAAAGGTAATGGTGATATTTTAAACATACCAATACCTGTTTAGATCTGTCGTCATCTTGACAAAAATGCCCTTAATGATATCAAGCGATAAATAATACCACCCCATATTAACTATCTTACTGTAAATATTAAAACCGACAAACTATTTCATTCGTTTGGATACTGTCAAGCTGGCAATTCTGCTAATTATATTGATACTGTTAACTTTCATTATGAACATCTGTTTTATAATTGAAAGTTTATCTTGTTAATGATAATTTGTTTTCTGTCTCTTTTTTTAAATTTATAATGCTGCAAATCGATGTGAACGTTTTACCAATCATGACGTGGGAGGAGGTTTTTTTTTAGGAACGACAAGAAAAAGGTAGAATGTAGGACAAACCTAGACGGCCATTCAACTATTGGTCCATAAAATAATAAAACTGTCCATGGTAAATTGAGCAATGTACACACAATACCAACAACACAAACTCTAACACAAAGGCGGATGTCACTTTTACTAGTTGTACCTCTAGTTTAATTTATTCATCAGATGCTGGTGGCAAATATGAAAAAAAAACTATCATAGATGAAACAGTTTTCGATATACCAATTTGAATGAAGGCAAGTAACGCAGATGTAAACGAAACACTGGGTTAAGAACTCGACTTAATGAATATTCACGCTCACCACTGTCTCTACCAATTAGAGTTTGAATCAAAACAAATGAACCATGGCCAGCAGAAAATAACCGTGTACAAATTACTGTAAATATAAAAATAGCTCTTCGGTGGTTTGTAAACATTTTTATATTGTAAACAAACTGTACAAACTATGTCAAGAGAAATGTTTAATATATATACATTTGAGACGAGTTAAGACAGTGGTATAATGATAAAACTAACGACACATTCCGTGTACAGAATACTGGTTTTTGTTACATATTTGTCAATTACTAGAAACCAGAGTAACCCGAACATCATATCAGTTATGCTCAAACTAAAATGTGCATGCATATTTTCATGTCATTCCTTCTGCAAAATGAAAATAACACAAGTATTACAGATGGTCCGAGTACACAGTTATTTCGTAGTGCATTTCTTTTAGACAATAAATGAAAATTAAAAAAATCCCACCTGCGCTTTCTCAATAATATTTTTACAGTGTGTTGTACTACTTTTGGGACAAATTATATCAAAATTATAGAAAACTTCATCAACTCTAACTAAAAATATGGACAATTTTGTGTTAAGGGGGTCTTGAAATCTTTTGACAGCTTCCGAAGTGCTAATTTTTTACCTTTTTCAGCTGGACCTAATCACTACTTTACATTAATATTTATGACCCAAATTTTTTTACAGTGTCATTTCACCCCCTAACTTGCTATATGAGGCATAAAACATGGAGAAACAAATTTGGAAGGGGTATCACAAAAATTGGCAGTAACACACTGTCCACACTAAGGACTATATTCGTGGACAACGAAAATCAAAGGACGATAACTGTGTACTCGACCAGATGGAACGTTTCTGAGAATGAACACAACACCAAGGACATATGATAATCCGATCAGAACTACAGACTTATTATTCTAGGCGGAAAATGTAAAGACAGACCTGTTTTGTGTGATGTTCAACATTGTCGAATACTGTTTGCTGATGTGAGACTTCATTTTTAAAAGGGTCATGATTAGGATTATTGTTAATCAAAACTGCTAACAACTTCACGAATTTATTCATTTGTTTTAATTGCGTGTCTCATTTTAGTAATTGTACAAGGAAGTGGCAAAAGATTCAAAATAAGGTGTCACATTTTATTCTCAATGCAATAGTATCATTTATATATATGGAATCAAATAGGGGACATATAACTTGGTAAAGTATGTTCATTTTTATAATTGGCATTACCAAGAGGTAAAGCACATGTACAATGACTCAAAAATGGACAAGGAATGTTCGTTGCCTTAAATTTGTCGTTAGCATGGATTTCAATTTTAATTGTCATAGACCAATTTTATAATCACTAACTTTTATTTATATAAATGTGTTACAATCTATAATTAGATACTCAATTTTCTTCCAACATCAATATAATCAAGCAAAGACAATCTGCTCTTTAAAAGTTTGGGTATCCAAAGAACCAAAGTTGTCATCCAAACTTTCTCTAGAGCCCGATTTAAAACCTTTTGTTGTAAAAATCCACAGAAGAAAGTTCCCTTCTCTGTTTCAAAATAACAAGATTATTAGAAGACTGTAATAAATTGATAGTATTTTGAAAGTTGAACTAAAATAGCAGAAACAAATTAAGGGTCCGTGTTCTTGTTTACGAGAAATAAGCCATTAAATATTTGTTGGGAAATGATTATCTCTAAAATAATTATACATTTAGCATTGACACCTTTTTCCTTCAAAAACTATGGAAAAAAACCAAGGGTTTTATAAGGTTTTCAAATAAGGCATTTAAAACTATGTGTAATACAATTATCAAAAGAAAAGTAGAGGTTAGCGGGCAATTTTTTTTAAATGGCACTACACCGTTAAAATCCGAGGATTCTACATATCTGACAAAAATTCAAAGACAAGAGGAGCGAACATCCTTAAAAACAGATTTGATAGCCGTGTCCCTGATCCTAGCTAACCAACAAGGTCTTGTTTGACAGAGTTTATCTTATCCTAGCAACATATTTAACCCACAAGGTCTTGTTTGACAGAGTTTCCCTGAACCTAGTTACACACGTAACCCGCCAAGTCTTGTTCGACAGAGTTTCCCTGATCCTAGTTACACACGTAACCCGCAAAGTCTTGTTCGACAGAGTTTCCCTGATCCTAGATAACCGGCCAGGTCGTGTTTGACAGAGTTCCTTGACCCAAGACAACCCGCCAGTTCTGTTTTGCACAATTCCAGTTGAGATACTGTTTTGTTCTTATTCAAAACCCTTTGTATTTGTTTTATAAACATATTGTACACATCTAAGAATTTCAGATTTTGCTAGGAGACATTATATGACTTGTAAATACAAAAACCTTAAACAGTAAAAAAATAATTAAAACTATAATACCCCTGATCTGATATGTTGTATCAAATTACTATATGTTTAGCTAATACTTTGTTATAAAAATTCATTTTTGCTAAAAGATAATGTACCTTCTAACAAAAATCTTTCAAAACTGAACATGTAATAAAGAAATGCAAGTGATCTTCTTCTGTTTTACAAAAATTGCATTCATCATTCTCAGTTATTTTCGAGCTTAATTACAATATACTAAAGTAGTTTCCATCTAAAAATGTTCAACTTGTTTCCTTTTGAAATTCTAAATATAAAATTGTATACAAATGGCATATGTGGTGTGTATTATAATTGTAAATATCTTGTCCAAATATTATTACCGATGGGCTTTGTATACTTTTGATCGACAAAAATATTATAGAGTATTTCTTTTTTTTTTTTTGACATTTTCTGCTTCTATTTGTTGATTTCGCCATCCGAATTGTTTTTACATATATTGATTATACTCTTAATGGTGTTTTTTTTTTAAACTTGCAGCCATTCTTTTTGAAGTAAGATTTTAACATATTAAACTCTGCAATCCAGTTTGGTTTATTAATTATTTTTTTCTAAAATAAACCTTTCGGATATTTTTAAACGCATACCAGTTACATAATTATACGTAATTTTGAAGTATCAGTGCAAGTTTCTTGAAATTCCGTCAATTTATGTGTCCGAGGTTGAGAAATACAGAGAAAAAGCCCATATCCATAACAAACATATTTTGTAGTAGTCTACTCAATGAACATTTGTACGAATATTCTTCATATCCTGCAATTCAACATTGAACTGCAAAATTAATTATTTAACTCCCCAACCGTTGAATTCGTTTTAGATGAAATCAATATGACTTACATAAAAATATTATAGATAAACGCGAAAAAAAAACCAAAATTGAACTTTTTTTATGTATTTGATTATAAAATTTAGGCGGACATGACAAAGTAAACACAATATGTGTAAAGGCAAATGTAAACCGATATAATGGTCCGAGTACACAGTTATCGTCCTTTGATTTTCGTTGTCCACGAATATAGTCCTTAGTGTGGACAGTGTGTTACTTGCCAATTTTTGTTATACCCCTTCCAAATTTATTTCTCCATGTTTTATGCCTCATATAGCAAGTTGGGGGTTGAAATGACACTGTAAAAAAAATTGGGTCATCAATATTAATGTAAAGTAGTGATTAGGTCCAGCTGAAAAAGGTCAAAAATTAGCACTTCAGAAGCTGTCAAAAGATTTCAAGACCCCCTTAACATAAAATTGTCCATATTTTGAGTTAGAGCTGATGAAGTTTTCTATAATTTTGATATAATTTGTCCCAAAAGTGGTACAACACACTGTAAAAATATTATTGAGAAAGCGCAGGTGGGATTTTTTTAATTTTCATTTATTGTCTAAAAGAAATGCACTACGAAATAACTGTGTACTCGGACCTAAGAGGTGAAATCAGGAAATATATAATCTGTACTTTGGCAACTTCCCTGGATGATTTGATGGTGTCAATTTGTCAAATAGCATAAAACTAAAGGATTTAAACTTTTATTTGATAGAATTTCTGCAAAAATGACCAATTTTGGCATTATATGGTCAAAATAAGCATTTCATAGCTTTTTCAATGTTGATGCATAAGTGGCATTTTGACTTTCTATCTGACATGTTTTCATGTGTCAATTTTTGTGTTTCTATGCTTTAATCCAGTTTTATTACTCATTTGTGAACTCTGAATCTACAGAAAAGAAGATTATCTCAGACAATATGAGCAAAATGTGTTGTATAAATGACCCTCGTCTAACGCCCTGTTTGGATCAAGTTAAATGTGAGGAGCATGGCACATACAATTTGAAGTCCATAATAAAGCCCTCACTAAATTTGTATAAAAAGCACTTAACAATGTCTTTTGTACCTGTTTCATTTCACATAATATCTTTCTTTACTTCTGTAGGATAGCATGTGGTTCAAATATAAGCCTGTTGAGACTAAAATTGCATGCAAGTTTTTCACTAAAAAGTGAAAAATCATTGTATCAGACCATACTGTCTGGTAAAAATGTTGAATGTAAGAGCCTTTTTGTGCTCAGATTTATTGTATCATGTCACCTGAGTATAGAAATGATAGAAAAGACACAAATTTTTATTTCTTATAGCTTTCAATATGCATTTTTAAATGTAAATATGTGCTACGGCCTAAATTGACCCTAAATTAATTTTAGTCTTACTTGGCCTAAGACCCTTTTAAACTAATATGATATGTTATTTGTAAGTTTTCTTTCCATTTAAAGTACATTAAATACATATGTAAGGATTATTTATAATCAAAAAGCTTCACAAATTTAAAATTGCTGGAAAATATTTACATCTTTATGTAAGGCCCCCCTTCATTGGAAAACCTCCATTTTTAGGCACAGGCTCATATAAATTTGACTTTTGAATAATTATGCTAAGTCTGATATATCAAATGAGTACTCTATTGCTTTAAATACATGATATATTATATATTAAGGCATTTTAAAAGTATTTTTTTGCAATATTTAAATTTTAAAAGCCCCAAATGTTGATAGTTGAAATTTCTCAATTTTAACGTCTAAATTTAACACGCAAAGTTGAATATAGAATTAATCATATTGTCTATAATATATATCCTATTGCTATGAAACTTTGTAAGCAGTCTTATAATATATTAAGCTTTAGTCATACCAAGTTTTATTAAGATTGGTCAACTTTTTCTATCCTATTAGGTCCGAGTACACAGTTATCGTCCTTTGATTTTCGTTGTCCACGAATATAGTCCTTAGTGTGGACAGTGTGTTACTTGCCAATTTTTGTTATACCCCTTCCAAATTTATTTCTCCATGTTTTATGCCTCATATAGCAAGTTGGGGGTTGAAATGACACTGTAAAAAAAATTGGGTCATCAATATTAATGTAAAGTAGTGATTAGGTCCAGCTGAAAAAGGTCAAAAATTAGCACTTCAGAAGCTGTCAAAAGATTTCAAGACCCCCTTAACATAAAATTGTCCATATTTTGAGTTAGAGCTGATGAAGTTTTCTATAATTTTGATATAATTTGTCCCAAAAGTGGTACAACACACTGTATAAATATTATTGAGAAAGCGCAGGTGGGATTTTTTTAATTTTCATTTATTGTCTAAAAGAAATGCACTACGAAATAACTGTGTACTCGGACCTAATGGTGCTAAATTACAATAATTCTTATAAATATTGGCAATAAACTTTTTTTTAGCAATATCAATTAAAAAAAATTGTTTCCTTCTCAAATTTGAATGTGATATGGCCGATTGTGTAATAAAATGTATCAAATATACATATTTATATATAAAGATATCGATTAGATAAAAAGAAGTGATCTAGACTTCAATGTTTTAAGGAATACTTATACATGTTATAGTTCGTTGTATTGCTTTTAAATATATGATTCATACAATACGAGTCAACCAAGAAAGACTTCCTGAAAATAATGGCGTTTAGCTAAAATTTCAAAACTAAAACTAAATTTATAATTATTATAGGCTAGATTTTAAAGTAACTATAGTATACATGTAACTTGCTGACAATATATTTATGTATTTAAGTGCATGCGCTTTCTCACTTAAATCACCTTTACACAACAATATAATGTTGACATATTATGATTACATATGATTATTACAAACATAGCATTGAAACGCATGGTAAGTTCCCAAAGATGTCATATCTCCTGAAAATATTCTAAAACTAATATCCCATCAAGTCAATTTGTTAGATTGTTATATTGTACACTTGACATGTTAAGAACACATTTAAATGATTTTAGAGTACCACCAATTCCTCTTTATGTTGGACTTCGGTTTTTTCTTGACAAAAAAAAAAAGAATCATGCAACCCAACATTAGTCCAAAAAAATAGTTTTGATGGCGGATGAGGTTTTTCCCTTTTTTCTTCTTTTTTTGAGGGGGGAGGGGGTAGTTAAAAGTTTTACTGGGACTCGTGCAATTATTTTTTTTTAACTATTTCTGACCTTATAATCTGTCAATGGTGATCATAATTAATACAAGTTATTAAAAAATTAAGACACGGGGGTCTTATTTGCACATGGTAGTCCTTTATATAATGGCAACATCTACAGCTGTAACATATTGAAATCAACTGTCATATTGTGCTGAAATACACATATTGAAATCAACTGTCATATTGTGCTGAAATACAAACAATTCAGGAGGACAACAGGTGCCTCTATCTCAAAAGAGGGGAGGCAACACCATGGCTAATTAAGAAAGACAAACAGACAAATAACATTAAAGACTGAGCAACACGAAGGTGGACAGGTGGTATACATTTTGTTTGAAGTAAATTGACTTTGTAATTGTAGCCATACTGATTAGCCTTTTTTAACAAAACATGCGTCTGGCTTTCACAATAACAATCCTAGTATCTATGATGAGTCAATTTATCCGCAGTGATGCTCCTTTGAAGTGCTAAACTTACTGACGAAAATAATTACCTTCAACATATGTGATGAATCGTATGCCCTTTGTACCATCATACTACATATTGATAAAATTAATTAAGTCTCCAGGAACATTCAATGTGCCCATGGTTCAGATTATTAACCAATTAGTTCAACACTGCTATTTTGATGTGAATATATATATAACGACTTACAAAACAATTAAAAACGAAAAGTGTGCATTTCAAATAATAGAAACTTGAGTGTTTACCTAAAGCAGTATATGTGTTCAAATAGTATCAACTACCCAAAGTTTAGTGCCCATCCTGATTCGTTTTTGTCTTTGTTTTACAAGGACGGACTTCTTTTAATGAATCCAGTCATAACATTTATGAAATAACTGACAAACAAAACGGTTATATGTGTTTGCATTATTTATCTGTGTTTTAATTTACATGATGTATATAATTTTAATCTTTTTATGATTTCAATACATACTCCAGCTTTGCAACAATGCATATCCTACAAAATCATTTATAAATAATAAAATTACATGCTTGTTTCATTATACTACGTTATTATGATTGTCTTCACTGCAATCTCGCATTATTCCTAAAGCAACTTCATTACACAAAAAAATGTATCATTCATGATGACGCGAGGTTCGACAAAAAAGTGCACAGATAAATCAAATAAAAACTGGATAAAAAACATGTTTTCATAATCCTAGCTACAAAATGTAATTATAAGTATTGAATGCTTCTTTTTTGTAACTCCATAGGGTTGTAAAAGCGTTGACCGTGCACACATTTTTAGAATGAAGCTTCTGCGCTTAATACAAAATGTACTTCGGTCAACCCTTCTACGCCCCAATGAAGTTACAATTAAAGAACCTTAGTGAGCACGCTCACATACCCCACGTCCCCACATTTTCATTGGAGAAATCAAATAAGTGTAAGGAAAAAAAATTGTATAAGAAAAATATTGAATAATAATTTCCTGTCAATATGCACTTCTACATAGTATGTCTACCAATTAGAGTTTGAAGCAAAACAAATGAACCATAACCAGGAGAAAATAACCGTGCACCAATTACTGTAAATATGAAAATCGCTCTTCGGTGGTTTGTAAACATTTTAATTTGTAAACAAACTGTACAAAGTCTGTCAAGAGAAATGTTTAATATATGTACATTTGAGACGAGGTAAGACAGTGGTATAATGATAAAACTAACGACACATTCCGTGTACGGAATACTGGTTTTTGTTACATGTTTGTCAATTACTAGAAACCAGAGAAATCCGAACATCATATCAGTTATGCCCAATCTAAAGTGTGCATGCATATGTTTCATGTCATTCCTTCTGCAAAATGAAAATAAGACAATTATTACAGATGGAACGTTTGTGAGAATGAACACAGCACCAAGGACATATGATAATCCAATCAAAAGATTTACAATAAGGTGCCACATTGTACAGAGTTTTATTCTCAATGCAATTGTATCACTTAAATATATATAGCGAGTACAAATAGGGAACACATATGCATTGCTAAGGTATGTTCATTTTTAGAATTTGTATTACATTTTTGTACCAAGAAGTAAATTACATGTAGTATAATGACTATTAATGGGCAAGAAATGTTCGTTGACTTAATTGCATTTTTTCGTTAGCACGAGTTTTAATTTTAATAGTCATTGACCAGTTCTACCATCTGTATCTGTATAAAAGTGCTACAATTAATAATAAGATTTTCATTCACTGATGAGTCTTTTGTAGACGAAACGCGCGTCTGGCGTATATACAAAATTTAGTCCTGGTATCTATGATGAGTTTATTTACAACCACTGGGTCGATGCAACTGCTGGTGGAGATTTATTTCCCCGAGGGTATCACCAGCCCAGTAGTCAGCACTTTTAGCACTTTTTGTGCTGACATGTATGATCATTGATATGGTTATATTTATAAATCAACTGTTTACAAAATTTTGAATTTTTCAAAAACTAAGGCTTTTCTACCTCAGGCATAGATTACCTTAGCTGTATTTGGCATAACCTTTAGGAATTTTGGTCCTAAATGCTCTTCAACTTCGTACTTTATTTGGCCTTTTTAACTTTTTTGGATTCGAGCGTCACTGATGAGTCTTTTGTAGACGAAACGCGCGTCTGACGTATATACAAAATTTAGTCCTGGTATCTATGATGAGTTTATTTATAATCCAAAATCATTATGACTAATTTTAAAAAATCCATACAATTTGTTCTTTGAAGTTTAACGGTTGAGATAACCTTGAAACCACTGTTGTTATTAAAACTTTCTCTAGACTCCCAGTTAAACCTTCTTTGTGAATTGAACTTAAGTAAGATCAAGGAAGTTCATTTCACTGTTTCAAAATAAGAGCTTTAAGCCTTTCATTAAATTTGGTGGGATATGATTTTAAAATCATCTAACAATTCGCCTTTTACCATTTCTTCCACTTAAAAAATAATAAGAAGGAATTTATAATATTTTAATTTATGTAATTTTAAAATTATGAGAAAGAAACAAAGACGTTAGCGGACATTTGTTTAAATAGCACCACATGAATAAAACCAGAGGATACTGAATATCTGACAAAAAATCAAAACAAGAGGAGCTATCATCTGTAAAATATGATATTCAAGATTTCAGCTTAACAAAACAGGTGTGAACATACCTGTGAATTTACCACATTCCAGTTGCGTTCTCTGAACATAGAACATTGATTCTACGGACCAACACGTGGTGATATTTTAATATAAAAAGATGTAGTATGATTGCCAACGAGACAATTCTTCACAAGAGACCTAAATGAAACAGATATTTACAACTATAGGTAACTGTACGGCCTTCAACAACGAGCATAGCCCATACCGCATAGTCAGCTATATAAGACCCCAAAATGACAATGTATATTAATCTTGTCTCTCATAAGTCATGCAATGGTTTATAAAGAAAAAAGTGAAAGATTGTACAACATGACAAAACATGTTACATTTGTTGATTAATTCATACTAATAGAATCTACGTTACGACCCTCGTGTACTTTATATTTGTTAAATTGATGATGTCCTCCCTCAATAAAAATAATAATATTCTATCCTGTAAAATATAATATTTAAGATTTCAGCTTTAAAAAATAGGTGTGAACATACCTGTGATTTATAATAATCAGCACATTGTAATATTATAAGTCTGGCTTTCTAACTAATAGTGTTAAGGTTTGTAAAGAAAATATTGTTGAACCATTTCGCGTCAAAATAGTTAAATAGCAAATAGTAAATATGTGCATTTAATTAATTACACCAAGCACTTCTCAGTTAGAGAGGATTGCTGTCAACTTGATATTCAGTTAAAGATCACTTAAACGGCATGACAACACATAACAGATTTGCCGATTAATTTATAATTGGTACAAAGTAATGTCAGATAAACAATAAGTGATATATTTAAGTGACGCACATAAATTCATTGTCTTTTATCAAGTTTATATGTACAATTTATTTACATAATTCAGGATATTAACATCATATGATCATATTAGTACACATCATTATGTACTGTTAATTATTTTAGATGACTTCGGTGTAGCGGCAAATTAAAATATATTAGAAACTTCGTTTCTTTTCTTCACAGGAAAGACAGTCCCACCCAAGTCCCTAACGTCAATAATACCACCGGGTTCAGTTGTCATAACACCAGTCAACTCTTATCCTGTATCGGAGACCAAATCGATAGTTGACAATGCCACTTTACTTGGGACAACACCTGACAAGAATACAACTCTTATCAACACGCCCTTTGTTGACCGGACCAGCCGTTGGCACAACCGCCAAACCATTCGTCACCAAGTGCATACACATCAGCCAAACCCGCAACGAGAGAATCCCAGGTGTCCCAACCGATGTAGCAATCTGAGACACGGGGACCTAAAAACATGGGTAACGTTATCTGGAATACATTTGAAGGAAGAGGTGAAACCCCCATAAAGTTCTGGTCTGTATATTCAATACTGCACCGTATTTGAATACACTGAAAATGAAAAAGTCAACATTTTTCCACTCGATGTACGCCGCACGGTGCATGATTGGTTCTACTCGCTAGAAGGATTCTTAATCATTTTTGGAGATTTCAAAGGCGAAACCTGGAATATAGCCTTCAAAATATAAAACACTATCAGTCAAAAGCGATCGACAAATATATAAACAGAATCCTCGCACAAACATCGGACAGCAAAGTACCGGAAGCCATTCTGGTTAGCATGCTGGTTGGAGGACTTGGACCAGAGATCGCCGCTATAGTGATGCCCCAAATCCTTTAGACCAATTAACAGTTTTTGGCTGCAGCGTCAATTGCAGAAAAAACGGTCCAGATGCTGACAGAAAAGCCTATCGAAAATCCAACTCTGCAGGTGGCCAACATAGCCAGTACGGAGGACAGACTGTCGGCCATGTTAACAGACAAACTAAACAGTAGCGTTGCCGAAAAGTCAGAAATACATGCCCACACCAATACCCAGTCAAATGGGTCGTCCCAAAGATAACAACAGAGACCAATAACTAAATTTCAACAACAAAATTACCAGCGTCCACCGGTTTCATCATGTCAAGGATGTGGTAGGAACTGTTTAAAAAGACCATTATGCCTTACACAAAATTCAATTTGTCGGCTTGAACAAGTGTGTAGTAAAGCTAAGAGGTACAATCAATATCCACAAAATCAAAACTCTCAACCTCAGAACCAACAAAAATCAATATCCTCAAAATCAAAATTCCCCCAAGAGTGATTTTGAGAATAGAAATATGTGAAAAAAGGGGCTTTGACTGTGTGGGATGTATAAAGTTTACAGCCAAACCGGTCAGGACGGGGACGTTGAATCGGATACCTCGAGACTTCATTTTTAAAAGGGTCATGATTAGGATTATTGTTAATCAAAACTGCTAACAACTTCACGAATTTATTCATTTGTTTTAATTGCGTGTCTCATTTTAGTAATTGTACAAGGAAGTGGCAAAAGATTCAAAATAAGGTGTCACATTTTATTCTCAATGCAATAGTATCATTTATATATATGGAATCAAATAGGGGACATATAACTTGGTAAAGTATGTTCATTTTTATAATTGGCATTACCAAGAGGTAAAGCACATGTACAATGACTCAAAAATGGACAAGGAATGTTCGTTGCCTTAAATTTGTCGTTAGCATGGATTTCAATTTTAATTGTCATAGACCAATTTTATAATCACTAACTTTTATTTATATAAATGTGTTACAATCTATAATTAGATACTCAATTTTCTTCCAACATCAATATAATCAAGCAAAGACAATCTGCTCTTTAAAAGTTTGGGTATCCAAAGAACCAAAGTTGTCATCCAAACTTTCTCTAGAGCCCGATTTAAAACCTTTTGTTGTAAAAATCCACAGAAGAAAGTTCCCTTCTCTGTTTCAAAATAACAAGATTATTAGAAGACTGTAATAAATTGATAGTATTTTGAAAGTTGAACTAAAATAGCAGAAACAAATTAAGGGTCCGTGTTCTTGTTTACGAGAAATAAGCCATTAAATATTTGTTGGGAAATGATTATCTCTAAAATAATTATACATTTAGCATTGACACCTTTTTCCTTCAAAAACTATGGAAAAAAACCAAGGGTTTTATAAGGTTTTCAAATAAGGCATTTAAAACTATGTGTAATACAATTATCAAAAGAAAAGTAGAGGTTAGCGGGCAATTTTTTTTAAATGGCACTACACCGTTAAAATCCGAGGATTCTACATATCTGACAAAAATTCAAAGACAAGAGGAGCGAACATCCTTAAAAACAGATTTGATAGCCGTGTCCCTGATCCTAGCTAACCAACAAGGTCTTGTTTGACAGAGTTTATCTTATCCTAGCAACATATTTAACCCACAAGGTCTTGTTTGACAGAGTTTCCCTGAACCTAGTTACACACGTAACCCGCCAAGTCTTGTTCGACAGAGTTTCCCTGATCCTAGTTACACACGTAACCCGCAAAGTCTTGTTCGACAGAGTTTCCCTGATCCTAGATAACCGGCCAGGTCGTGTTTGACAGAGTTCCTTGACCCAAGACAACCCGCCAGTTCTGTTTTGCACAATTCCAGTTGAGATACTGTTTTGTTCTTATTCAAAACCCTTTGTATTTGTTTTATAAACATATTGTACACATCTAAGAATTTCAGATTTTGCTAGGAGACATTATATGACTTGTAAATACAAAAACCTTAAACAGTAAAAAAATAATTAAAACTATAATACCCCTGATCTGATATGTTGTATCAAATTACTATATGTTTAGCTAATACTTTGTTATAAAAATTCATTTTTGCTAAAAGATAATGTACCTTCTAACAAAAATCTTTCAAAACTGAACATGTAATAAAGAAATGCAAGTGATCTTCTTCTGTTTTACAAAAGTTGCATTCATCATTCTCAGTTATTTTCGAGCTTAATTACAATATACTAAAGTAGTTTCCATCTAAAAATGTTCAACTTGTTTCCTTTTGAAATTCTAAATATAAAATTGTATACAAATGGCATGTGTGGTGTGTATTATAATTGTAAATATCTTGTCCAAATATTATTACCGATGGGCTTTGTATACTTTTGATCGACAAAAATATTATAGAGTATTTCTTTTTTTTTTTTTGACATTTTCTGCTTCTATTTGTTGATTTCGCCATCCGAATTGTTTTTACATATATTGATTATACTCTTAATGGTGTTTTTTTTTTAAACTTGCAGCCATTCTTTTTGAAGTAAGATTTTAACATATTAAACTCTGCAATCCAGTTTGGTTTATTAATTATTTTTTTCTAAAATAAACCTTTCGGATATTTTTAAACGCATACCAGTTACATAATTATACGTAATTTTGAAGTATCAGTGCAAGTTTCTTGAAATTCCGTCAATTTATGTGTCCGAGGTTGAGAAATACAGAGAAAAAGCCCATATCCATAACAAACATATTTTGTAGTAGTCTACTCAATGAACATTTGTACGAATATTCTTCATATCCTGCAATTCAACATTGAACTGCAAAATTAATTATTTAACTCCCCAACCGTTGAATTCGTTTTAGATGAAATCAATATGACTTACATAAAAATATTATAGATAAACGCGAAAAAAAAACCAAAATTGAACTTTTTTTATGTATTTGATTATAAAATTTAGGCGGACATGACAAAGTAAACACAATATGTGTAAAGGCAAATGTAAACCGATATAATGGTGCTAACTTACAATAATTCTTATAAATATTGGCAATAAACTTTTTTTTAGCAATATCAATTAAAAAAAATTGTTTCCTTCTCAAATTTGAATGTGATATGGCCGATTGTGTAATAAAATGTATCAAATATACATATTTATATATAAAGATATCGATTAGATAAAAAGAAGTGATCTAGACTTCAATGTTTTAAGGAATACTTATACATGTTATAGTTCGTTGTATTGCTTTTAAATATATGATTCATACAATACGAGTCAACCAAGAAAGACTTCCTGAAAATAATGGCGTTTAGCTAAAATTTCAAAACTAAAACTAAATTTATAATTATTATAGGCTAGATTTTAAAGTAACTATAGTATACATGTAACTTGCTGACAATATATTTATGTATTTAAGTGCATGCGCTTTCTCACTTAAATCACCTTTACACAACAATATAATGTTGACATATTATGATTACATATGATTATTACAAACATAGCATTGAAACGCATGGTAAGTTCCCAAAGATGTCATATCTCCTGAAAATATTCTAAAACTAATATCCCATCAAGTCAATTTGTTAGATAGTTATATTGTACACTTGACATGTTAAAAACACATTTAAATGATTTTAGAGTACCACCAATTCCTCTTTATGTTGGACTTCGGTTTTTTCTTGACAAAAAAAAAAAAGAATCATGCAACCCAACCTTAGTCCAAAAAAATAGTTTTGATGGCGGATGAGGTTTTTCCCTTTTTTCTTCTTTTTTTGAGGGGGGAGGGGGTAGTTAAAAGTTTTACTGGGACTCGTGCAATTATTTTTTTTTAACTATTTCTGACCTTATAATCTGTCAATGGTGATCATAATTAATACAAGTTATTAAAAAATTAAGACACGGGGGTCTTATTTGCACATGGTAGTCCTTTATATAATGGCAACATCTACAGCTGTAACATATTGAAATCAACTGTCATATTGTGCTGAAATACAAACAATTCAGGAGGACAACAGGTGCCTCTATCTCAAAAGAGGGGAGGCAACACCATGGCTAATTAAGAAAGACAAACAGACAAATAACATTAAAGACTGAGCAACACGAAGGTGGACAGGTGGTATACATTTTGTTTGAAGTAAATTGACTTTGTAATTGTAGCCATACTGATTAGCCTTTTTTAACAAAACATGCGTCTGGCTTTCACAATAACAATCCTAGTATCTATGATGAGTCAATTTATCCGCAGTGATGCTCCTTTGAAGTGCTAAACTTACTGACGAAAATAATTACCTTCAACATATGTGATGAATCGTATGCCCTTTGTACCATCATACTACATATTGATAAAATTAATTAAGTCTCCAGGAACATTCAATGTGCCCATGGTTCAGATTATTAACCAATTAGTTCAACACTGCTATTTTGATGTGAATATATATATAACGACTTACAAAACAATTAAAAACGAAAAGTGTGCATTTCAAATAATAGAAACTTGAGTGTTTACCTAAAGCAGTATATGTGTTCAAATAGTATCAACTACCCAAAGTTTAGTGCCCATCCTGATTCGTTTTTGTCTTTGTTTTACAAGGACGGACTTCTTTTAATGAATCCAGTCATAACATTTATGAAATAACTGACAAACAAAACGGTTATATGTGTTTGCATTATTTATCTGTGTTTTAATTTACATGATGTATATAATTTTAATCTTTTTATGATTTCAATACATACTCCAGCTTTGCAACAATGCATATCCTACAAAATCATTTATAAATAATAAAATTACATGCTTGTTTCATTATACTACGTTATTATGATTGTCTTCACTGCAATCTCGCATTATTCCTAAAGCAACTTCATTACACAAAAAAATGTATCATTCATGATGACGCGAGGTTCGACAAAAAAGTGCACAGATAAATCAAATAAAAACTGGATAAAAAACATGTTTTCATAATCCTAGCTACAAAATGTAATTATAAGTATTGAATGCTTCTTTTTTGTAACTCCATAGGGTTGTAAAAGCGTTGACCGTGCACACATTTTTAGAATGAAGCTTCTGCGCTTAATACAAAATGTACTTCGGTCAACCCTTCTACGCCCCAATGAAGTTACAATTAAAGAACCTTAGTGAGCACGCTCACATACCCCACGTCCCCACATTTTCATTGGAGAAATTAAATAAGTGTAAGGAAAAAAAATTGTATAAGAAAAATATTGAATAATAATTTCCTGTCAATATGCACTTCTACATAGTATGTCTACCAATTAGAGTTTGAAGCAAAACAAATGAACCATAACCAGGAGAAAATAACCGTGCACCAATTACTGTAAATATGAAAATCGCTCTTCGGTGGTTTGTAAACATTTTAATTTGTAAACAAACTGTACAAAGTCTGTCAAGAGAAATGTTTAATATATGTACATTTGAGACGAGGTAAGACAGTGGTATAATGATAAAACTAACGACACATTCCGTGTACGGAATACTGGTTTTTGTTACATGTTTGTCAATTACTAGAAACCAGAGAAATCCGAACATCATATCAGTTATGCCCAATCTAAAGTGTGCATGCATATGTTTCATGTCATTCCTTCTGCAAAATGAAAATAAGACAATTATTACAGATGGAACGTTTGTGAGAATGAACACAGCACCAAGGACATATGATAATCCAATCAAAAGATTTACAATAAGGTGCCACATTGTACAGAGTTTTATTCTCAATGCAATTGTATCACTTAAATATATATAGCGAGTACAAATAGGGAACACATATGCATTGCTAAGGTATGTTCATTTTTAGAATTTGTATTACATTTTTGTACCAAGAAGTAAATTACATGTAGTATAATGACTATTAATGGGCAAGAAATGTTCGTTGACTTAATTGCATTTTTTCGTTAGCACGAGTTTTAATTTTAATAGTCATTGACCAGTTCTACCATCTGTATCTGTATAAAAGTGCTACAATTAATAATAAGATTTTCATTCACTGATGAGTCTTTTGTAGACGAAACGCGCGTCTGGCGTATATACAAAATTTAGTCCTGGTATCTATGATGAGTTTATTTACAACCACTGGGTCGATGCAACTGCTGGTGGAGATTTATTTCCCCGAGGGTATCACCAGCCCAGTAGTCAGCACTTTTAGCACTTTTTGTGCTGACATGTATGATCATTGATATGGTTATATTTATAAATCAACTGTTTACAAAATTTTGATTTTTCAAAAACTAAGGCTTTTCTACCTCAGGCATAGATTACCTTAGCTGTATTTGGCATAACCTTTAGGAATTTTGGTCCTAAATGCTCTTCAACTTCGTACTTTATTTGGCCTTTTTAACTTTTTTGGATTCGAGCGTCACTGATGAGTCTTTTGTAGACGAAACGCGCGTCTGACGTATATACAAAATTTAGTCCTGGTATCTATGATGAGTTTATTTATAATCCAAAATCATTATGACTAATTTTAAAAAATCCATACAATTTGTTCTTTGAAGTTTAACGGTTGAGATAACCTTGAAACCACTGTTGTTATTAAAACTTTCTCTAGACTCCCAGTTAAACCTTCTTTGTGAATTGAACTTAAGTAAGATCAAGGAAGTTCATTTCACTGTTTCAAAATAAGAGCTTTAAGCCTTTCATTAAATTTGGTGGGATATGATTTTAAAATCATCTAACAATTCGCCTTTTACCATTTCTTCCACTTAAAAAATAATAAGAAGGAATTTATAATATTTTAATTTATGTAATTTTAAAATTATGAGAAAGAAACAAAGACGTTAGCGGACATTTGTTTAAATAGCACCACATGAATAAAACCAGAGGATACTGAATATCTGACAAAAAATCAAAACAAGAGGAGCTATCATCTGTAAAATATGATATTCAAGATTTCAGCTTAACAAAACAGGTGTGAACATACCTGTGAATTTACCACATTCCAGTTGCGTTCTCTGAACATAGAACATTGATTCTACGGACCAACACGTGGTGATATTTTAATATAAAAAGATGTAGTATGATTGCCAACGAGACAATTCTTCACAAGAGACCTAAATGAAACAGATATTTACAACTATAGGTAACTGTACGGCCTTCAACAACGAGCATAGCCCATACCGCATAGTCAGCTATATAAGACCCCAAAATGACAATGTATATTAATCTTGTCTCTCATAAGTCATGCAATGGTTTATAAAGAAAAAAGTGAAAGATTGTACAACATGACAAAACATGTTACATTTGTTGATTAATTCATACTAATAAAATCTACGTTACGACCCTCGTGTACTTTATATTTGTTAAATTGATGATGTCCTCCCTCAATAAAAATAATAATATTCTATCCTGTAAAATATAATATTTAAGATTTCAGCTTTAAAAAATAGGTGTGAACATACCTGTGATTTATAATAATCAGCACATTGTAATATTATAAGTCTGGCTTTCTAACTAATAGTGTTAAGGTTTGTAAAGAAAATATTGTTGAACCATTTCGCGTCAAAATAGTTAAATAGCAAATAGTAAATATGTGCATTTAATTAATTACACCAAGCACTTCTCAGTTAGAGAGGATTGCTGTCAACTTGATATTCAGTTAAAGATCACTTAAACGGCATGACAACACATAACAGATTTGCCGATTAATTTATAATTGGTACAAAGTAATGTCAGTTAAACAATAAGTGATATATTTAAGTGACGCACATAAATTCATTGTCTTTTATCAAGTTTATATGTACAATTTATTTACATAATTCAGGATATTAACATCATATGATCATATTAGTACACATCATTATGTACTGTTAATTATTTTAGATGACTTCGGTGTAGCGGCAAATTAAAATATATTAGAAAACTTCGTTTCTTTTCTTCACAGGAAAGACAGTCCCACCCAAGTCCCTAACGTCAATAATACCACCGGGTTCAGTTGTCATAACACCAGTCAACTCTTATCCTGTATCGGAGACCAAATCGATAGTTGACAATGCCACTTTACTTGGGACAACACCTGACAAGAATACAACTCTTATCAACACGCCCTTGGTTGACCGGACCAGCCGTTGGCACAACCGCCAAACCATTCGTCACCAAGTGCATACACATCAGCCAAACCCGCAACGAGAGAATCCCAGGTGTCCCAACCGATGTAGCAATCTGGGACACGGGGACCTAAAAACATGGGTAACGTTATCTGGAATACATTTGAAGGAAGAGGTGAAACCCCCATAAAGTTCTGGTCTGTATATTCAATACTGCACCGTATTTGAATACACTGAAAATGAAAAAGTCAACATTTTTCCACTCGATGTACGCCGCACGGTGCATGATTGGTTCTACTCGCTAGAAGGATTCTTAATCATTTTTAGAGATTTCAAAGGCGAAACCTGGAATATAGCCTTCAAAATATAAAACACTATCAGTCAAAAGCGATCGACAAATATATAAACAGAATCCTCGCACAAACATCGGACAGCAAAGTACCGGAAGCCATTCTGGTTAGCATGCTGGTTGGAGGACTTGGACCAGAGATCGCCGCTATAGTGATGCCCCAAATCCTTTAGACCAATTAACAGTTTTTGGCTGCAGCGTCAATTGCAGAAAAAACGGTCCAGATGCTGACAGAAAAGCCTATCGAAAATCCAACTCTACAGGTGGCCAACATAGCCAGTACGGAGGACAGACTGTCGGCCATGTTAACAGACAAACTAAACAGTAGCGTTGCCGAAAAGTCAGAAATACATGCCCACACCAATACCCAGTCAAATGGGTCGTCCCAAAGATAACAACAGAGACCAATAACTAAATTTCAACAACAAAATTACCAGCGTCCACCGGTTTCATCATGTCAAGGATGTGGTAGGAACTGTTTAAAAAGACCATTATGCCTTACACAAAATTCAATTTGTCGGCTTGAACAAGTGTGTAGTAAAGCTAAGAGGTACAATCAATATCCACAAAATCAAAACTCTCAACCTCAGAACCAACAAAAATCAATATCCTCAAAATCAAAATTCCCCCAAGAGTGATTTTGAGAATAGAAATATGTGAAAAAAGGGGCTTTGACTGTGTGGGATGTATAAAGTTTACAGCCAAACCGGTCAGGACGGGGACGTTGAATCGGATACCTCGTGTGAAGAGCATGTCACGCTCTTTGCACGTTTAGATCTCGTGCAACAACTCTTTGAGGGGTACATAGGTGGCCGGTTGCAAGGTGTTATTTATGCCCTCATTTTCAAATGGCAGTAAAATTTTCCCCGACCATAGTCCCGGGCGGCCTCTAATACAAGCCTATGTATTGCATTTATTGTTAACCTGTTCTCGTCCTGAACATGCATGAAACATTTGCCACTGGACGTTGAGCAACCAACAATCAAATAAAAAATCTACGTATTGCATTTAATGTAACCTTGATACTGTGACACAGCAGCTCGTTGTGTCATTAGAGTTAGTCTCCTCAACTTCTCAAATAATACACATTAATCTTTGTGCACGCTTTAAAATTATCCAACCAAATCTTCCTTTATTTCACCTGTAAATGGATCTGGCATTATGACCGGCTTCTTAATCCCAGCGGGTTCTGCGAAGCCAAAGCTTACTGTTCTAAATATTGCATAAAAGTTACAAAAAACTACTGTGTTATGCCACGATATGGTGTAACACCCCTGTATTGACCAGATTGTTTCCGTGAATTTTCAAGTTTTATGTCTGCATTAAGCAAAGTTAGGTCTTTATCTAATTTGGCCTGATCTGCCCGTAATTCCTAATCTGATGCACGTCCACTTTTATTACTCCTTGGATTTAATAGAACTCCAATTCATTGAGTGATAAAAATAATAACTGATTCAACTTTTGTCTTTGAATTTATTCTGGTCTTGTTTCTGTGTTTTCTCCTTTTATTCTAAGTGATGAATTTCAATCCTTCTGAAGAAACCAAAAAAATCTGAAGTTATGTATAATACAAAATTGTTTGCATACATGTAGCAAAAACATGATTTTCAATAAAAAAAAAATAGCTATGTGGTATGGATTTTACTGATTGTTGAAGGTTGTCCAGTGTCATCAGTTGCCTCCTACATCATTTATTCTCTGGTGGAGCGTTGTCAAAAAAGCAGTATACCACATCTTTCTATTATAATATTAGAAGTTTTGATGGTTATTTATATAGGTTCACCTAAATAAATTGGTTTTATACACACAAAACTATTTTTCACGTGCACCTTATGGTGCCTCATGCATGAACAGTGAAGTCATATAGCACGTGACCTATGCCATTATTAATTTGCAATGGAGTAGTGTGGTCGATTCTATATAGACTAAACTCAATATCATTTCATATTCATTGATGATTAACTTTATACACAATATTCATATTAACTGGACTATAAATATCATTCCACAATGGGTAGTCGAAAGCGGCCAGCGCGGCACGATTCAAATGATCCAATGCATTGGACCAAAGAACAGTATATTACACATTTGAAAAGTATGGAAATTACAGTAAAATCTACTTGGGGACTAGACATGATTCGACAACTGTTATTTGCCAATCAAAAGGACGTTGCAAATTCAACAGAAAGTGGTACAAATGGTTTTACGGAATCAAATACTAGGAATATTGATGAAGTGACAGTTGTTGCCGATGACCAACCTAACGTGGACACTGACCAACCTAACGTGGACACTGACCAACCAGTAAATGAAAACCGTACAATGTCACGTACATCACGCTAAAGTCGGCAAATGAAGCTATGTCGGGTATATCATCTATGGTTGTAGGACTTCTAGCCAATAAAGATGCTTCATCAAGCAGTAGTCTGCCGAATCTAAAGTCAAACTATGACTTTGCCTTGGCATATCAAGCCACATACGGACACATTACCCCTATCTCTTCTGTAAATGCTGAACAAACCTTCCACAGACAAATTGACACTTCGAAAGGGATTGTATTTGCAGAGGACTTACCAAAAATGGACTACGTGTCTACTTCTTTAAGAAAGCAAATTCTAGAAGGTAAGGATGTAAACCTTTCTCTTTTACTGTATCCAAAATACGAGGTTCCCCAAACACGCACCGTCTTTTCTGAAGGGCTAACTGTAGAGTTATCTGCTCCGAAGGATCCTCGTCTAGAGAAAAGTTTGACCCTTGATGAGTTCAATATAAAGTATATCCTCAACGGCGAGATGAATTAGATAAATACGAGGCCGATATAAATGATATAGCCTATAACTACGGACAAAGATTTTATAAATATCACAAATTGTTTTCGGCTAAGGCCGCCAATGCTATCATAGAACATAATATTGCAATTAACTGGGGAAAGGTAGACGACCGTCTATAACATCTAGTTATGAACGGGTTACAAAGTACAGAATGTGATCTCTGGAGATTACGACCACGCAACGAAATTCTGCCAAAACAAGTATATCAAGAAACTCCTCCATGCGCCCCACAAGCCACGACAAACGGTCGTGTTGTAGATAAATCAAAAGATAGGCATCAGAGAAATATCATTCAAGCAGAGGGTCATGACCTTTGTAATAATTTCAATTATGGAACATGCAAATGGAAAGAATGCAATTTTAAACATGCGTGTCTTAAATGTAAAATTAGAGGTCACGGTTTTAAGACATGTGGTAACAAGATACCAGTACTAGTAATCAAAACAAGACTGCTGATAAGCCGAACGTAAAAACATCTAGGTGACTCGAAATGAATGATGATTATCAACTTCTTCACATAAATGTAAATAACCTTGAAAAAGAATTAACAAAACATCCGGATAGACAGTCACCATACGATATCTTCCTTATATTGTTTCCAAGATCAAGAAGTGTGTTGCCTTGCTGTTGTTTTGTTGCGTTACATTTGGTTTTATAGAACTGGGGTTCATTGCCCGTTCTGACACTCTTTTCTATGGTGGCGCACAGCCTGTGTACTGCTGTTTCAATGTCTTGATATACTTTACATGAAAATAATTGAAAAATTTGAGATAGAAAAATGTCAACTCATGAGTAAAGCAAAAGAATTGGAGAGGAATACTTATCAAACAAACGAAGTGTTTCAAGCAGCAAAGGAAAAGCCACAGAATAAGATAATAGTTCTCACTGAAAAACAAATGTTTCACAGGTTGGTAACGAACATTTCATCTACTTTAAATGGTAGGATTGAAGCAGACGCACTATTTGAAGACTACAAGCAAGCTTGTGCATGTGCAAACGTACAGTTTCTGGCCAACAATTTGTTTAGTAGTGTGGTTCTTCAAATTTTTCATCATTCAAAGCAGTCAAAGATTAGAAATAGCAGTGAGAGGAAACATGTATATATCGGTATAGACAAAACAACTCCATCAACACCTTCATCTCATTTGTTACTCTCTGAAATCCGAAATCATCTAGACACAGAATCTGTATTGCTATCAAATTCAGAAGCTTATGCAAAAGTGTGTGTGCTGTCCAACCTTACTGCAAATGGGAACTGTGTGATAAAGAAAATAACACTAAATTTCATCACCAAAATATGGACTTTCAAAGAACGAGGAATAACTGTAAACTTGGACACTTTAGGACTTCCCAGAAATTTTGATTTAACCGTCCAATCATGGAAAAATATCCTGTATGTCGTAAAACTTATTAGACTTTGTAAAGGTCTTATCGTTAATGACAAAAAAAAACCATTCCTCTTCATATTACATCGGAGGTTATACAAGACAATAATGAAGAAAATAGTAACAGGTTCATGCGTTGCAGTACATGCTTCGGGGTTATATCATGGTTATGCACAGGGACTGCCTGCATTCACTGTAGAAAACTATTGAATCCATTTAAAAACACAGACCAGAACAAGCTTATTAACTTAGGTGAAAACATTGATACAGATCTGTCTACAGTATTTGATAATATATTTCCTGGTGCTTCTCCAGAGATGAAAATGTTTTTGACAAGTCAAAGAGGAGCATTACAGTCTGCAGGTGCAAGACGGAGAAGATGGGACCAAAAAGTTATAAAAGTTTATAGTCACGAAGCACAATTACCTTTTGTGACATCAAGGATAGTAATATGTTCATACTTCCTTCTGGAGGATTACTTCAAAGGTATACAAATTTTGTTCCTCAGAATTCTGGAGTTAATATTGAATTATTCAGGTGGATGTTGAACCAGGCGAAAAAAATGAAATTACCCATGTCCGGTTACCATGGTGGTCTAGTTCATTCATGGTCAACAACACCAAAGGATGTGAAAATCAACTTGTCGGTTGGGTGGACACTGGTGACGAAGGAGAATCATTAAAGATCTTAAAGGAAGACTGCTAACGAGACTTTAGCAACAGACCTTCTTTTTTTAGGGTACACGGGTTTTTAGGTAAAACTATGTACATTTAATACATATATAATTTTGTCTGAGACATAGGGGTTGCAAACAGACAGCAAATTATCTATAAAGATGTATATCTCAACGCAGATCCAGGGGGGGGGGGGGAGTCCGTGGGGTTGGAACCCCCCTTTTTAGCTCACCTGGCCCAAAGGGCCAAGTGAGCTTTTCCCATCACTTTGCGTCCGGCGTCGTCGTCGTCCGTCGTCGTTAACTTTTACAAAAATCTTCTCCTCTGAAACTACTGGGCCAAATTAAACCAAATCCCATCACTTTGCGTCCGGCGTCGTCGTCGTCCGTCGTCGTTAACTTTTACAAAAATCTTCTCCTCTGAAACAACTGGGCCAAATTAAACCAAACTTGGCCATAATCATCATTGGGGTATCTAGTTTAAAAAATGTGTGGCGTGACCCCGCCAACCAACCAAGATGGCCACCATGGCTAAAAATAGAACATAGGGGTAAAATGTAGTTTTTGGCTTATAACTCAAAAACAAAAGCATTTAGAGCAAATCTGATATGGGGTAAAATTGTTTATCAGGTGAAGATCTATCTGCCCTGAAATTTTCAGATGAATCGGACAACCTGTTGGGTTGCTGCCCCTGAATTGGTAATTTTAAGGAAATTTTGCTGTTTTTGGTTATTATCTTGAATATTATTATAGAAAGAGATAAACTGTAAACAGCAATAATGTTCAGCAAAGTAAGATTTACAAATAAGTCAACATGACCGAAATGGTCAGTTGACCCCTTTAGGAGTTATTGCCCTTTATAGTCAATTGTTAACAATTTTCATTAATTTTTGTAAATTTTTAGGAAATATTTTCCACTGTAATTACTGGGCCAAGTTCATTATAAATAGAGATAATTGTAGCAACAAGAATGTTCAGTAAAGAAAGATCTACAAACACATCACCATCACAAAAACACCATTCTGTCATGAATTTATCTGTGTCCATTGATAATATGCACATAGACCAAGGTGAGCGACACAGGCTCTTGAGAGCCTCTAGTTTTGACAAGCAATGCATCTGCTCCCCCCGTCCTACCCTTAAACTTCTATACCCTTTCCAAACAAATGCTGGTAAAATCAGACTTTCATTAGTATAGTTAATATCTATAAACTAACATTCCATGCTTACTTATTTATTTTAAGAAGTTAGCAGAAACACATGTATTATTTTTTTTTTTTTTTTGCCTGATAATGAGTCTATATTGTAACGTGATCGAGGGGAGGTCAACATCGACACAGACGGACGGACATAGCCATCTATGACACGACAATATATCCTGTGGTAAATTCCCAGTAACTAACCAAGACGATATTTATATATACAAGTTTATTAACAAATGTACATTACTTCCGACTTATTGACAGTTAGCTACAAAGTTTAAACATTCAATAAATAAACTAGCAACTTGTCAAATTAGCCTTGCGTCATTAATTTTCTCTGTACACAAAATAAACAGTTATAAACTAAAGCCAAACTATCTAGAGGTCAATATTTACAAAACATTAAAATATTACAATATGTCATGTATTTATAGTTAAAAAAAAAGACATGCCTATAAGACAATTATCCACACGAGTTCTAATTTAGTAAATACATGTTAGCAATTAAGACACATGTACTGCCTTCAACAATGAGAAAAAGCAAAGTACACTCGTGTCCCCTGAAACAAAGAAAGGTTTGTCTGAGAAGGGAAAAAATCATTTCATTTAAAATGGTCCTAATAATTAATATGTCATACATTCTCAAACTTTGATATTCATTATATAAAAACTGTCAGAGTATAATAAATTAATTTTGGGTTAAATGAACACATTGTATCTGTATCTGCATATTACGAATGCGTTAGGGATAAAGTTCAATAAAATTGTAGAGCTTTCAAAAGCAACCTTTCTTGATGTTGGTGGTTTTCTTACAGTAAACTATTTGGTTTGAGCGATGAAAGGGCTAAGATCAGGTAATTTTTCTGCAACTTGTAACACTTTCGGAATGTATATCTTACAATATTCTTTATGGTTGCTCATGTTTATAGATTTGACGAAATTATTTTAGACAGCAATTTACAGGACAAGAAGTGACAATTATTTCTTTACGTCACACAGGTAACGGAAAATAAATGTGTCGTTCACAGTATAAGGAGGTGCAGCTAACGATTTCTACATGAAAAATAAAGTTGTGTGAAGTGTGTGCTAAAGTGGTGTGTTGCCCGGGTATTACATTTATAATCACAACGTGTTTTATAGTTCTTTCATTTGACTTTGTTCTATTATTAATATTACTTTTACTGTTGAATGGCATAGACTAACTTAACTGTATTTGGCAAAACTTTTAGGAATTTTGGTTCTCAATGCTCTTCAACTTCGTACTTTTTTTGGCATTTTAAACTTTTTTGGATTCGAGATGAGTCTTTAGTAGACGAAACGCGCGTCTGGCGTACATACTAAATTTAGTCCTGGTATCTATGACCGAGTTTATTTACAACCGCTGGGTCGATGCCACTGCTGGTGGAGATTTATTTCCCCGAGGGTATCGCAAGCCCATTTGTGCTGACATGAAATGTCATTGATATGGTTACATTTATAAATTAACTGTTTACAAAGGTTTGAATTTTTTGAAATACTAAGGCTTTTCTTCCTCAGACATAGATTAACTTAGCTGTATTTGGCAAAACATTTTGGAATTTTGGTTCTCGATGCTCTTCAACTTCGTACTTTTTTTGGCATTTTAAACTTTTTTTGATTCGAGCGTCACTGATGAGTCTTTAGTAACAAAACGCGCGTCTGGCGTATATACTAAATTTAGTCCTGGCATCTATGATGAGTTTAGTTATGTGAAATCCGTTTGACGTGGCTCGGTACTTATACATCTCGTCAATGTGTTTGTAATATCTTTCATTTTTTTGGTGGTGTGTTCTGTACATGCGAATTTCTGTATTTCTCTGGTTCTTATGACGTGACTCTGTTCTTTAAAAGATCCCGTCAGTATGATATTGTTCTATTTTATGTCATTGTGATATATTTCTATTATTAATTACATAATACAACCACAAACATCAAAATCATTCAATCGCGTAGAATTCACTATTGTTTTTATTCTTACAAATTCTATATATCAACTTGTGGACTAGTTTAAATCTGAAGTTTATTCTTACATATTTTTGATTCTTTAACCCTGTATGTTAACATTGCCTATGTAAATTTGAAAATTGTTTGTATGCACATTGAACGACAAATCTATGTGACGTGTAAATGTTTCTGACCTCAGACACACAAATCAATGAATGTGTTTGTAGGTAGATGTTTTTGTGTTCTGTTAAATTGTTCCTTTTAAAATTGTAATACGATGATGACTGATGTACCCATATTTTGACTATTTAATTTGTTTGTGTCTGTTTAGTTAACGCATCAATGTAAATATCACGGAATTTGACGAGACTGTCATCAAAGTGAGAGGGTTAGCGCCTTAAACCAGGGGCGTGTTTTATTGGTCTCTTCTGTAAATCACCCTGGTGAAGAGTTCAAAAAAATAAATCTGGACCTCTTCTGGAGATATTCTACGGAAGATCAATAAAATAAAAAATTAAATTGTCGTCGAATACAAAGGTTCTTGTGATGTTGGATGAATTAAATTAAGTTTACGATTTTTTTTTAGAAATTTAAGATACCAGTAGAGATGACTGTAAAGTTGTGCTCTGTTCGTTACAATATTATGCTTTTCTTCAATTCAGTTTTGCTAAACAAATCAGGCTTTATCCCCCACTATTTGATTTTTAAGAATAATCTCATCCTGCACAAGAATTCGTTAATATTTGTCTGGAATATGACTCGGATCAATTTACAAAAAGGACATCTTAGTCTATCTTTTTATTATTTTAAAGTAACCGAACTGGATTATTTTTGTATAAAGCAAAGCTTTCAAAAAGTTCTCAAAATCATTTTTTTCTGGTGGTCCTTGAAGAAAATCTTCTCAGGCCCTAACTATTATTTCTAATGCAAAATTTCGATGTACAAAAGACTCATCAGTGACGCTCGAATAAAAATGTGTGAAACATGTCAAATGAAGTACGAAGTTGAAGTGTATGGAGGACAAAATAAATCATAAAAGTGTTTTTCTAAATACAGCTAAGGTATGTTTTTCTGAGGTAGACTAACAATCAAGCAACCAATACCGTTACTTTATCAAATGGTTTCCCCAATTTATTGGTTAAGTAGAAAGTTTGTGTCCCACCAAATATAATCTGCCAGTCATGCAAGTATTTAAATTGCAAGATATACTGCACAATCCTGTTGTATATAGATATTAAGAGATGTGGCATGGGTGCCAATAAGACAACTATCCATCCAGGCCAAAAATTGTAAAAGGAAACCAAAATAGGTCAAAGTAGGCTTCAACACCATGTATAGTAGAAACTTTGTGCCAGTTTCAGTATTATGTCATATTTCGTACTCTAGCTCAGTTTATATTGTACCATCAAGTATCCCGTCTATGTGTACGACCACACGTACAAAACATATTTTTTTTTAACTATGTCGTTGAACACGTTGACAACAAAATTGTTCTATGACTAATGCAATTGAGTCTCTACGAACTGAAAACATGTAATCAACTTGACGAACAAAATTAGTGTTCTCTTTTATTTAATAATTGTTGTAGATGTAGTTTACCTCTTAGGAAGGCTAATTTGAGAAAATGAACACAACAGAACATCCAATTTTGTCAAGATGTCGTGTTATATGTTACAATAAATCATTGACTAGGTAGTTTGCATCCTTTTTGTTCATCTTTTATCACTTTCCTGGACAATCACTAGTGAGACATGATTATTTTTTTTGCCATTAATCCTCATACAAGCAGCTGACAAAAGACCATATAACTCTAAAATATCAAATCAACAATCGGTATGGAAAGAAAACATTTTGAACGCTACAAATTATCAATATTCCTGACACACAAGCCGACCATATATCATATAAGTATACATATCACATCAGAATAGGTATTCAAGGACAACATGTTGAACATCACAACAAACGGGTCTTTGGTGACTTTTCCTAATGACAATAATTATTCTGTAGTTCTCATTGGATTTTTATATGTTCTTGGTACAGTAATCATTATGGTAAATGTTCCATCTGTGATAATTGTCTTCGTTTCATTTTGTAAAAAAAGTGAAATAAAAAATGTGCATGTGCTTCTAAGTTTAAGCATTACTGATATGATGTTCGGATTTCTCTGGTTTCTTATAATTAATACGAACGTAACAACAGCTTATATTCCGTACATGGAATGTGTCGTTCGTTTTTACATTACCTCAATATCTTACTTCGTGTCAAATGTACATATTTTTAACATATCTCTTGACAGAGTGTGCACAGTTTGTTTGAATTCTAAATTATTTATGAACCACCGACCTACGGTTACCATACTGACAGTAATTGGTTCCTGGGTATTTGCCGCCGGCTCATTGGGTTTGATTCAGGTTCTAAATGGACGGGACAGTGACGAACACGAATGTTCGTTAAGTCGAGTACTTAATTCGGGATTTCCGTATGCAGGAACATTACTTGCACTTATTCAAATTGGCATATTGACAAATATTTCGATTATGACAGTTTGACAAATATTTCGATTATGACAGTTTTCCTTGTACGACACCAGTATCGGATGAAGTCAATGGTGAGAAGTGGAACAAGCAAAAGTGACATTCGCCTTTGTATAACAGTTTGTATTGTTAGTATTGTGTGTACTATGCTTAATGTACCATGGACACTTGTTATATTCTACGGAACAATGGTGGAATGGCCGTCTAGATTTGTTCGAAATTCTATTTTTTTCCTTTCAACACTAACAGCAATTATTAATCCAATCCTATATACTTATAGAACACGAAAATTTAAAGCATTACTTCAGGAAAGTACACAGTTATTGTACTGCTGTAGAAAATAAAGCACTTTCATATATCTATATGATGTTATTTTCTTTCAGAACGACATGGCATTCTTTCAAAGAACCAACGTGGATGATACTAAGTTCAAATGAAATATGGTTCAATGCATACAATAATTATCTATACACTTACTTTTTGCCATGGCGTTGTCAGTTTATTTTCGATTGATGAGTTTGACTGCCCCTCTGGTATCTTCCGTCCCTCTTTTACAAATATATCTGAAAAACTACATAGTTTTTTACTTAAAATTAAAAATTAGCGTAAAACCTACCAAATGTTGTTTTATGTCAAAATAGTAATAAAACGGCTTCATTGTGATATTTTTAAAGCCATCTTCCCCTATTGTTTCTTTTAATTCTATCGTGTAGTTTTATTTTAAGCATACCAAGTTTTGGTTCCAATGCATTTGGTTATTTATTGGAAAGTACAATGCTTCTGCTACATAAATATGGGCTGTTTTTGACAATACAATGCACATATATCGGGTACTAGCACTATTAAGTCATGCTAAATTACGGAAATCTTCACCATTTTAGCATTTAAGTTAAATTTAAGACGGTTTCTTAAATGAAAATGGCCGCATTTGTATTCTTTCTTAATATTGAAATGCTAGTTGTATTTTCTGATAATACATAACATATATAAAGGTTGGGGATAAATACTTTAATTTTTGACAAAAAACATCTGAAAAGTTCATTTTTTGGCATATTTGATAGATTTTTTATATTTAAGCCGGAATCGGGGCATTTTTAATGACTAAATCAGATAAAATCTGTCACTTAAAGTAATTGAATCAATTGAAATAGACATTTAAGTGTTTAAAAGGCGTCCAAAACTTTTGTCACATGAACCTGAAATTTGAGGCTAAAATCGGCCCTTACCGGACCTACTTCTTTAATGAACAAGTCTGCTCTTAAGGGGGCACACTCAGCGTCCATTGGAATACTTACAGTCTGTCGATAAACATCATTGTCAGAACGTACATGGAGAGAATTGAGTGCTTTAATATTCTCTTCATATCTGATTAAGTATATCTAGAATATATACCTGTCTCATTTGAAAAAAGTTCTTAATAAGAGATGCATGCAGATAACAAAAATTGCAACCGAATTAATCAAGCGACTATCTTATTTTGTTTGATAATATTGTGTCGAAACTGTCAAGTAAATCAATACATAGTAGGTCCATTAAATTTATCCATTACATCAAACAAAATTGAATTAGATATTCAAGTGATAAACAAAAGCAGCGGAAAATCGTTTGTTCTATTCAAATGTTTAAAGAAAATTCATGATAAAAATTCAATCCGAACTTCAAAAAACAATAAAATTATCTGATATTGTTCCATCGTGATAATATTTTGTTTCTCTAAAACTAGTGCCTTACTGTTGCTGAGAGAATTCCTCATATAACATATATATAATATATATAATTAAAAGAACATGAAATGTTAACATAAGAATGTGTAGTTTAAATGTATGCAAACAATATATGTATACAGTTTATTAAGTTTATATCCACTAACGAAGCAAAATTGTGCATTTGCTTCAGGTGAACAGGTGAAAGAATCAGACGAGATTTTAATGAATGATACACATGCAAGAAATCAATGTTACGGACGACATCAAAAGTTTAATGTAGGATGAAAAACTTAATTCACAGTTTTTCCACTGACCACCACCCCCCTCTTAACTTAATTTGGGAAAAATTGATTTACCAATAGGGATATATGTAAAAATCGATTTTAGATATACAAAACTTGCAGAATTTTAACACCCCACCCCCAAACTATTTGATTTAAGTTTTTTTTATCCTACATCGATCTTTTGATGTCGTCCCTTAGGTAAGTGAAATCTGTTCTTATAACTGCATCATTAAAAAATATACAGAGAATATATGACATCCAAGATTTATCTGCGCAACTTCAAAAAAAAGAAAACTGAAAGATTTTTTTCACATGTTTATTGTGTTTTTCTTTATTTGGCTTTTCTTTGTGAATTATTGACTTGGACATAACATAACAAAAGGAGTTTTAGAATAACCAACACAAACCCCACTAAAAAAAAGGTTTTAATACGTTTGTATCAATTACTACAAACCAGAGAAATCCGAACATCATATCAGTTATGCTCAAACTAAAAAGTACATGCATATTTTTCTTCTGCAAAATGAAAATAAAAAAAATATTACAGATGGAACGTTTATGAGAATAAACACTGCACCAAGGACATATGATAATTCAGTCAAAATTACATAACTATTATTCTCTGCTGAAAACGTAAAGACAGACCCGTTTTCTGTGATGTTCAACATTGTCATTGAATACTGTCTGTTGATGTGAGATAACATATTTATATGGTCTGTGATTAGGATAATTGTTAATCCAAACTGCCTACAACATCACGATTAATTCATTTGTGTTAAACACGTTTCTCATTATAGTAATTGTACAGGGAAGTGACAAAAGATTCACCAAAACGGCCACATTATATTCTCAATGCACCAAATAATAGTGCGTCACATCCGGTTGGATAGGAGAAAGATTCGAAAAAAAAAATTCCATAAAATTTGACAGTTGTAGGAAATTTATCCTACATTTCATTGCAGTAAAAACATTCTGAGTCAAAAATCTCTATCTTGTTTTATTTGGTGTTTCTATGTAGTATTTTGGAAACTTGAGGTTACATGATTACTAAATCTTAAAGACAGGAAAACAGGGTCGAACATTTAATTGGTTAACTTCCAGCATGGAAGTATTATATTGACAGGAACTACTACTGCCTGACTTCAAACGTTTCATCTGCGATGCCGCGCCCAATTCAATGACATGTTAATTAGCTTAAATCATTGCACGTTATTTACATACCAGCGTGTGGTGCCCTACAATATTGTCATTCTCAGTTGCTTTCGGGATTACGGAAATAAACGAAGAAATCGAAAGTTGTGATAAATTCTTAGGAAACAGCAATCGGCAAACCTCGGCAGATTCCGTTACCTAACTGTGCCGATTTAGTGATTGATGGATTAATGCGAGTCATCATTAATTCTATAGAAAAACACATTGACGATGGAAATTTGTACCAAGTTTAATGAATAAAAGTTCCATTTTTATTGATTTATTTTTTCGGTAGAAATTGCACTAGATGTAATATATAATAACTAATGTTTACTCCATTGAGTGGCACACATTTCCTGCATATTTAAGACGATTGTAAATGATCGTTCTGATAAAATCAAAAGTTCAGAGATTTTAAATAAATGTAGGAATTATTAAGCTTCGCTCAAAATCCAGGGTAAGATCATTGGTTGGTATATACGAATGTTCAGCTGAACCCCGATGTGTTGAAATTTTTTTTAGTACTGCGACTCAAGGATTTGTATACAAATTCTTGTGCGACTGTTCAATAATATTTACCAGTATCATTTGGTCGGATAGTGATAACATATTTTAGGGGACAGAATTGTATTATATGAATATCTATATAACGTAGTTAGATCTCTGTTTTCTTCTGCTGTATTTTGTTGATTGGTACTTGCTCGATTAATTTTCGTATTGTAAACTGGAAATTTCTACTTTCCAGGATTATCCAGTAACTTAACCATATATATTTCTCTAAACTTCACAGTTTTAATATTTATCAAATATATTTATTGTTAACCGGCGGTAACCGGAACACACCTTAATCGCGATTAAAACTTCACCTACAAACTAATAAAATAATGTCACTCACTATTTCAAATCGTTGTAGAATAATTAGTTCTGGGCCGATTTTCATTTTTTATGCATCAGTCGATTAGGTAGCACTCCACAGTTAGGTGTGTAGTTTCGCATTTTGGCCCCTGTGGATTTTTCAAATATGAGAGCTAGTGTGCAATAAAATTCATTTTTGGATAGCTGAGTATTAAAATAGCCTTTGTATTGGTTTTATATGAACATCAAGAGTATGTAATGTATGTAATATAGGCTGTTTTCTGTGTGACAGGCCGTATTTGCATGTCCCTACCATACATTGGTCCGGCAATTATTGTAATGTTTTTTTCCATCTTTTTAGCGCACGAACTTTGTGATTGGATTTTACGAAAAAATAGAGGCAAAAGACACTCATTTTTTATTTGATCATTAGGAAGATTTATGAAAACAGTTTCTAAAAAGGTATTACTCAAAGGCATTGAAATTCTAGTTTGATCCAAATTTTTTTTTGGGGGGGGATATGTGACATGTCCACCCCCCTTTTTGCAATATTTTATGGTAAATAAATGCAGAATGTTGCCATGGATACACATAAAAGGAATTTATTTTCACTCTTTTAACTTTTGAAAATCAAATCTATGGAATATACTGATTACATACAAATGCACATGTACAACACAAACAGTTAGGTTAATGTATTAGAAATCCAGGAATAGGAGATGATAAAACATTTTGTGGCTCATTTTTAATTTTTATTTTCTAACTGTGGAGTGCTACCTTATGCTTATCAAAAAGCACAGAAATCACTTTTTTAAGATAAAATTGACCACACATCTTTAGTCTTTTATGTTCTTGTTTTAGTTCTGAAGGTAAAAAATCTGTTAGGAATGCAATTTATGTTTATTTTATTGTTTACTGTCCTTAGCAACCAAATATACACATTTTGACACTTAGACATGTTGCGGTCTTAAATTTGTACTCCATTAGCTTCGCCACCAAAGATTGTGCTTTATATGATATCCTCAGAATGTATCGCTTTATATTTTTGAATGCGAATAAGTCAAATAAACATTTTTAGCAGGATTTTATATTATAATTTGGCATTAATTAAATTTAATGATGCCAGTACTGCTAGAAATTTATACCCTGCTTGGGAGCTTCTAAACCATGGTTAGGTATGCTATTTACAGCAAAATTGACCAATTTGTTCTCTTTTAAGGTAATTTTATGATTTTAAATTAAGATAATGGAAAAAGTTTTAGAAATTTACCCAAAAATGAGACAGACTTGAAGTTTTTCACTATGATCCAGCATTTATTTTTAAATCACTTTTTGTCGCGTTTCAACATCAACTGCTAACCTTCATAAAATGTTTATTACTGAACCAATTCTAAAAACTAAGGTACCATTTTCATCAAAACAGCTAGTAGAACACAGAAAATATAATAAAAATTGAGGCAGGAGGTAAAAAATTTCACCTTAAGGTAGCACTCCACAGTTAGGTGTGTAGTTTCGCATTTTGGCCCCTGTGGATTTTTCAAATATGAGAGCTAGTGTGCAATAAAATTCATTTTTGGATAGCTGAGTATTAAAATAGCCTTTGTATTGGTTTTATATGAACATCAAGAGTATGTAATGTATGTAATATAGGCTGTTTTCTGTATGACAGGCCGTATTTGCATGTCCCTACCATACATTGGTCCGGCAATTATTGTAATGTTTTTTTCCAACTTTTTATCGCACGAACTTTGTGATTGGATTTTACGAAAACATGAGGCGAAAGACACTCATTTTTTATTTGATCATTAGGAAGATTTAAGAAAACAGTTTCTAAAAAGGTATTACTCAAAGGCATTGAAATTCTAGTTTGATCCAAATTTTGGGGGGATATGTGACATGTCCACCCCTCCCCCCCTTTTTGCAATATTTTATGGTAAATAAATGCAGAATGTTGCCAAGGATACACATAAAAGGAATTTATTTTCACTCTTTTAACTTTTGAAAATCAAATCTATGGAATATACTGATTACATACATATGCACATGTACAACACAAACAGTTAGGTTAATGTATTAGAAATCCAGGAATAGGAGATGATAAAACATTTTGTGGCTCATTTTTATTTTTATTTTCTAACTGTGGAGTGCTACCTTAGTTTGAATAAGTTGTTCACGAATAAAGGTCTACCGATGCGATTGAAATAAGTAAAGATGTTTTCCGACAGGTAATATTGTTAAGCTGTCTCGATTAAAACCACGTGATTGATAAGAAGTATCTCTGGTCAATTTATGACCGCGGCATCGCAGATAGTCACAATAGAAATTAACGACAGCGTATTAATTAGACATTTTCTATATCTTTTCTACAGGGCTACCCGGGTTATAAATAAATGCTAATTAATCGTTGTAGTTCCTGTCAATATAATACTTCCATGCTTCCAGTGATGGTTATTATCTTATATGAAAGGCAATATTATATGAATTTTTGTATGTAGTACTGCAAGGGATAAAACTTTACTCATGCAAAATATTTCTTTATTTTAAACAAAGATAAATTCTGCACATTTTTGAAGTACAAATTCATCAGTAATTTAATCGTACACTAGAACACACCCGCGAAATCGCGGGCATATACAGCTTGTAAACTGTTGTAGGATGATTTTTTGTAAAAGATATTATGTATGGAGAATTTCAGAAAAGGTATCAAAAGCCCTATCCCTTTTTCCAAAGTCCGATATTTGTTTCCTTTCTAATAAATTCAATTATTTTCGTGTTTCTGGCCTCAGACAACAATTATTCTTCTCCTTTGCCACAATGAATCTTTTGGTAAAAGTCAAATTTAATCAAAAATTTGCGCCGTTTCAAACATGAAATAAATGTAACTGCTTATATATAGACCATTATTAGTATAATAAAATATGCTTCTAGGACAATCAATCAGCGCTTTTTCTTTTGAGAACCATATTAACATGCCAATGGTAGGATATGATTCTTGTATAAATGATTAAGACCGACTTAGGCTAAATTGAGGGGGTGGTCGGAGGGATCCTGATCACGAAATCCCGGGCTTAAAAACACGAAATCCCGAGATGCAGAATTTAAAGAAATTCATATCCCGAAATCCTGAAAATTGAAAAAAATATTCCCGGGTCCCGTAAGGATCAATTGCAATCTCCAAATCCCGAACTTAAAACACCCGATCCCGACGTCCCGAAAAAGGTCCTGCCTTCCTCTAATCTCTTCCCTACATTCATTTTTGCCAAATCACTACTTTCACTTTCAACAATAAGTTTTTATGCCTCATTAATGGGCATTATGTTTTCTAGTCTGTGCATCCGTGCGTTCGTTCGTTCGTCCGTCCGTCTGTCCCGGTTCAGGTTTAAGTTTTTGGTCGAGGTAGTTTTTGATGAAGTTGAAGTCCAATCAACTCAAAACTTAGTAAATATAGTGCAGATGTGGCATCCGTGTACTATGGACACATTCTTGTTTCAACATGTTTTACTTATTTTAATATATATATGCAACTGGTATGACCCCTTAAATAGTAAACATTTCAAAGAAAACAGTAGACAGAATACAGAGAGTCTCTATATATCAAAGTAGTATAATCGTAGTTTACATGTAGATAAACGCGAAAAAATAATGGTCCTCTTTAAGTAGGTATAATAGTTGTGGTTCTTGCGATCTAAACACCATGATATGGAGAACGCTCTGATTGGCTTATTTATCTTTTATGTTTGTTATCTATCAAACGATTGGTTGTACTTGTACATGTTTCAAACCGGAAGTCTTATCTATGACAAAATTCAGTCTAATGACGGAATCAATATCCGGACTCCTTATTTTGTCGTTTTTCTCTAAAAATAACTCAATCTGAATAATCATAAGAATGGATGACAAATGCGACTATGCATGTTACCTAAAGAACACATAGGCATGATGATTAATTCATTGTGGAAGGAAAAGAAGCGACACACAAAATGAGGTCTTCTTGTTTAATAGTATAGATGTGTTTATATGCAATAACAACAAAAAGAAACCAACAATAACACGAACTTGTTATTGATGATGCCCCTTCTGTTATGTTATTTGCATGAGGTTAGTTCCACGTACTTTAGATATGACAAATAGTGAATTTGAAGTACAAATTTTAATGTGGCGTTGTCTGTAAGACACTTAATGGAATTTAACACAATGTAGGATTATCTATCTTATCTTTTTATTCTGAGTACAAAATAAAGAACTTAATCCAAATGCCTGGTATTTTGAGAATATTTGTTAAATCTAATCTTGTAGATATACACACTTCTATTATGTGTACTAGATCTTCTAATCGTTGCATTTAAGAGAGAAAACGCAGATTGTCTCAGATTTTGAGCATGTGCATTTGCAGTGCTATATGTATTCCTGATTGAGCGAGAGCTTGAGCTTTAAAACTCAAACTAAACAAAACATACTCATATAACATAAACATGATAGCATAAATCTATCGTGCTCTATTTTAATAAATATAATTATATAAAATACTGCAGATACAAATAAAGACTATTGTGCAATTTCACAAAAAGTACAATATAATCACTTTTTATTAATTGCCCTTACTAAAAATATTACCAGAATGTTCTACCACATAGTAGGTTAATTGTCATAACCGTATTTACTCCATAATCAAAAGTCGGTGATACAGAGTTTGTACAGTTTGTTTACAAACCACGGGAGAGCTATTACCATATTGACAGTAATTGGTTCATGGATATTTTCTGCCGGTTAATTGGTATACATATTTATATGGTCTGTGATTAGGATTATTGTAAATCCAAACTGCTAAACAACGTCACACATTTATTCATTTGTGTTAATTACGTGTCTCATTATAGTAATTGTACAGGGAAGTGACAAAAGATTCACAATAAAGTGTCACATTTTATTCCGAATGCAATTGTATCATTTATATATATAGAGTCAAATAGGGGACATATGAATTAGTAAAGTATGTTCATTTTTATAATTGGCATTAACAAGAGGTAAAGCACACGTATAATGACTCAAAAATGGACAAGAAATGTTCGTTGACTTAAATTGCATTTTTTCGTTAGCATGGATCTCAATTTTAGTAGTCATAGACTAATCTTATAATCAGTAATTTTTTATCTATATAAATGTGTTACAATCCATAATTAGATACTCAATTTTCATCCAACATCAATATAATCAAGCAAAGACAATCTGCTCCTTAAAAGTTGGGGTATCCAAAGAACCAAAGTTGTCATCCAAACTTTCTCTAGAGCCCGATTTAAAAACTTTTTTTGTAAAAATCAACTGAAGGAAGTTCCCTTCTCTGTTTCAAAATAACAAGATTATTAGAAGACTGTTATAAATTGATAGTATTTTAAAAGTGGAACTAAAATAGCAGAAACAAATTAAGGGTCCGTGTTCTTGTTGACGAGATATTAGTCAATGAATATTTGGCGGGAAATGATCCTCTCTAAAATTATCATACATTTATCCTTGGCACCTTTTTCCTTCAAAAACTATGAAAAAATAACGAGGGTTTTATAAGGTTTTCAAATAAGGCATTTAAAACTATGTGGAATAAAATTATGAAAAGAAAAGTAGAGGTTAGCGGGCAATTTTTTTCAATGGCACTACACAGATAAAATCCGAGGATTCTAAATATCTGATAAAAATACAAAAACAAGAGAAGCGAACATCCTTAAAGACAAATTTGACAGCCGTTTCCCTGATCCTAGCTAACTAGGTCTTGTTCGACAGAGCTTCCATGATCCTACTTAATCCGCCAGGTCTTGTTTGTACATTTTAAGTTATTATTCAGATTTATTATAGCAGAAAGAAAATATGTTTAGAAAAATGTATGAGTTTTCAAGGAACAGCTTTTCGATAGCAACCCCTCCTCAACCACCATTTGTTTTTGTTTATTTTTATTCCAGATTAAAAGTAAAACTATCAGGTACATAACTATACCTATAATTGAAGAATCAGTGCTAGTTACCTGCAATTCCGTCAATTTATTTGTACCAGGTTGAGAAATACTGAAAAAAAACTCATAGCCAGAACAAACACATTTAATAGTTTTCTACACCATGAACGCTGTGCGAATATTCTTATCCTGAAATTTAACATTGAGGTAAAACGTATAATTAATTTACTTCCCGACCGTTAAATTTGTTTGACTTAAATCAACATGACTTACATATAGATACTATAGCTAAAGGCGGATGAAGTCACAAATTGAAGTTTATTTTCACATAAACATTCGCTCGCATAAGAAGTAAGATACATGGAGATTATGAACGTATACTGTACGTGTATCGCTTCGAGTTATCTAAACACCTATATTTGTATAAAGTAGAAAGATGCATTGAAGATACAAACAAATTTTCTCATTTGGGTGTCCAAGTAATCATATATAGATATTTGTTTGCCAATATAATCACATAATCACTTATTAATTTTTTTAAACAAGATAATAAAATAATCAAAATTACAGTCTTAGATTATCAAATAATCAAACAAGCATGAAATGTTTGGTCTGGTAATCAAATAATCACTATAAAAACGGCCAAGTAATCAGATAATCAATAACCCCATGAGGAGGTTCAAACTCCGACATAGACTACCTGGGTTCATTTTGCTCAGACTTTTCTGTGTTATGTTTGTTGACTGTTGTTTGTCTTTTGGTTGCTTTTCATTTCTTATAATGTAATTCGTTTTTTGTTCATTTTGGACAAATAAGTTTGACTGTTTTTTATTTGGTATTTCCTCCTCTCTTTAAGCAGAATTTGGCAAAACGATTTGGATTTTTGGTTTTTATTTTCATTCCGCTGTGAACTTGCTTAACCCTTAAAACTGTTTTTTTTTCGAACTTAACTGATGATTCTTGTGTAGACGAAAAGCGCGTCTGGCGTATAAAAGTTTTAGACTGATATATGAGTTTTTTTTAACAATTCAGCTCAGAATATATATCACATTGTTTTATATTTTACCAAACAAGTTTAAATTCTACCTGAAACCGTGTGCCCGTCTTGAATAGGCATATCACACGATTACCTACAGACTTAAGATATACAACTGTTTGTTACTTTGTAAGGCAAAGGTTCGTAAATAAACAGTTAGGCAGTGCCTGCAACTTATAACATCGGAGTCCATTTTGTAAAAAAAATACAACAAAAGCTTTTTAAAACAATACTCTGTTCTTTAATAAATAAAGATAAAATAATGAAAATAATGAAAATCTACAACAATAATAATAACAACTATAATTATAAACATAGAGCAAGTACATTTATATAAATTAGTGGAGTTTATTTTATAAGGTGAATGCTATATGTTCACCTCTCTTCTTTATGATGTTTAAAAGGCATACATTAAATCTATTTATCTAAAAAGTTATGTTTTTTTCTACAACCAGTACGCCTGTCCCAATTGATAGCTTCGGATTATTAAATTTACTCAAGACATCTCAAAATTATGTTACCTTATAATTCCTATAAAACAAGGTTTAATCCAATATTTTCCACATAAGAAAATGCATGTATCAAGTCAGTAATATGACAGTTGTTATCCATTCGTTTGGTGTGTTTGAGCTTTTGTTTTTGACATTTGCTTAGGGACTTACCGTTTACAATTTTCCTCGGAGTTAGATATTTTTATTATTTTATTTTTTCCTATTATCTTAAAAATTGTTTGTCAGTCCGATCGACTTTAATTATTATGAGTCGACTGACTTTTGAATGAACAATTTGGTTTCATATTTTAGTCCAAGAAATCAAAAGAAGACATACAATTCAAATCGTACTGTAGACAAATTTGACTTAAATTGGATAAAGACTCCTGACCTAATTGTACCTTATTTCTTGAAACTTCCTTGTCCTTCAGAATATTCCAATCTTTTAAAATAGAAGGCATAGAAATGCAAGAAAAGACAAATATTGTGTGTTACGAGATGTGCACAATCTATAAACTGATGTAAAAGTAAATATCAGTATTCTGCAATATCTAACCTCCTTTGAAATTATAGGAGTATCATTTGTTAAAACACACACGTGAATACTATCTATATTCAATACACGGATAGTGGGCGTCATTTATTTTAAAATCAAGACCAGTAAGTAGTAGTTATTGAATTGTTATTCATGTTTCATTTGGTTTTATACCACGTGGAAACTGGGTATATTTATTACACGGTCAGTTGGTGTGGTTTATTTTAAATAAACAGTTAGAAATAGTTCTTTGATACCGAGTTGTTATTATTTTACACTTGATTTTGTATACAACAGTGCAAAATAAAGGCAACAGTAGTATACCGCTGTTCAAAACTCATAAATCCATGGACAAAAACAAAATCGGGGTTACAAACCAAAACCGAGGGAAACGTATTAAATTTAAGAGGAGAACAACGACACAACACCGAAACGCAACACACACAGAAACGGATCAAGCATCAGACAAAACACCACGAGAATAACAAATATAACATGAAAACCAAATACATGAATTTGGGATAGTACCGTGCCACGTCTTATCTCAATATCTCAAAAATAAGAGAAAACACAAACGACTCAACGTAAAAATGCAACACACACAGAAACGAACAGTAATATAACAATGGCCATCTTCCTGACTTGGTACAGGACACTTTTAAAGGGGAATAAAAGTGGTGGCTGAACCTGGTTTTGTGGCATGCCAAACTTCGCACTTTAATGGCAAAGTTAAATTTAACATTGAAATGACAACATAATATTACAGGACTACAATACAAATAAATAGGAGAACATATTAGACAAAGAAAAACATGATTAATAGATGACAAAAAGCATCAGGTTTAAAATTCAATACGCCAAAAACGCGCCTTGTCCACACAAGACTCACCAGTGACGCCCAGATATAAAAGATCGAAAGTGAAAAAAGTACAAAGTTGTACAGCACTGAAGAACAAAAGTTGAAAAGGTTTCGCCAAATACGGATAGTTTCTTTAAATTAATGACTTCATTTGTCATATATCGATTCCTTAAAGGTCATACAAAAAATCAGATAAAATGCTAAATAAACTCATTATAGATACCAGGACTAAATTTTGTATATACACCAGACGCGCGTTTCGTCTACAAAAGACTCATCAGTGAACCTCGAATCCAAAAAAGTTTAAAAGGCCAAATAAAGTACGAAGTTGAAAAGCATTGAGGTCCAAAATTCCTAAAAGTTTTGGTTAATCCAGCTAAGGTATTTCTTTTATTCATATTGTATCTATGACACTTGCGTTTTTATGATATAAACAAATACTTACGTTGTAACAGGTAGTCAGAATAGATTATTAATAACTTAAATATACCCAAAATGACCAAGACATAAAGATGCTACATGTAACATTTGCAACAATTTATCATCTGATTATGTTATTATGTCAAATTCTATAAAATAGCAAGAAACTTACTAGCCTGAGTACCAGAATGTCCTACCACAGAGAATAGAACTCCGGAGTCAAAAGTCGGTATATGAAAATGGTTTAATGGATAACAATGTAAGTTATTTCCTACAACGGTTAAACAACTGTGTACTTTCCTGAAGTAAAACTTTAAATTTTCGTGTTCTATAAGTATATAAGATGGGATTGATTAGTGCTGTGAGTGATGATAATAAAAAGGTAGAATGTCGGACAAATCTAGACGGCCATTCAACCATTGATCCATAGATTACTAAAACTGTCCATGGTACATTTAACAAGGTACACACAATACTAACAACACAAACTGTAATACAAAGACGAATGTCACTTTTACTAGTTTTACATCCAGTGTCATGTCTTATCGTTGACTTCATCAGATTTTGGTGCCGAATAAGAAAAACTATCATAATTAATACATTGGTCAATGTACCAATTTGGAAAAGTGCAAGTAACGTAGCTACATACGGAAATCCTGGGTTAACAACTCGACTTAAAGAACATTCACTCTCACCACTGTCTCTACCATTTAGAGTATTAATCAAAACCAATGAACCGGCAGAAAATATCCATGAACCAATTACTGTCAATATGGAAATAGGTCTTCGGTGGTTTGTAAACATTTTAGCTTGTAAACAAATTGTACCAACTCTGTCAAGAGAAATGTTAAATATATGTACATTTGATACGAAGTAAGACAGTGATATAATGATAAAACGAACAACACATTCCGTGTACGGAATACTGGTTTTTGTTACGTTTGTGTCAATTACTAGAAACCAGAGAAATCCGAACATCATATCAGTTATGCTCAAACTAAAAAGTACATGCATATTTTTCATATCATTCCTTCTGCAAAAAGAAAAAAAGAAAATTATTACAGATGGAACGTTTATGAGAATAAACACTGCACCAAGGACATATGATAATCCAATCAGAATTACATAATTATTTATCTCTGCGGAAAACGTAAAAACAGACCCGTTTTGTGTGATGTTCAACATTGTCATTGAATACTGTCTGTTGATGTGAGATAACATATTTATATGGTCTGTGATTAGGATAATTGTTAATCCAAACTGCCTACAACATCACGATTAATTAATTTGTGTTAAACACGTTTCTCATTATAGTAATTGTACAGGGGAGTGACAAAAGATTCACAAAAATGTGTCACATTATATTATCAATGCAATTGTATCATTTTTATGTAGGTTTCATACCACCAAATAATAGTACGTCACATCCGGTTGGATAGGAGAAAGATTCGAAACAATTTCCCTAACATTTGACAGTTGTAGGAAATTTATCCTACATTGCATTGCAGTAAAAAGATTCTGAGACATAAATCTATATCTTGTTTTATTTGGTGTTTCTATGTAGTATTGTGGTGATCTGACTATACTTATTATATAGCTATAACTACCTTGTATGGCACCGTATAGCTTCTACAGTTGGAGTTGTTAGTTGTCCTTTACATCAGGATCACGTCCGTACAGCCAGGCCGATTAGTAACAACTCATTAGTCCATAGCCTGCCATTCGGAACACTCGGGACTCTTCATGTAGCTTGTTCTTGTGCCGGTGTTCTCCACATTCCTCTCCTTTTTATAAAATGGGTTCTGTTATTTCTTTGAATTCTATAATGCTCTGTAACTCCATAGTTACTGAGGCGTATATCACATTACGAGGCATTGTGAAACATCATCATTACAGCCATTTAACTGAATACACATTATACTTGTATATTCACAAACATTAATTATATTAACAAATCTTATATACACATACGCATTGCAGAAATAACATATACAAATTAGGTTATATACTATTGATAAGTTCAATCGAATGCCTATAGGAAGAACTAAGTATACATCAAATAACGTCATACTGGAATATATACATTAATTACACATATGAATATGTAGTCAACTCAAAGATGTAAGGAAGGCAATTCTTTGAATCGTCCCCTTTTTCTCAACAATAGCTTGTCAACACTTTTACTTTTATTTTCCCACAATTTCTGTGCATTGTTCATCATCTTAACATTTGGTTTTATTATTTTTATCAAGGACTTTAGATACCTTTGCCACTTGCTTGAAATTCCTTCCTCACTTAAACCGTTCTTTGATTCTCTACTTACACTGCCTTGGTCTTTATTTTTTTTGCCTTTTATGTGACTCACATACTGACTCTCACGTGCTGACCTCGTCTTCTTCTTCATCTCCTTCACCTTCTTATTCTTCTTCATCTCCTTCACCTCCATCTTCTTCTTCTCCCTTTTTGTTGTTAGTGCTTTGTCTTTTATTTGTCCTGCAAAGTGATCATCCTTATACAAACAATGTTGTAGTTTGTTATCCGAATTAGCGCTGATAAATGAAACAACACCACTGATAGCACAACCCTTGTCATCCATGTAACTTTCAACTGGCTTCTCCATTGTGTCAATCTTTTGAGATTCTTGAACCGTCTGAGTGGATTCATCAAAACATGCATCAATTGTTTGAGTGGAGTAATCTACACATTTACCAATCTTTCTTTCTTTCGTTTGTTTAGTTTTCTGAAATGGTACATATTCCAGTTCTGTTTGTGTTGCAATCTCTACGCTTTGACAACAGGACCTCATTTTTTCATCAACCCTAGTTGGTGTTGCTTTTGGTATCCATCTTTGTTCTACGTATTTCTTTTGTGTTCCCGGTTGCTCTTTAGTAATGTTGCATCTTTTGTTATCGGTATCTTGAAGTACTATCCAATAAAGATGCTTGCGGTTTTTCAGCTCTGAACTTTGTTTGACTTGTAAATCCAATTTGGAGCCAGGCAGTCAATAGCATCTGTCAATTCTTTTAATTCAAACAGTTCCACTTGGTTCTTAATATTCTGATTGTTAACTAAAACATCTGATAACCTAATGTCTCCTTTTGTTTCTTGTTTATTGTGTCTGTTGATAAATTGATCGTTGTTGATTCGGCCCAAGCTGATTTTACTGTTTGCACATTCGTCAATCTGTTTAATTTGCAGTGTTGTCTCTTTTCTTTACTTTCTCCTTCTCTTTATGTTTTATTTCAACAGCCAACTCTGTAATACGTGCTTCATTTGATCCTGCTGTGTTTTTATCTGTAAGCTTCGTATCTTTTTGCGAAACATCCATCGTTGATCCATCTGTATGTGATTCTATGACGGCTGGTATATCTGCATGGTGTATATTAAGCTCAAGCTCTCCATAATTGTCCTTCAAATCAAATTCAAAACTTTCTCGCGTAATTTGGTTGTTGTTGTTGTTGTCGATGTCAAACTCACAACTCTTATCTGCATTTAGTACTGATGTAGTTAGTTGCTCTTTTTCTACTGTACTTTTTCCAAAAGCATGCATGGATTCCTGAAGATGCGCATAATGCGTGTCTGTAACGCTTACGCCAACTTTACTGTCATAACACTCATTGATAACAGCTGCATCTTTAGACTCAGGGTAATTTACCTTATCATCATCAATTTCATCATGATTTTCGTCTGAATCCCCTTTACTATGCCTGTGAAACAGCTTAGAATCTACTACTGCCACATTCTGTTCATGTTGGAAACTGGTATGGCATAACACATCATATTTCTTTCTTTCAGTATTCTCTTTATCAAGTTTTTCTTCCCACAAACTTTTGTGTTTTAAAAATCCTTCTGTTTTTTAAATATGGTCATGAAACGTGTTGCTGCATCAACTGAACTTCCAGCAACTTTTGTAACTAGTTCTCGCTCTTCCTCAGCACAACAAGCGTTTTATAAAGTTTTCTATAACAAGCTGTTCTTGTTCTTTCTTAGATCTATTTGGAAACGTTCCCTCAACAAGTTCTTCAATTCTGTGCTTAAATTCTTCTATTAATTCGCCTTGATAAGGGGTGATATTCTCTAGATGTTTTAAACTTAAATATGAATAACCAACCCAATCAAACCGGTCTTCAAATAGTTTGCATAATGTTTCATAGTCCTTTTGTATAGTAGTTGGCCTCCTCTCATAGAAGTTCAGTGCTTTTCCGGATAATTTCGAAATAAGCATTTGTAATCTTTGTTCTTGATTCCACCCATTTTTAATAGCTGTAAAATCAAAATTGGTTTTGAACAGGGACCATCCTGGAGTTGATGTTCCATCAAAAATGTCAAAATTATTCATACTTTTTGGATACAATTACACTCTATATGTTGTTAAAATTATATGAAATTTGTATCCAGAAAATAAAATCGACTACAGGTATAACTGCAAAATATGTACGACAAACACAATCATATATTCAGAACTGTAAACATTTCACAGGAGAGTTTGTTTTACTATTTGCAACGCTAGCATCAGAACGTCTGATGCGAAAACTTCTGTATAAATCTTACAAATAATCAAGTAAAGTGTACAAGCAATACATGTATCAAAAATAGAAAAGTATATATACAAAAATCCAAACACAAAAAAACTTGATTCAGTCAAATCAATGTTTTATAAACTCAATATGTACAATCAACGTGCAGGTAAACAATCAAATGTATAGACTTGCATAAATAAACATACAGATATCTATATTATGTACAAAGATCGATAGATGACAATTTAATTAATCAACACCTCTCCTACATTTAAAAAGTGAACTCTTATCATGTCATATATATTAACACAAGTATAAGCAAAAATTAAATAGTGTTTAGTTGACAAATATATAATTTGATCTACAGTGTGATAGAAGACAAATATAAGACTTTAATCAAAATAACAATGAATCAACGAATATTAAAGTTTAATATTAATCGCGGGAAAAAGGGGACTCACATTGTGAAGTAAAAGTTTATCTAATCATATGACGTAAACGCATACATCAGAACATCTTATGTTCCCTTAAATTGCAGGTAATTTCCCAGAAATATCAAAACGCAAACATCAGAACATCTGATATGATATATTACGGGACAGAAAAGGGGGGTTGAAATATGAAATAAATGTATCTTCTGTTCAATAATAACAGCCAACCAATAATTAGTCTTCTAAAGCAAATAAATAAAGTGAATCAATCTATCCACCTTATTCTTAATATGTTATATATCAAGGAAAAAAGTGTTTTTTTTTTTCACTTGTCAAAACTTCAAATTCGGCGCCAACAAACGTCACAACAAAGAACTTCCAGTGAATTCGTTGCCGACTTCTGACACCAATTGTGGTGATCTGACTATACTTATTATATAGCTATAACTACCTTGTATGGCACCGTATAGCTTCTACAGTTGGAGTTGTTAGTTGTCCTTTACATCAGGATCACGTCCGTACAGCCAGGCCGATTAGTAACAACTCATTAGTCCATAGCCTGCCATTCGGAACACTCGGGACTCTTCATGTAGCTTGTTCTTGTGCCGGTGTTCTCCACAGTATTTTGGAAATTTGATGTTACATGAATACTAATTCTTATAAACAGGAAAAAAGGGTCGAAAATTTGATTGGTTGACTTCTAGTGATGGTTATTATCTTATATGAAATGAAATATTATATGAATTTTTGTGTGTAGTACTGCAAAGGATAAAACTTTACTCATGCTAACTATTTCTTTATTTTAAAAAAAGATAATTCTGCACATTTTTGAAGTACAAATTCATCAGTAATTTAATCGTACACGTGTTTATATGCAATAACCAAAATAAACAATAACACGAACTTGTTATTGATGATGCCCCTTGGACTTTCCGTATTGATTTTCCTATGAGTTCAGTTTTTTTGTGATTTTACTTTTTTCTGTTATGTCATTTGCATGAGTATAGTTCCACGTACTTTAGAGATGACACATTATGAAGATGAAGTACAAAATTTTATGTGGCGTTGTCTGGAAGACACTTAATGAAATTTAACACAATGTGTGATTATCTATCTTTTCTTTTTATTCGGAGTACAAAATAAAGAACTTATAATCCTAATGCCTGGTATTTTGATAATATTTGTTAAATCTAATCTTGTAGATATGCACACTTATATATTGTGTTGTAGATCTTCTAATCGTTGCATTTATGAGAGAAAACTCAGATTGTCTCAGATTTTAAGCATATGCCTTTGCAGTGCTATATGTATTCCTGATTGAGCTAGAGCTTGAGCGTTTAAACTTTACCTCAACAAAACATACTCATATACCATAAACATGATAGCATAAATCTATCGTGTTCTATTTTAACAAATATACTTATATTAAAAACTGCAGATGCAAATAAAGCCTTTTGCGCAATTTCACAAAGAGTACAATATAATCACTTTTTATTAATTGCCCTTACTAAAATCATTACCAGAATGTTCTACCACATAGTAGGTTAATTGCCAAAACCTTATGTACTCCATAATCAAACGTCGGTGATGCATGTATGAAAATGGCCTTATTCATTTAACTGTAGGGCTGTACGGACTGTGACCTATAGTTGTTGATTTTTTTTTTGTCATTTGGTCTCAATGACAATCATATCACATCTTCTATTATATATCTTATCCATTAAACTGTACTTTATTAACAATAACGGTTAAGTTACTGTTTACTTTCCTAAAGAATGGCTTGTTGTGTTCTATAAGAATAAAGGATAAGTTAAATTAGTGATTTGAGTGACGAGAGGAAAAAGATAGAATATTACAACTGCCCATGGTACATACAGCAAGTTTCACAAAATACTCACAATACAAACTGTAATATAAAGGCGAATGACAGTTTTACTAGTTTGAATTCTATTGCCATTTCTTATCGTTGATTTCATCAGATTTTTGCGGTGAATAAGAAAAACTATCATCATTAAAACATTGGTAAGAATACCAATTGAGTAAATGCAAGTACTGCAGCTGTATTCGGACTTAACGAACATTCACGATCACCATAATTCCTACCACTAAAGGATGGTAGAACGTAAAGAAAGACCCGTTATGTGTCGTTCGTTTTATCATTGTAGCACAGTCCTATTTCGTATCAAATGTTAATATATTTAACATTTCTCTTAACAGAGTTTGTACAGTTTGTTTAAAAGCTAAAATGTTTACAAACCACCGAAGAGCTATTACCATATTGACAGTAATTGGTTCATGTATATTTTTTGCTGGTTAGTTGGTATACATATTTATATGGTCTATGGTTAGGATTACTGTTAATCAAAACTGCTATCAACTTCGCGAATTTATTCATTTGATTTAATTACGTGTCTCATTATAGTTATTGTACAAGGAAGTGACAAAAGATTCACAATAAGGTGTCACACTTTATTCTCAATGCAATTGTATCATTTATATAATTATATGGAATCAAATTGGGGACATATAAATTGGTAAAGTATGTTCTTTTTTCTTATAATTGGCATTCACAAGAGTTAAAGCACATGTATAATGACTCAAAAATGGACAAGGAATGTTCGTTACCTTAAATTGCATTTTTTTCGTTAGCATGTGAATTTTTGTACGTAGTACTGCAAAGGATAAAACTTTACTCATGCTAAATATTTCTTTATTTTAAACAAAGATAAATTCTGCACATTTTTGAAGTACAAATTCATCAGTAATTTAACTGTACACATGCAATAACCAAAATAAACAATAACACGAGCTTGTTATAGATGATATCCCTTTTGTTATGTCATTTGCATGAGTATAGTTCCACGTACTTTAGATATGACAAATTATGAAGTTGAAGTACAAATTTTAATGTGGCGTTGTCTGTAAGACACTTAATGGAATTTAACACAATGTATGATTATATATCTTTTCTTTTTATTCTGAGTACAAAATAAAGAACTTAATCCAAATGTCTGGTATTTTGAGAATAATTGTTAAATCTAATCTTATAGATATGCACACTTCTATTATGTGTAGAAGATCTTCTAATCGTTGCATTTATGAGAGAAAACTCAGATAGTCTCCGATTTTGAGTATGTGCCTTTGCAGTGCTATATGTATTCCTGATTGAGAAATAGCTTGAGCGTTAAAACTCCAACTCAACAAAACATACTCATATAACATAAACATGATGGCATAACTTTATCGTGTTCTATTTAAAAAAATATATTTATATAAAATACTGCAGATGCAAATAAAGACTATTGTGCAATTTCACAAAAAGTACAATATAATCACTTTTTATTAATTGCCCTTACTAAAATCATTACCAGAATGTTCTACCACATAGTAGGTTAATTATCAAAACCGTATTTACTCCATAATCATAAGTCGGTGATACATGCTTCAAAATGGTCTATTTTTTTTAACTGTAGGGCTGTACGGACAGTGACCTATAGTTGTTGATTTCTTTGTCATTTGGTCTCAATGACATTCATATCACATCTTTTTTATATATCTAATCCATTAACTTGTACTTTATTAACAATAACGGTTAAGTTACTGTTTACTTTCCTGAAGAATGGCTTGCTGTGTTCTATAAGAATAAAGGATAAGTTAAATTAGTGATGTGAGTGAAGAGAGGAAAAAGATAGAATATTACAACTGTCCATGGTACATTCAGCAAGTTTCACAAAATACTAACAATACAAACTGTAATATAAAGGCGAATGACATTTTTACTAGTTTGAATTCTATTGCCATTTCTTATCGTTGATTTCATCAGATTTTTGCGGTGAATAAGAAAAACTATCATCATTAAAACATTGGTTAGTATACCATTTGAGTAAATGCAAGTACTGCAGCTGTATTCGGACTTAACGAACATTCACGATCACCACTATTCCTACCACTAGAGGATGGTAAAATGTAAAGACAGACCCGTTAAGTGTGGTTCGTTTTATCAGTGTAGCACTGTCCTATTTTGTATCAAATGTTAATATATTTAACATTTCTCTTAACAAGAGTTTGTACAGTTTGTTTACAAGCTAAAATGTTTACAAACCACCAAAGAGCTATTACCATGTTGACAGTAATTGGTTCATGGATATTTTCTGCCGGTAAATTGGTATACATATTTATATGGTCTATGATTAGGATTATTGTTATTCAAAACTGATATCAACTTCACGAATTTATTCATTTGTTTTAATTACGTGTCTCATTATAGTATTTGTACAAGGAAGTGACAAACGATTCACAATAAGGTGTCACATTTTATTCTCAATGCTTTTGTATCATTTATATATATGGAATCAAATAGGGGACATATTAATTGGTAAAGTATATTCATTTTTTAGAATTGGCATTAACAAGAGTTAAATCACATGTATAATGACTCAAAAATGGACAAGGAATGTTCATTACCTTAAATTGCATTTTTTCGTTATCATGGGTTTTAATTTTAAATGTCAGACCAATTTTATAATCAGTAATTTTTATCTATATAAATGTGTTACAGTCCATAATTAGATACTCAATTTTCATCCAACATTAACATAATTAAGCAAAGACAATTTGCTCCTTGGAGAATAAGAGTTGGTGTATCCATAGAACCAAAGTTGTTATCAAAACTTTCTCTACAGCCCAATTTAAAACCTTTTTTTGTGAAATCAACTGTAGGAAGTTCCCTTCTCTGTTTCAAAATAACATGATTATTAGAAGACTATAATAAATTGATAGTATTTTAAAAGTGGAACTAAAATAGCAGAAACAAATTAGGATCTGTGTTCTTGTTTACGAGATATAAGCCATTGAATATTTGGCGGGAAATGATTCACTCTATTTAACCCGCCAGGTCTTGTTTGACAGAGTTTCCCTGATCCTAGTTACACACGTAACCCGCAAAGTCATGTTTGACAGAGTTTCCCTGATCCTAGTTAACCCTCCAGGTCTTAATTGACATAGTTTTCTCTGGTCCTTGTTAACCCGACAGGTCTTGTTTGACAGAGTTTCCCTGATCCTAGCTAACCCTAACCCACCAGGTAATGTTCGACAAAGTTTTCCTGATCCTAGCTAACCCGCCAGGTCTTGTTTGACAGAAATTCCCGGATCCTAGCAAACCCGATAGGTATTATTTGACAGAGTTTTCCAGATCGTGGCTAACCCGCCAGGTCTTGTTTGACTGAGTTTCTCTGGTCCTAGCTAACTCGCCAAGTCTTGTTTAACAGAGTTTTCCGGATCCTAGCTATCCCACTAGGTCTTGTTAAACAGAGTTTTCCTGATCTTAGCTAACGCGCCAAGTCTTGTTTGACAGAATTTCCCGGATCCTAGCAAACCCGCCAGGTGTTGTTTGAGAGAGTTTTCCTGATCCTAGCTAGTCCGCCAGGTTTTGTTTGAGAGTTTCCCTGATCCTAGCAAACCAGTCAGGTCTTGTTTGAGAGAGTTTTCCTGTCCCTAGCTAATGTGTCAGGTGTGTTTGACAGATTTTCATAGATCCTAGCTTACCAGCCAAGTTTTGTTTGACAGACTTTCCCTGATCCTAACTTGTTGTCCTCTTATATTTAATGCATTTTCCTCAGTTTTAGTTTGTTACCCCAATTTTTCCCCCATCGATTTACTAGTTTTGAACAGCGGTATACTACTGTTGCCTTTATTTACCAGTCAGGTCTTGTTTGATAGAGTTTCCCTGATCATAGCTTATCCACCAGGTCATGTTTGACAGAGTTTAACTGATCTTAGCTAACCCGCCAAGTCTTGTTTGACAGAGTTTACCTGATCCTAGTAAAACCGCCAGGTCTTGTTTGACAGAGTTTTACTGATCCTAGCTTACCCGCCATGTCTTGTTTGACAGCGTTTACCTGATCCTAGCTATCCCACTATGTCTTGTTAAACAGAGTTTTCCTGATCTTAGCTAACCCGCCAAGTCTTGTTTGACAGCATTTCATGGATCCTAGCAATCCCGCCGGGTCTTGTTTGACAGAATTTTCTTAATCCTAGCTAACCCGCCAGGTCTTGTTTGAGAGTTTCCCTGATCCTAGCAAACCAGTCAGGTCTTGTTTGAGAGAGTTTTCCTGTTCCTAGCTAATGTGTCAGGTGTGTTTGACAGATTTTCCGAGATCTTAGCTTACCAGCCAAGTTTTGTTTTACATACTTTCCCTGATCCTAACTTGTTGTCCTCTTATATTTAATGCGTTTTCCTCAGTTTTAGTTTGTTACCCCGATTTTTTTCCCAATCGATTTACGAGTTTTGAACAGCGGTATACTAATGTTGCCTTTATTTACCAGACAGGTCTTGTTTGGTAGTTTCCCTGATCATAGCTGATCCACCAGGTCATGTTTGACAGAGTTTAACTGATCTTAGCTAACCCGTCAAGTCTTGTTTGACAGAGTTTACCTGATCCTAGTAAAACCGCCAGGTCTTGTTTGACAGAGCTTTACTGATCCTAGCTTACCCGCCATGTCTTGTTTGACAGAGTTTACCTGATCCTAGGTAACCCGCCAGGCTTAGGTTGACAGAGTTTCCCTGATCCTAGCTACTCACGTAACCCGCCAGGTCTTGTTCGACAGAGTTTCTCTGATCCTAGCTACTCACGTAACCCGCCAGGTCTTGTTCGACAGAGTTTCCCTGATCCTACCTAAGCCGCCAGGTCTTGTTTGCACATTTCAAGTATTATTCCGTTTTATTTTAGCAGAAAGAAGAACATGTTTAGAAAAATGTATAAGTTTCTAAGGGAGAGCTTTTCGATATCAACCCCTCCCCAACCACCATTTATTTTTATTATGGCACCCTCAACGGAGTTGGGGTGACATATTGTTATTGTTCGTTTCTTTTTTTCTTATATTTATTCTTCCACACTTTTTTGTCCATGCTATTTCTCAGAATTGGCTTGAACAATATTGATGGAACTATACCATAATAAGGACCACTATATGAAATTGTGCAATCGGGGAATGGCATCATCAAGATGGCTGCCGTTACCATGGAAACTAATAAAATGTAAAAAAAAAAATCTAAATCTTTCGTTATAAGAGCCAACCTGATGAAACTTTATGTAAATGTTGGCAGTGATGCCCCGAGGTACCAACAGTGCTTAGCTTCTGTAAAATGGCTGACATTGCCATGGAAACTGGAGAAAAGTTTAACATTGACCCTTTGGGAAAAAACGTCAAACCAGCATTTTCTTAAGGAATATCAGACTAAACTCAAAGAAACATCATGAATATGTAACATGGCATAAGTCAATGTCGCAACTGTTGTTGGAATTTTCGAAATGGACACCGTTACCATGGAAACAGCTAAAATGTCCAAAAATATCAAAATGGTCTTTAAGAAACTTATAATAGATGGTAACTGACAATTGGAGATAAGACTTTTGGACTTCAGAATTTCCAAAATGGCTGCCGTTGCCATGGAAACGGCAAAAATGTAAAAAAATTGAAAAATGGTCCAAATTTGGTGTAAATTCACAGAGAAATATATTTTTATGTCTTGTGTGCATTAACTGTTTAAATTTTTAAAATGGCTGCAGTTTAGAGGCAATGTGGGAAGGGTGCCATCCGCTATTGCTTGCAATGGCAAATCTAGTTTTGTTTATTTTTATTCCAGATTAAAAGAAAAAATATCAAGCACATAACTATACCTATTATTGAAGAATCAGTGCTAGTTTCTTGAAATTCCGTCATTTTATATGTACGAGGTTGAGAAATACAGAGAAAAAAAATCTTAATCAGTACTAACACATTTAATAGTTTCCTACACCATGAACACTGTACGAATATTCATCTTATCCTGAAATTTAACATTGAGCTAAAACGTATAATTATTTTACTTCCCGACCGTTAAATTTGTTCTTGAATTAAATCAACATGACTTACATATAAATAATATAGATAAAGGCGGATGAAGTCACAAATTGAACAGTTTATTTTCACATAAACATTCGCTCGCATAAGAAGCAATATACATGGAGACTATAAACGTATACTATGCGTTTATCGCTTCGTGTTATCTAAAGACCTAGTAGAAAGATGCATTGAAGATACAAAAATTTTTTCGTTTGCTTACATGCCGAGTTGAATGGTTTTCATGAAGACTATTGCTAATTTAGGATCTTGCCTTTTTGAAACCCACTCATGGGGGTGTCCAAGTAATCATATTCTGACATTTTTTTTGGCCAATATAAACACAGAATCATTTTTCTTTTTTAAAGATAACCAAATTATTTAAATTACAGTCCTAGATTATCAAACAATCAAACACGCATGCAATGTTTGGTCTGGTAATCATCTAATCACTATAAAAACGGCCAAGCAATCAATCACATAATCAAAAACCCCACGAGGAGGTTCAAACTCCGACATAGACTACCTGGGTTCTTTTTGCTCAGACTTTTCTGTGTTATGTTTTGTTGCATGTTGTTTGTCTTTTGGTTGCTTTTCATTTCTTATAATGTAATTCATTTTTAGTTTGTTTTGGACAAATAAGTTTGACTATTTTTCATTTGGTATTTTCCCCTCTATTTAAAAAAAATTTTTGATTTTTTTTCCTTCCACTGTAAACTTGCTTACGCCTTAAAACTGTTTTCATTCGAACTTTTCTGATGATTCTTGTGTAGACGAAAAGCGCACCTGGCGTATAAAAGTTTTAGACTGATATATGAGTTTTTAAACAATTGAGCTCAGAATATATATCACATTGTTTTATATTTTTCCAAACAAGTTTAATTTCTACATGTAACCATGTGCTCGTCTTGAATAGGCACATCACACGATAACCTACAGACTTAATATACACAACTGTTTGTTACTTTGTATGGCTAAGGTTCGTAAATAAACAGTAAGGCAGTGTCTGCAACTTATAACATCGGACTCCATTTTGTAAGTAAATATAACAAAAGCTTTTTAAAATAATACTCTGTTCTTTAATAAATAAAATTAAAATACATAAAATTATGAAAATCTACAACAATAATTATAACAACTACAATAATTATTATAAAAATAAAGCAAGTACATTTATATAAATTAGTGAAGTTTATTGTATATGCAAAACGGTATATAATGATAAGGTGAATTCTATATGTTCACCTCTCTTCTTTATGATGTTAAAAAGGCAAACATTAAATCTAGTTATCTAACAATTTATGTTTTTTCTACAACCATTAATAACTTCGGATTATTAAATTTGCTCCAGACATCTCAAAATTATGGTACCTCAAAATTCCTATAAAACCAGGTTTAATCCAATATTTTCCACATAAGAAAATGCCTGTACCAAGTCAGGAATATGACAGTTGTTATCCATTCGTTTGGTGTGTTTGAGCTTTTGATTTTGCCATTTGCTTAGGGATTTACCGTTTACAATTTTCCTCCGAGTTAGGTATTTTTGTTATTTTACTTTTTCCTATTATCTCAAACGTTGTTTGCCAGTCCGATCGACTTTAAAATATTATGAGTCAACTTTTGAATGAACAATTTGGTTTCATATTTTAGTCCAAGAAATCAATAGAAGACATACAATTTAATTCGTATTCTAGACAAATTTGACTTAAAATTGGATAGAGAGACTCCTGACCTAAATGTACCTTATTTCTTGCAACTTCCTTGTCCCTTCAGAATATTCCAATCATTTAAAATAGAAATCATAAAAATTCAAGAAAATACAAACAGTTTGTGTTACGAGATGTGCACAATCTTTAAACTGATGTAAAAATAAATATCAGTATTCTGCAATATCTAACCTCCTTTGAAATTATAGGCATATCATTTGTTAAAACACACACGTGGATACTATCTATATTCAATACACGGATAGTGGGCATGATTTATTTTAAACCAAGGCCAGTTTGTAGTAGTTATTGAATTGTTATTCATGTTTCATTTGGTTTTGTACCACGTGGAAACCGGGTATATTTAGTACACGGTCAGTGGGCGTGGTTTATTTTAGATGTACAGTTAGAAGTAGATCTTAGATACCGAGCTGTTATTTTTTACACTTGATTTTGTATACACCAGTACAAATATTTTCTTTAAATAGATGACTTCATTCATATATCGATTCCTTTAAGGTCATACAAGAAATCACATAAGACAAATTTATTCCACACCAGGGCATTTTAAACTTATTTTGAGGACCAGTTTCACAATATTCACAACTTAATATGTATATATATCTAAGTGTTTAATAAGATATTTCTTTTATTCATATTGTATATTTGACATGCGTGTGCTTATGATATAAACAAACGTTGTAACAGGTAGTCAGAATAGATTATTAATAACTAAAATTTACCCGAAGACATACAGATGCTACATGTAACATGTGCAAAAATTAATCTGATTATGTTATAATGTCAAATTCTATAAAATAGCAAGAAACTTCATTGCCTGAGTACCAGAATGTCCTACCACAGAGAATAGAAATATTATAAACTCCGGAGTCAAATGTCGGTAAAATGAAAATGGTCTAATGGATAACACTTTAATTTATTTCCTACAACGGTTAAACAACTGTGTACTTTCCTGAAGTAAAACTTTAAATTTTCGTGTTCTATAAGTATATAGGATTGGATTGATTAGTGCTGTGAGTGACGATAATAAAAAGGTAGAATGTCGGACAAATCTAGACGGCCATTCAATTATTGACCCATAGCATAACACAACTGTCCACGGTACATTTAGCAAGGTACACACAATACTAACAACACACACTGTAATACAAAGGCGAATGTCACTTTTACTAGTTTTACTTTTAGTTTCCTTTCTAATCGTTGACTTCATCAGATTCTGGTGACGATGAAGAAAAACTATCATAATTAATACATTGGTCATTATAACAATTTGGATAAGTGCAAGTAACGTAGCTATATACGGAAATCCTGGGTTGATTACTCGACTTAACGAACATTCTTTCTCCCCACTGTCTCTACCATTTAGAATTTGAAACAAAACCATAGAAACGGCAGAAAATATCCATGAACCAATTACTGTCAATATGGAAACAGCTCTTCGGTGGTTTGTAAACATTTTAGCTCGTAAACAAACTGTACAAACTCTGTCAAGAGAAATGTTAAATATATGAACATTTGATACGAAATAAGACAGTGATACAATGATGAAACGAACGACACATTCCGTGTACGGAAGATCGGCTTTTAATACGTTTGTTTCAATTACTACAAACCAGAGAAATCCGAACATCATATCAGTTATGCTCAAACTAAAAAGTACATGCATATTTTTAATATCATTCCTTTTGCAAAATGAAAATAAGAAAATTATTACAGATGGAACGTTTATGAGAATAAACACTGCACCAAGGACATATGATAATCCAGTCAGAATTACATTATTATTATTCTCTGCGGAAAACGTAAAGACAGACCCGTTTTGTGTGATGTTCAACATTGTCATTGAATACTGTCAGTTGGTGTGAGATAACATATTTATATGGTTTGTGATTAGGATAATTGTTAATCCAAACTGCCTACAACATCACGATTAATTCATTTGTGTTGAACATGTTTCTCATTATAGTAATTGTACAGGGGAGTGACAAAAGATTCAGAAAAATGTGCCACATTATATTTCCAATGCAATTGTATCATTTATATGTAGGTTTCATACGATCAAATAATAGTACGTCACATCCGGTTGGATAGGAGAATGATTCGAAAAAAAACACCCTAAAATTTGATAGTTGTAAGAAATTTATCCTACATTTCATTGCAGTAAAACAGTCTGAGTCATAAATCTATGTCTTGTTTTATTTGGTGTTTCTATGTAGTATTTTGGAAACTTGATGTCACATGAATACTTAATCTTATAAATGGGAAAAAAGGGTCGAAAATTTGATTGGTTGACTTCCAGTGTTGGTTATTATCTTATATGAAATGAAATATTATGTGAATTTTTGTGTGTAGTACTGCAAACGATAAAACTTTACTCATGCCAAATATTTCTTTATTTTAAACAAAGATAAATTCTGCAGATTTTTTAATTACAAATTCATCAGTAATTTAATCGTACATGTGTTTAAATGCAATAACAAACAAAAAACAATTACACGAACTTGTTATTGATGATGCCCCTTCTGTTATGTCATTTGGATGAATATAGTTCCACGTACTTTAGATATGATAAATAGTGAAGTTGATGTACAAATTTAAATGTGGCGCTGTCTGTAAGACACTTAAAGGAATTTAACATAATGTATGATTATCTATCAACTGCCTGGTATTTTGAGAGTATTTGTTAAACTTGTAGATATACACACTTCTATTATGTGTAGTAGATCTTCTAATCGTTGCATTTATGAGAGAAAACTCAGATTTTAAGCATATGCTTTTGCAGTGCTATATGTATACCTGATTGAGCTTAAGCTTGAGCGTTAAAACTCTTACTCAACAAACATACTCATATAACATAAACATTTATATAAAAAACTGCAGATGCAAATAAAGCCTATTGCGCAATTTCACAAAAAGTACAATATAAACAGGATGTTCTACCACATAGTAGGTTAATTGTCAAAACCGTTTTCACTCCATAATCAAAAGTCGGTGATACTTGTATGCAAATGATCTAAGTCATTTATCTATAGGACTGTACGAACGGTGACCTATAGATGATTTCTTTGTCATTTGGTCTCAATGACAATCATATCACATCTTCTTTTATATATCTGATCCATTAAACTGTACTTTATTAACAATAGTGGTTAAGTTACTGTTTACTTTCCTGAAGAATGGCTTGCTGTGTTCTATAAGAATAAAGGATAAGTTAAATTAGTGATGTGAGTCACAAGAGGAAACAGATAGAATATTACAACTGTCCATGGTACATACAGCAAGTTTCAAAAAGTACTAACAATACAAACTGTAATATAAAGGCGAATGACAATTTTACTAGTTTGAATTATATTGCCATTTCTTATAGTTGATTTCATGAGATTTTTGCGGTGAATAAGAAAAACTATCATCATTAAAACATTGGTTAGTATACCAATTGAGTAAATGCAAGTAATGCAGCTGAAATCGGACTTAACGAACATTCACGATCACCACTATTCCTACCACTAAAGGATGGTAGAACGTAAAGACAGACCCGTTATGTGTCGTTCGTTTTATCATTGTATCACTGTATTTCGTATCAAATGTAAATATATTTAACATTTCTCTTAACAGAGTTTGTACAGTTTGTTTAAAAGCTAAAATGTTTACAAACCACCGAAGAGATATAACCATATTGACAGTAATTGGTTTATGGATATTTTCTGCCGGTTAATTGGTATACATATTTATATGGTGTATGATTGGGATTATTGTTAAACAAAACTGCTGTTCTTATTCATTTGTGTTAATTACGTGTCTCATAAAAGCAATTGTACAAGGAAGTGACAAAAGATTCACAATAAGGTGTCATATTTAACAAGAGTTAAAACACATGTATAATGGCTCAAAAATGGACAAGGAATGTTCGTAACTCTACTTTCCGCTATGTAGATGATGTTTTTTCACTAAATAATTCAAAATTTGGTGACTATGTGGAACGCATCTTACCCATTGAACTAGAGATAAAAGATACTACAGATACAGTCAAGTCGGCTTCATATCATGAATTACATTTATAAATTCACCATGAGGGTCGGTTGAAAACAAAACTTTACGACAAAAGAGATGATTTCAGCTTTCCAATTGTTAACTTTCCATTTCTAAGTAGCAACATTCCAGCAGCACCTTCATACGGGGTACATATCTCCCAATTGATACGATATTCCCGTGCTTGCATTTCCTATGATGATTTTCTTGATAGAGGGTTGATGCTCACAAGGAAGCTATTAAACCAAGAGTTTCAAATGGTGAAGTTGAAATCATCCCTTCCTAAATTTTACGGACGCCATTACGAGTTGGTTGACCGTTATGGAATAACCGTTTCACAAATGATATAGGATATGTTCCTTACGTCGTAACTACAATCCACTTCCCTTTCATGAATGTGACCTACCGCATAAGACTATTTACCGGATTTGATATCACATAAGCAACATGACGGGTGCCACATGTGGAGCAGGATCTGCTTACCCTTCCGGAGCACCTGAGATCACCCCTAGTTTTTGGTGGGGTTCGTATTGTTTATTTTTTGGTTTTCTATGTTGTGTCATGTGTACTATTGTTTGTCTGTTTGTTTTTTTTCATTTTTAGCCATGGCGTTGTCAGTTTGTTTTAGATTTAAGAGTTTGACTGTCCCTTTGGTATGGATGGATTTCAATTTTAAAGGTCATAGACCAATTTTATAATCAGTAATTGTTATCTATATGAATGTGTTACAATCCATAATTAGATACTCAATTTTCATCCATCATCAATATAATTAAGCAAAGACAGTTTGCTCCTTGGAGTATAAAAGTTGGGGTATCCATAGAACCAAAGTTGTTATCAAAACTTTCTCTATTGCCCGATTTTAAACCTTTTTTGTGAAATCAACTGAAGGAATTTCCCTTCTCTGTTTCAAAATAACAAGATTATTAGAAGAATGTAATAAATTGATAGAATTTTTAAAGTAGAACTAAAATAGCAGAAACAAATTAAGGGTCTGTGTTCTTGTTAACGAGATATGAGCTGTTGAATACTTAGAGGGAAATGATTCACTCTAGAATTATTATACATTAGCATTGACACCTTTTCCTTTCTAAAACTATGAAAAATAAACAAGGTTTGTATAAGGTTTTCAAATATGGCATTTTAAACTACTATGTGTAATACAATTATGAAAACAAAATTAGAAGTTAGTGGGCTTTTTTTTAATGGCACTACATGGATAAAATCCGAGGATTCTAAATATCTGACAAAAATCCAAAATCAAGAGGAGCGAACATCCTAAAAAACAGATTTTCCCTGATCCTAACTAACCCGCCAAGTCTTGTTTGACAGAGTTTTCCTGATCCTAGTAACACACGTAACCCGCAAAGTCTTGTTTGACAGAGTTTTCCTGATCCTAGTAACACACGTAACCCGCAAAGTCTTGTTTGACAGAGTTTCCCTAGTCCTAGCTAACCTGTCAGGTCTTGTTTGACAGAGTTTCACTGATCCTAGCTAACAAGTCATGTCTCGTTTGACAGAGTTTCTCAGATCCGGGATAAGCCATCATGTATTTTTGACATAGTTGTCCGTCTACCAAGCTAACTCGCCAAGTCTTGTTTGACAGAGTTTCCCTGATCATAGCTTACCCGTCAGGTCTTGTTTGACATAGTTTTGTATCACCCTGGCTAACCCGCAAGGTCTAGTTTGACAGAGTTTCACTGATCATAGCTTACCCGCCATGTCTTGTTTGACAGAGCTTCCGTGATCCTAGGTAACCCGTCAGGTCTTGGTTGGTAGAGTTTTCCTTATCCTAGCTAGCCCGCATGCTCTAGTTTGACAAAGTGTCTCTGGTCTTAGCTAACCCGCTAGGTCTTGTTTTACAGTGTTTTTTCTGATCCAAGCAAACCCGCCAGGTTGTGTTTGACATAGTTTCACTGACCCTAGCAAACCAGACAGGTTGTGTTTGGCAGAATTCCTTTGATCGTAAGTAACCCATAAGGTCTTGGTTTATAGAGACAAGACCTGACAGGTTTGCTAGAATCAGGGAAACTCTTGTCAAACAAGTCCTACAGTGTAGCGGGTTAATCAAGTATATTCTGAAAAGAAAAATACCTGGGTTTTTTGTATTTAAAATTTTAAATGCTTCTGGTTTATTTTAATTGGGATGTACAAACGTTTGAAGACGCATATTTTCTCCAGCTTCATTCTAAAAATGTATGCGCAATCAACGTTTTTACTATTCTACAAAATCACCAAATAACGAATTTATTTTTAATAACATTTTTTGGCTATATCAGCGTTACAAACTAAAACTGAGGGAACACATCAAAATATAAGAGGAGACCTACGACACAACAGAAACACAACACTAAAATGTAACAAACACAAACGAACTATAATATAACAATTGCCATTTTCCTGACTTTGTACAAGACATTTAAAAAAAGGTGGGTTGCACTTGGTTTTGTAGCAAGTCAAACCTCACGCTTTTATGGCAATGTTAAATATAAAAATAAAATGATACATTACAAATCAGAAGACTGTTATTCAGTTATTTTCGTTTGTTTCTGTGTATCGTATTTGTTTTTTAGTTCTTTAATTTGTACATAAATCATGCAGTTTGTTTTCTCGCTAGAATTGTTGCACATTAAATTTATCATTTCAGGGCCTTTTATGACTGACTGTGCAGTATGGGTTTTGCTCATTGTTGAAGACCGTATAGTATTTAATAGCTAGTAATTTATGTGTCATTTTGTCGTCTCATTAGCAATCATACCACATCTTTTCATTTGTATATGTAATGTAATTTAATCAGTATATCAACAGGCAAACTTTTTAGAGAAACGAATATAGAGCTGTATTTTAATCTCGCCAAGTAATCTTCAACTATGGCCGATTATTTGACCACATTGTATATGTTTCAATTTTACTTCAATACCATCAGTTTTTGTAATCTGCTTTTTTCACTAAAAAAAATTACTGAAAATGTTTCAATGAAATTAGAATAAAAGTTTTCTAATTTAAATTTTTTAGCATTTTTTTTAATTTGCCTTTAAAGTTTTGCTAAGATCGATGATGCATGAGTCGAACACGCATGCATTGTAGCAAGTAAAGTGTACCAGATAAGAACTAATTTAGAAAATGGCATTTTATATAGTATGCATTTGATACGGTGCAATTATTCTGACGATGAACTTGTAATGGTTCTCACAATGATAGTTCTAGATAAACATTTTATTTTTTAAACATCTTTAAATGTTACAAAACGTCTGTTCTGTATATCTTTCATCTCTTATTTTGTGTGTGAATGTTCCAATTTCGATCAAAGTCTTAAACTTGTACATGTAAACGTGCACTTTCAGCCAGTCGACGCAGAGCATGTATAATTTTATCATGCTTGAACTATGTTTGAAACGTCAAAAATATCCATCAGTCGAATTTCTTTGCACAAGAAATGTAACCATAATAAATTTGCAACAAAAAGAGTGTAACATACATAGTATATTGAAGATTGTCAGGTGTTTTAATATTTTGTAATAAATTAATTTTGGATGTAACGCGTCTTCTGATTGGTTGACGTTGTTTAGTTTATCAGCCCATATACTTAATTTATTCATGTGACAGTCACGTCATCAACGTGCACACTCAATAACGCGCGTTATTAACTGTGCACCACATTTTTTATATTATTGATTCATATGAAAAGAAAGAAATGTCATCAAATAGTAATGTCGTTACAAAAAAATCAGTATATCTGTCCGCTACATGTGAACAAAAAAAGATTTCAATACTACTACAAAAAAGCGTAACGATTTACTGCAAACAATCTCATAAACTGATGACTATTTCAGAAAATAATTTTGATTACGAATTATTCTGGCGGAAGCTAATACTAACTATCTGCACAAATACAAGTTGTTATTTAAAATTGTTTAATGTTTGTATTCTTAAGGATGTTTTGTGACAATGGATTGTAAACTTACGTACATTTATCCTTCAGAAAGTACGATTTGAGGTACAATTTATATTCTTTAATTGATATTGATGAAATACGAGTTTTAATTTTAAATTGTAAATATCATCAATATTGCTTGTGTCAAATGTGCAGAATTTTTTTTTTGTCATCTGCTTGACCACAATAATCTTTTTCATCATAAAAAATTATATAAAATCAAAAATGTTTTTTAGGAAAAAAACAACCACCCCCCTTTTTTTATTTAGTTTAGTTTATTAAAGAAAACTCAGCCACAGAAGACTGCGTAACATCAAGGACCATCCCAGATTCTTGAGATTGTCTTGCTTTGAATGGTATAAAAAAAACTAAAGGATTGAATTTAAACAACTGTTCTATAATGTTCTTCTCATAATCTTCATGTTTCGATATTTCCCTAGACTTGTATGCGTGTTTTTAACAACATGGAAAATCAGAATTAAGCAGTGTTTTTATAAATTTAGAAACACGTCAGAGGGAATTCCCCAGTTTTGATAACATGCGAGAGTTCTCTGACTTACGATCGATAAATCTATTTCTGTCATATAAGAACTGAAGTGGAGTTTTCTTATATGTCACCGTTATAAAACTGATATTTGATATTGTACTTCCGAAAAAAAAGGAGGTCGTTTAATTAATATTTAATATACGTCTTTGCTACAAATCACAAGTCTAGGGTTTGTTTAGGTAGGTATGCGCATGCTTATAGTTTTCTTGACTTGGAAGGAGTATCAGATTGAATGGTTGCTCTGGATTCCCCACTCCATTGATTAGTTTGAAACCCACAAGATCATTTCTATGTCGGTCTGCTATTGAGGGTTATTGTTGTTGCATAATTTTAAATCATATGCATCATTTAAATAAAAATAAATGACGTCCACAACGTAAAGAGTAAAAACACAAAAATACTGAACTCCGATGAAAATTCAAAAAAGGAAAGTCCCAAATCAAATGGCAAAATCAATAGTTCAAATACATCAAACGAATAGATAACAACTGTCATATTTCTGACTTGGTACAGGCATTTTCTTATGTAGAAAATGGTGGATTGAACCTGGTTTGAAAGCTAGCTAAACATCTCACTTGTATGACAGTCGCATATAATTCCATTATATCAACAACGATGTGTGAAAAAAACCCGAACTAAAACAATAGGTAAACATGTCACAAATAGGGATAAAGAGTTTAATTCGGTAGGTCACATTCGTGAAAAGGGAACGGGATATAGTTACGACATAAGGAACATATCCGATATCACTTGTGAAACGGATATTCCATAACGGTCAACCAACTCGTGATGACATCCGTACAAATTACAAAGTGATGATTTCATCTTCACCATTTGGAACTCTTGGTTTAAAAATGAAATTCACAATTGGGAAGCTGAAATCATCTCTTTTGTCGTTAAGTCTTGTTTTCAACCGACTCCCATAGTCAATTTAAGATATAAGTCATAATCAAATGGCAAAATCAAAAGCTCAAAAATATCAAACGAATTGATAACAACTGTCATATTCCTGACTTGGTACAGGCATTTTCTTATGACTATAATGGTGGATTGAACCTGGTTTGAAAGCTAGCTAAACATCTCACTTGTATGACAGTCGCATATAATTCCATTATATCAACAACGATGTGTGATAAAAAACGAACTAAAACAATAGGTAAACATGTCACAAATAGGGATAAAGAGTTTAATTCGGTAGGTCACATTCGTGAAAAGGGAACGGGATATAGTTACGACATAAGGAACATATCCGATATCACTTGTGAAACGGATATTCCATAACGGTCAACCAACTCGTGATGACATCCGTAAAAATTACAAAGTGATGATTTCATCTTCACCATTTGGAACTCTTGGTTTAAAAATGAAATTCACAATTGGGAAGCTGAAATCATCTCTTTTGTCGTTAAGTCTTGTTTTCAACCGACTCTCATAGTCAATTTAAGATATAAGTCATAATCAAAAGCTCAAAAATATCAAACGAATTGATAACAACTGTCATATTCCTGACTTGGTACAGGCATTTTCTTATGACTATAATGGTGGATTGAACCTGTTTTTATAGCTAGCTAAACCTTTCACTTGTATGACAGTCGCATCAAATTCCATTACATTGTCAACGATGTGTGAACAAAACAAACAGACACAATGAGTACAAATGTCAAAAATAGGGGTACAACAGTCAACATTGTGTTATCATCTTAATCACTAGGTGTAACTAGAACACCCCTTCAGCCAAAATGGAGTCGTCCATATTATCGCTTCGAGTTGTCTCTGTAACTTTCGTCAAACGACGATACGTCAAATAAATTTAACTCATTCAGTCTATAGACGTCGTATTATATTAAAACCGATCGCAATTTAACAGAGGAATGTGTACGGAAAGGAGTTATTCCCACTGTCCCAAAGGAAATTAAATATTTAAGATAGAAATAGGGTTCCACCCAACAACTGAGACATATAGAAAAAAATGTTGAATGCTATACATGTATAGTAATCAGTCTACACATCTAGGACTACAACTTCTTCACTAGCCAACAACATGACGCCCATGACTTCAAGTTCAATTCGTAGATTGTGACCCCGACCTATATGTGTGAATCAAAATATTAATTACTTGAGAACCGACAACGACAATTTTATTTACTTGAGAACTAGCAACGTCAAAATAATAAAATTGTGGCACTAACAACGACAAAATAATTTACAAAATAATTTACCGTCATGGCATTTTTATAGAGGACTGTTTTATAAAATTAGTAAAATTTGAGTAGGAACTCATCTGGGCGTTTTTCAATAAAACGTACTTTCTTGTACCAGCCACTTTACAAACTAGAGGCTCTAAAGAGCCTGTGTCGCTCACCTTGGTCTATGTGAATATGAAACGAAGGAAGCAGATGGATTCATGACAAAAATGTGTTTTGGTGATGTGTTTGTACATCTTACTTTACTGAACATTCTTGCTGCTTACAATTATCTTTATCTATAATGAATTAAGCCCAGTAGTTTCAGTGGAAAATGTTGGTAAAAATTTACAAATTTTATGAAAATTGACTGTAAAGGACAATAACTCCTTAGGGGTCAATTGACCATTTCGGTCATGTTGACTTATTTATAAATCTTACTTTGCTGAACATTATTGCTGTTTACAGTATATCTTTATCTATAATATATAATAATATTCAAGATAATAACCAAAAACAGCAAAATTTCCTTAAAATTACCAGTTCAGGGGCAGCAACCCAACAAAGAGTATTCCAATTCATCGGAAAATGTTCTATTTTTAGCCATGGCAGCCATATTGGTTGGTTGGCCCGGTCACCGGACACATTTTTTAACTAGATACCCCAATGATGATTGTGGCCAAGTTTGGTTAAATTTGGCCCAGTAGTTTCAGAGGAGTCGATTATTGTAAAAAATTGCTAAGATTTACGAAAAATGGTTAAAAATTGACAATAAGTAACTCCTAAAGGGGTCAACTGATCATTTCGGTCATGTTGACTTATTTGTAAATCTTACTTTGCTGAACATTATTGCTGTTTACAGTTTATCTCTATCTATTATAATATTCAAGATAATAACCTAAAACAGTAAAATTTCCTTAAAATTACCAATTCAGGGGCAGCAACCCAACAACAGGTTGTCCGATTCATCTGAAAATTTCAGGGCAGATAGATCTTGACCTGATAAACAATTTTAATCCTGTAAGATTTGCTCTAAATGCTTTGGTTTTTGAGTTATAAGCCAAAAACTGCATTTTACCCCTATGTTCTATTTTTAGCCAAGGCGGCCATCTTGGTTTTTTTGCCGGGTGACCGGACACATTTTTTAAATTAGATACCCCAATGATGATTGTGGCCAAGTTTGGTTTAATTTGGCCCAGTAGTTTCAGAGGAGAAGATTTTTGTAAAAGTTAACGACGCCGGACGACAGACGACGGACGCCGGACGCAAAGTGATGGGAAAAGCTCATTTGGTCCTTTGGGCCAGGTGAGCTAAAAATGTGTTTGATCTTTGCAAGTAATTTTTTGTGCAGTCAGTACATTGATTTAGATATAACATTTTTAAACAAAGAAACAGTTTATTTTTTAGATGGATTGATAGGATATTGATTCCTGAATGGTCCAAAACAACCAAAATGGCATGTCCCTAGACCGCCTGTTCAACATTCATACTCTAAAATATCGTAAAAAAATGTAGAGATAAATATTAATTTTACTTAATATAAGTTCTTTAATAATTCAAAAGTATGTTTAGAGCCAGCATATTTTAATAAACAGCTTTTAACATAGGATTTGTTTTATTTCAGAAGGTGTGTCCCTAACACAATGTCCACTACGAAACGAAGTCATTAAAACTTGCTAATAAACAGTTTTCTAAAATCAATGTAATTTTTTGTTTGCAAGAAATATAAACATTAGAAATGATGATTTTATAACGGCAATTAAATTGTTGGTAAGAAAAATTGAGCACATCAAATGGACCAGAGTGATACCGTATTTTTTTAAATGTCCACTACGAAACGGGTCAAATCTCCTTCAGTAACTGGTTTTAAAATTATGAAAAAAATATCAGTGTACAGCTTAATAATGCTTTGATGAATACAGTCAGTCTTGTTACTATTGCAATATAGGGGTTGTGAAAAAAAAATATGTTAATATGTCCCCTACGAAACGGTCACCTACGAAACAAGTTTGGGAGAAAAACGTTTCGTAGTGGACACCACCACTACCATGCAGTCTTTTTTACTCTTTTTTCAATTATATTCGTGCAATGCAAATAACAAAGATTAGTTTCATGTAATTTTTATTATGTTTTTTGTATTAACATAGAATAGGGTTGATGTCAACTACGAAACTTTTTGTCCACTACGAAACGGTTTTGTCAACTACGAAACGCATCAAAATGTCCACTACGTAACATGAGTTGTACCTTCATATGTGAAGTACTGTCTAATCTTTATCGATAAAAAATGGTTCTCCAATTCAGAAAAAAATGAGATTTTTTAGTATATAAAGTAAACAAACTGGAATGTCTATAGGAAACATTTAAAATTGCAAATATATGTGTGTTTAGAAGCAGTTTTTCCTCTACGAAACAGTACACAAATTATGAAAATAATATCATTTTAACGAGTATTTAAGATTGCACTTTTTGTTTACAAACAGGTCTATAATAGAGGTATTCAAAATAACTCTTGAAAATAAATTTTAGACTAGTTGATTTTCCATTTTTTGTTTAGGTCTGAAAGGAACGCTTTTATTGAAAAACGCCCATTTATGTATTTTAATAACATACTATGTATAAAAACACCAAACTTGTTAACTTCAGACTTTAGATCACATATTGGAGTAGACAAGGAGATAATCTTAGCCCAAGTCTCTTTAAAATATTTATAAATGATTTTAAATCTTTATTAGATGAAACCTGTGACCCAGTATTGCTATCAAATGTTTCATTAAATTGTCTTCTTTATGCTGACGATCTTGTACTGATTTCTGAATCTAAAAAAGGCTTTCAGAATGCATTAAGTAAGCTGGCAATCTATCGTCAAAATTGGGGGTTAGAAATTTATTTAAAAAACACAAAGTCCGTAGTTTTTAATACATCCGGCCAGGGTTTCCGCTGGCGGTCGCCATTTTCGCAATTTGCGAAAAAATAATAATTGTGGCGATTAAAATTCGTCATTGGCGAAAGAATTTGGCGAAAGAAATATATATAACGACTTATTTTCAGCCATCTTGTTTATTTACTTTTATCGGGTTTCTCTGATTTTACCGATCAGACAATACTCGAAATTCATCTTGAACTCGTTAAGATTTTGACAGAAAATCAATAATCAGCTGATTGCAATCATAGCAATCGACATCAAAGGACTAATTAATAAAGGTGTTAATTGTATGATATGACAAAATGATATGGTTAAATATGGCTTCTGTCACATGTCACAAAAGGGATTTATTAACTACTTTACGACGCACGTGTTTGAAGCAAAAATTTTACGCTTCCTCTCCTTCTTTTAATGATAGCCCAGAAAAGAAAATTGTTGTTATGACGAAAAATGTTCAAAAGCAAGAAAGGTCTCTGATTTAAAACTTTATCATTAAACTTTCATATAGATCATTGATTTGAGTGGGTACTTCAAAGTCGTTTCAGTTACACACGTGTTTTAAGATTTACTTATTAACGATGGTCTAGAAAAGAAAACAGTCGTTATGAAGAAATCTATTCAAAGGTTGGCATAAGAGTAACCCTTCAATGGAAAGACTTCACCTTACACGAGGGATCACTTCCAAGTGAAAACCACTTCTTATTTAGGGGGGGGGGGGGGGGGGGGGCTGGAAAAAAAGGAAAATTTTAAAAGAAAAATATATTTGTGTTACTTGGCGAAAAAAATAATAAAGTGGCGAAAAAAATAATTGACCCAGGGGAAACCCTGCATCCGGCCGTATTAAAGATGCACAGCTTTCATATAAAGACACATACATCCAAAGTACCCAACATTATACTTATCTTGGCGTAACTTTTAGTGCATCTGGCAGCTTTTCAGAAGCCAAAAACATGTTATATAAAAAAAGGCTTAAAATCATTCTTTTGACATACTGGACAGATATCTATATTTTCCACTTCTGTTTGTATGCCATCATTTGTATTAGCTACTATTTGGTAAGATTGTTCACATCCTTTGGTTTTAGTAGTTGAATGTGGAATTTTAGCAGCAATTTGCTGGTGCTCTGTTTGACACTGCTGTATGTTTCGAACAATTGAATTTTCAATTCTGTAGTTAAGCTCATTAAGGTTGCTACAATTTGCGTTTATTGCTTCTTTTATTTTGGGCAAGATGTTTTCAATGAGTAAATTCAGCTTTGATCCATTAACAAGAAGGAAAGTGCTTGTATGGTAGCAATTGATTGTGAATTTAAGCTTATTTCCTGGCTTTACCGTTTTTAGTTGGTTTAGAACACGAAATCTAGTGTCTACTTCAGCAATATTCAGGTCAAGCCCTCTGTGTATAGTAATATCAATACATTCATTGTCTGTGTAGTTCTTAAGGATAACGGGGAGCTTTGCTTTTGTTAATTCATATGCTGCTGTGCTCATGTACATCCTGAAATTACCATTTTGTTTCATTATAGTTTGCAGATGTTCTGTATTGCAATTTGAGCGTTTCTTATCTAGTGTTTTCTCAACATTGAGCTTGTAAGGTTTAGATGTTTCATTAACGTGTTTACTAGGTTTGGAGTTTTTTGTGGACTTAAACTTGATCTGGTAAGGTTGGTTCTTGAATTACGTTGGCTTTTACGCAATGTTTTCTTCCCACTGTCTTCAAATGTTGTTATCTCCATATTAGTACTATTTTCTTTGTCTGTGATATAAGTTGTGTTATCAGTATATTTGAGTTATCACAAGAGCTAGCGTTTTTTGTTTCAATTTCTAGATAGTTATATACGGTATTTTAACAGTATAGCTCGGAAAATACCCGTGCTGACTGTTATGACGTTGTTCAGTATAGCTCGGAAAAAAATCGTACTGACTGTTATGAAGTATTCAGTTTATTCACGCAGACCACGTCTAAAACAAATAGCTAGTGTTTATTGATCCAATTTTCTAGATAAGAATTGGGATTGTTTATCAGTATAGCTTGGAAAATATCTATGTTGATTGCTGTGACGATGATCAGTACAGTCAGTTTATTCAAAGAAGACGAATAGCTAGTGGTCATTTTTTTAATTTTTAATGAGGAATATAAGGTTTATCAGTATACCTCGGAAAATACCCGTGCTGACTGATTTGAAGTTAAGATGTTTAGTATTATCACGGAAGACAAATAGCTAGTGTTTATTGTTTCAATTTCGAAATGGTGAATATAAGGATGGATAACAGTATAGCTCGGAAAATACCCGTGCTGACTGCTGATAAGATGTTTAGTACAAGTATATTCACGTTAGGCTGATACACTGTGTCTACACCACACCGGCAAAATTTGTTCGGACTCGATGGTATATAACATCCGGCACAATGACGGAACATTAATAGACAGAAGAAAGCTATGTTTCTCCTTATTTTCTTATTTTTTTTATGATGTCGAAGAATATATATACATATACAACTATATTCTATTGTGATATGCAATATTTTCTACAACCGTTCTATATTAACGGAGAAATAAGTGAAAACGCAGGTCAAAATGACGAATTGAGTGAACCTTGCCTCGAAATTGTTTAATTTCTCGTTACATTGTTCACATTGTACGGAAAGAAAGGTACGGGAAGATAGATACTGACATGGAGATGGCAAAACTTGTTTTTATGAACATCCCAATACTTGTATTTCTGAGTATGGAACGAAAGAAATGGGTCATGTCAAAATGGAACTGGTCGGTTTCGACAATGTTTACCACCCGCTTTGGTCATAGATTTCACAATGCATAACCCGGTTTGGTCAAATAAAAAAAATCATAATCGCATAGCATTTAAATTGATTATTTAACTTCAGTGTTAAAAAAGGAGTTTTGTTACCGGGTCGTTGAAAAACAAGTTCTTTTACAGGACAACGGCTTATTATTTATATGATTAGTCCCAGATTCAAATAAATCACAAGCAAACACTAGAATTCCTTCTCGTATAGAACACAAATAATTTTAATTTTACTTTGCATTCAAAATGTTTTAACAACAGAATAGATAGAAATGAAGGTTATAACGCAAATTGAGGTTAAAGGTCTCAAATATAAGTTTTCTAAATGAATTATGGAAAATATGTTTAAACTAGAAATTAGAGTTAAACTTTACGGTCTTAAAAAATCGAAACACACAATTGATATGTGATTTTCTCGTACAATAGGATGGACACCTTTATAAGTAATCTATTCATTCTATGTATGTAATCTTTTCTATGATCGTTAAAAATAAATCTTCTTAAGGATAAACGTTGATGATAAGACAAATCGACATCGAAAATGAATGTATAGGAAGAAAAGGATAACAACTACCATACATCAAAGATTAGGTCGGGGTTTGGGGGGGGGGGGGGGGGTGCAATTCTATACGTCTTCTAGATTCGCTACTAATCTTATGAAGTGTATATCGAATTAAAATATTGTAAGAAGTAAGAAAACAGGGACACCCGCGAAATCGGATTATGTGAGTTTGATTATGTTTATCAATAAACATTCTCATTGATATTGTTAAACAAGCGACAATTAGTGATTCGAATTCATAGCGTTTAGAACTATTTGTATAAAGCTGCATATGTCAAAAGTTAGAAGGTTTGACTTTAATATATACAAATATGGAACACAGATCTAACGTTTTTTTCCCTATTTGCCATATGTCCATTTCCCTTGCCCTTGACCTCATTTCTATATTATTTTTCCTTCGGCCACAGACCTGCATCATAAATTGAATTGCGACCATTTTTAAAAGCATTTGTGACATGTCAGTGCGTACACTTAAATAAAGAAAATATGTCTTATTTTTTTTCATTGAAAAAAAAACCGCCAGTGAAGTTACTTGCTATGTCCGATCCGGTTCGTGAAATTTGAAATTTTTAGTTGTTACACATTTATTTTAAAATTCAAGAACGGTTTAATTTTGTTTTGAATTCTTGATTGTTTTTAGCTCACTTGACATTTCATTGCGTTTTTGCACGCGCGTCACAATTTTGACAGGACGTATTATTGTATACATCCGTCCGCTCGTCTGTCCTTCCTTCCATCTTTCCGTTCCTCCATTATCAGTCATTCTGTCCGTCCGTCTATCTATCCGTCTATCCTTATGTCCAGCGTAACTGACATGTCGCACCGTAACTTGAGAACAGCTTATCTAGTTTTCATGAAACGTAACAAAGCTTTTTTTTTGAAATGGTCAAACGATCTATAGGATGGTGCTTTCCTATTATACGAAGGTGGTTTTCTATTATACGATGGTGCTTTTCTATTATACGAAGGTGCTTTTCTATTATACGAAGGTTCTTTTCTATTATACGATGGTGCTTTTCTATGATACGATTATGGTTTTCTTTTATACGATGGTGGATTTCTATTATACGAAGGTGGTTTTCTATTATACGGAGGTGCTTTTCTATTATGTGGATGTGGTTCCCATTACTAACCGGAAGTGTGGCGTGTCACATTATTTCAAAACAGGGACGGGTCAATTGCTGATAAAATATGGAAAAATCTTAAATCAAGAAAATCAAGTTTATATGGACTTTTATATTTGAAATAAAACAATCAATTAATAATAGATTGGTGAATTTATCAATATATCGGAATTCCTCCACCTGTTGACCCGGCCTGCATTGTTTTCGGCGATATATCCGGGTTGCACTAATGACAGGATGAATGCCCGGATCGGGACAGGATGTTAGAAAACCACCATCGTATAATAGAAAAGCAGAATCGTATAATAGTAAAGCACCTTCGTATAATAAAAAAACACCATCGTATAATAGAAAAGCACCTTCGTATAATAAAAAAGCACAATCGTATAATGGAAAAGCACCATCGTATAATAGAAAAGCACCTTCGTATAATAGAAAAGCACCATCGTATAATACAAAAGCACCATCGTTTAATAGAAAAGCAATACAGAAGACACATAAGACGCTATGGCGTTCCATACTGATAGATATTTAATCTAGTTTCTATGATAAGGTTGATAATTTATTTTCAACAGTCTCTACTCATTTGGTTACTTATTTTTCGTAACCAGTATCTAGCTAATAGATATAGGAAGATGTGGTGTGAGTGCCAATGAGACAACTCTCCATCCAAATAACAATTTAAAAAGTAAACCATTATAGGTTAAAGTACGGCCTTCAACACGGAGCCTTGGCTCACACCGAACAACAAGCTATAAAGGGCCCCAAAATTACTAGTGTAAAACCATTCAAACGGGAACACCAATGTATGACCCGGATGTAATCCGTCACTGTATAGTTCAAAATTGAAGTAGTTGCGGGTTTCAGGATGTTTATGAGCTTTAACTTTTCTGTGATTTTGAATGTCGGTAGTAAATTTTAGACTGTACACTCCAAGTGCTTTGTTGATATTTCTTATGTAGCTGTTTAGAGTATGGATTTGTTCCTCTAATTGTTTGTCCTGACTTTCAAATTGTTCCGGAGATGAGTGTCTTAATGATTTGTTGTACTTGGATATAGAATATACAGGAATTTCGAGAATTGAAATGTTGTTGTTGGGATATTCTTTTATTAGGTTGATTATTTTCTCAATATATTCTACGCATTTGTCTACAGTAGAGTTGTCAGTGGATCTTATGGATATATAACGGCCATCTTTTCGTGTGAGGTTACAAGTACCTAACCAAACATATAACCAAATATTGCCCGTTGCTGTTAGTTTGCTGCTTATGTTTGCTTTCAGCAAGTCGTAACGGTTTTGGAAAGTTTCACCACCTTTGCACCACCACCTATTTCTGGCTTGCTAAGCTGTTGGTGAAGTTTATTCAGTGACATATGTGAAGTAGAAGATAGTGATTCTGGATTTGTTCAATGTTAGATATATATATATATGTCAAGCACTATATTGATATAATTATGACACTATTCTACTCTATGTGCAAGCTTAATATTGTATATAAGCACTGATAATAATTTTGAGCAATCTCTGTGAGATAGAGTCAGCCTTAAATACAAACTGGCTAACAAAAAGAATGGCGATGCCTTCAACGTAAACAAAGAAAATTTTAAAATAGTTTTCACGTGCTAAAAATAATTAAATGTAGATAATGCAATGGGGAACGGTAAGGGGCAAATCGTCTTTTGTATAAACCTGAATTATATACATAAGTCTTATTTTATACACAAGACAAGCTAGGAATATAATTTTATTGCTAAACTACAAAAACATATTAACTAATGCAATTATACAATATTTACAATACATTTTTGGCGTACGGCTGTCTCAGCAATTTAGCGTGCATGGTCACTTTATCCGATTTTTTTGAAAAAACAATAGAAATAGTGTAGTTGTAGGCAAACTGCGGTTTGCTTGCAAACATAACTTTAAAGTAGTCAGATCGGCTGGTTAGTGCCCAGTGTCTAATCTAGTTTAAAGCTACTACAGAAACACTATATTATGCACTCTCCGCTCTCCTGGTTCCAAAGCATGTGATTGATAAGCATCTGAACTGTGATTCAGATAAGTAGCCAAAGATATAGTAGAAAGCCAGAGAGAGCCGATCTGCGAAACAATTAGCACAAGCCTTTGTCTGAGCTTTCTAGCCAGAAAATATTGGCAAGACTTATGCTAAAGTTAGGATGTAAGTGACCACTGAATATCCCATAAATTTGTGATTTGAGTGAAAACTCGCAATGACCCCAAAAACAGATGTTGAATATTTTGATTAGCCGATGAGACAGATGGACCCCAAATTGAAGGGAGTATGAAAAAATAAGATATGGTAACTATGAAATGAAGTTGCTAGCACTTCTGGAACCAAACACAGCAAGAATAGCATATAAGAAGTTCTTTGACTGTTAAAGAAACTGTTCTCGATGTAGTCAGTAATTTTTTAAGTAAGAATATGTAACAAATTCGAAATATAACTCATTAAAGGTAATAACTAGTCTAAACACGAAGTATAGTTTAAAAACAAAATGCGTATGGATTTGACAATTTGAAGTATATACACGATCATACTACGCTATCATGATGCTCAAAATAGAATATATTCAAATCGTATAAGGAAAAGTACACAAATTTAACTGAGTAACATATTACATAACTATGGATTGTTAAGCACCAATGATGAGTATCTTCAAGCTCATAGAAAGGGGATAACTGTGTCCCGTCATAGCATGCAGATATGTTTTTTAATGCACAAGTGAAACTAATGAACCACATATTCCAAAAGGAAGTTATTTCCAATAATAAAGCGACACACTGCAGTCGACGGGGATTATTATGCCCCTGTTAATCAAATTGAAATTCATTAAATAGAATTGTAGTCTACATTTATTGACAAGAAAACACTCATTGTAAACAGTGGATTAGTATGCCACTGTAGAATCGCGCACATATTTTCCGTGAACTCTACAAGAAAACAGTTGAATAGTAAAAAGTAGACTAATCGGATATCAAAGCTAGCTGGGCTTGCTTAATCGTTGATTTCGGAGTATGAATATATCTAGTATAGCATTCGGAACTCCAACGACCTAAAACCTTGATTAGGTGATCTTAAATTTTTGATGCAACTGATGTTGCCGCTCCTATTCGGAAGCTGTGTCCGTTGTAATTAGATGGTTTGAGTCCGATAATTTCCAAGATGGATCGAACATGATTGATGAAAAATGTACGTGTAAGAGCCTCTCCATTTTCCATAACAAAGAGCGGACTAGGGTTGCAAGCTATATTAAATCAAGATCTTCTAACATCGAGGTATTTAATCAACGATTTAACCGGGCACACAGGAGTATTGTTCTCGAACAGATAAATATTTACTCCACTTCTGAAAGGGTCTGTTTTAGACGTCTTTAAATGTAAGATTGCGTAATCCTCCTCGAAAGTGATGTCTTCTACACATATATTGCAAGATGCATCGAAGTCCGTGCTGACGGTTAATTCACCGCGGCGGAGAAATCCGAAGTAAGCAACGACACAAGCTGCCTCAATAAGTGCAGTTACAAATGGCGAAAATATGCCCTTATGAAGCACTGTTATCATATTTCTAATTATATCATAAGTTAGCGGTAATCTTTTTCGGGAACTCTTTACTTCTTGTTTTTTAATACCCCTGTAGATTGCGTCTAACCTAAGCAGGTTTGAAGAGCAACAGCTACTGAATAAACACTGTACTCCTGATTGAAGATATATGTATCTTAAACCGCAAATGCACATTTTTATTGTAGAACATTAAATCTTAAGATTTTCGTGACAATGTGTAGCGTAATGCATTAAAATATCTTCCGTTAGAGGTGGCAAATCTGTTTTATCATCCCACTTAAAACCGGAGAGACACACGAAGTTTTTGTATGATTTAAATCCATGTTCGTATTGCGAACGCGTACTGCTTGCGATGGAGTTGTGAATTAAATTTTTAACTTTTGCATTTAATTCCACATTACTTGCCAATATTTCGGACACGGAGTGGATACTGTCTATGCTGCTGGTGCTGCTTTTTGGAAGGTCTGAAAATCAAATCGAGATAAAGAGTCAGCTATCACATTTTTAACTCCGGGAATATGTTGACATTGAATAGTAAAGTTTTGTTTTAACGGATAGCCAAGTAAGTGTTCTCATTAACCTCATAATGTCTAGTACTTTGGATCTTCCTTTGTAAACTATATTAACGACGGCTTCATTGTAACAGTGGAACATGATACGTTTCTTATTCCATAAGTGCCCCCATAATAAAGATGCAACAACAATTGGGTACAGTTCTCTAAAAGCCATGGACATGTCTGAATCGAGTGAAGTTGATAGTTCAGAAGGCCAAGTACTACTAAACCATTTACCTTGAAAGAAACCTCCGAATCCAAAGTTAGAAGCCGCATCTGTGTACAGTTCAATGTCACTAGCTAAAGTAATATGTTCGTCATAAAGGAAAGTAACTCTATTCCAGCCTTTTAGGAAATCTCGCCACATGATTAAGTCCGTTCTACAGTCTTTTGATAATGATATATAGTGATGTAGTTTATCAACTTTTGTAGATAACTTAATGAGATAACTGACAAACGATCTACCAGGACGAATAATTCTAGCCGCAAAATTATAATGTCCTAACAGTTGTAATAGTTCTCTTTTCGTTGCCGATTTTTTATGCAGAAAACTGTCAATAAAATTTGAAATTCTTTCTACCTTTTCATCAGGTAATCTTTCTTCAAAACTTACAGTGTCTAGTATGATTCCTAGATACTCGATAGTACAAGTCGGACCTACAGTCTTTTTCTTAGAAATTGGGAATATTTAGACGATTGAATATAAGCGTAATTAGCGCCATAGTTCTAAACCCGCAAGAGTCCGGTGATTGAATAGTGAGAAAATCATCTAGGAGATGAAGTATAACTGGTATGCCGTAATTTTCCTTTGCTATCCAACAAATAGCCCGTGATAGATTGTCAAAGATACAAGGAGAGCTGCGAGAACCAAAACAAAGTCTTACATAATAATAATAATTGTTTTTCCATTTCATAGAATATAAGTGATGCTGGTCTTTTCGGATTCCTAGCTGTTTGAATGCATCGGTCATATCGGTTTTGTTTAGAATTGTTTGCTTTCCGAAATTCTTGATGGCCCTTATTGCGTCATCTATTTTTACATAAGATAGGGAACATACCTCCTTATCTATAAGACTATTGATGCTATCATGTGTTTCATTTTCGTGTGGAGAAGATAGATCAAGGATAAGACGTTTTTTGCCTGAATATTTGCCATCTGCAATCCCAATAGGACTAACACGGTAAGTTTCGAAAGGTTGACTACTAAACAGGCCTTTAACATATCCTTTATCTATTTCTTGTTTTAAAAGCATATCAACACTTTCGGGGTCTCTGATGGCAGAAAGTAAATTCCTACATTCAAACGTAGGTAAATCGAGCATAGATACTAATGTATCAAACCCGAAACGTATACCATTCAGAAGATACATAACAAAATGTTTATCTGGGTGTTCTTTAAGTTCATATTCAAGTCTATTTACATTTATAGGTGACATATCTAGTCAGATGTTTGCCTTTGGCATTTCTTTTTGTGAAGCTTTAGATAAGTTGGATAATTTATCTAGTTTTGCAGTTTCATTGTTTGACCTTGGTTGTTTTGTTTGTTGTTTGGCTAAACTACAAGTTTTCATGCCATGCCCGCTTGAACCACTTTGACTACATGCGTGCATGAATTTGCATTCTCTTCTATAGCAAGTGCCGTAATTTTAGTTATTACAGAGTTCTGCCCCTGCAATATTAGAAACCGGTCTGCCCCTCTTATCTGTGTTACGAATATTTGTAGCCTCTTGGGATAAAGTTGGATGCCGTGTTTTGCTTTTTCACATAATTTTGATGTTTGGTCAAATTCCCCGCAGTGAGTACAAGCTCTGCTTTGCACATTATGAGTAACAAGGTTCAACAATTTGTCATCGACCTTTGACCAGTTGATAACAATATTGTGTTCGACTATGGCAGCAGCTGCTTTAGCAGAAAACATCTTGTGATATGCATGAACCGTAATTTTGTGATATTTCGTTTATATCAGCTTCATATTGTTCCAATTCAACCTTTTTCTGAGGGAAAGCTTTCCCCATAATATTACGGTATTTCCGGAAAGCCCTATTAAATTCTTCTATTGAAAGATTGTGGTCCAATCTTACGTCTTTCTTACTCGAAAGCTCCACGGTAAACCCCCTTGACTGCATAGTTTGGTTTTGAGGTATATCATATTTAGGTGCCAATAATGTAGCCAGGTTAATGTCCCTACCTTCTATTATCTGCTTTTTGATGGAAGGAGCAACGAAATCCATCTTTGGGAGATCTTCAGCGTAGACCACTTTTCCTGTCGATGTAGCCTCGGCAGCGAAATCTGTTTGTCGGCTATTAGAACTTCTTATTGCTGAGTCAAGTGTAGGTGTTGTTGCTTCCTTTTCGGTAACATTTTCTGTACTTGAAGTTTTAAACATTAGCTTAGCAATGTTTGAAAGAGTTTCTGTTGCTGAAGTAAAGGCTGCCGCAGATCGTTGAAGAGTACCTCACTGTTAAAATTAGGTGTGTTACCTGGCGTATGAATACGCTTATCATTTACGACAGGAAGCGTTGATGGGTGATATAATCCTACTTCTTGATCAATCAAATTTGAATTAGTAGAGTTTTGCAACTCATTAACGGGAGGCTGATTAGATGTTTGAGGAATTGTTATAGACGGAGTTTTTGATTATTAGCCAAATAAAACTGGCGAAGCATTTCCACCTTCCACGTTGCATTGACCCCGATACCTATATCTTTTAATTTTTTCAGATATATTTCTTTTGGCCAATTTCTACTATTATCAATGTTTTGCTTACGTGGCCTCTTTCTACCACTCATATTGTTTTAGTTGATGTACTTACGTACGATTAAAAGTAATATATGTGTAGAAGTTATCCTCTGTATCACGTTATAAATAACTATCTCAGGTTTCGAAAAGTTCACCAATAGATCATGAAATTTGTGTATAAAACTGTTTGTAATTAAAACAACACATTAATGTTCAGATAAATCCTCATTGAGAAGGAATGTCACTTTAGAATCAAATTTTATATCAGCAACCGCTGATATATACGAATTAGTGATTAATTGTGTTAAAAATACTTTGTGTTAAAAATACTAACAAAAAGAATGGCGATGCCTTCAACGTAAACAAAGAAAATTTATAAATAGTTTTCACGTGCTAAAAATAATTGAATGTAGATAATGCAATGGGGAACGGTAAGGGGCAAATCGTCTTTTGTATAAACCTGAATTATATACATAATTCTCATATTACAAAAGTTTATCTGCAATTACGTGTATAATGTGAATGAAAAAGTTTTAATAAAATCTTTTATTGATTTTAAAGACTGTTTGAATTTGGCGCCTCTGTGAAAAAAAAAAATGGCTTCAAACTTTTCTGACAGGTATCGTTAGTGAATATTCACTAAAACCCTATTTAATTGTGGGACTTTTAAATAAATATTAATGCAAAGATATAACGACTTTGTATGTACAAAATAACACAATGTAACTAAAGGTAAATACAAAAAACTTTCAAATATTCGCTCCAAGTCAGATTCACGTCTTCACTCTTAAATCACACGTTACCCTATGTTCTATTTTTAGCCATGGCGGCATTCTTTGTTGGTTGGCCCGGTCACCGGACTCATTTTTAAACTAGATACCCAATGGTGACTGTGGCCAAGTTTGGTTTAAATTGGCCAAGTAGTTTCAAAAGAGAAGATTTTGTAAAGGTTAACGACAACGGACGCAAAGTGATGGGAGCTAAATATAAACAATACATAGGTAAGTAATATTTTATTAAATGTGTTAAATAATGCAAAAA